>JASANG010002067.1:0-494630 GCA_030248215.1 Enoplolaimus lenunculus | reverse complement strand
TAATTTTCTTTCTAATTGCAAAATTCTCTTTTCCAATTTTCGTTTATCATCCAATAAATTTAGTAATTCTGTATGATCTCTAACAGAATTTTGCATTGCCTTTGTTAGAACTTTTTCAGTACTTACCTTTTCCTGTTCTAATTTGCAGATTCGAACTTCCTGAATTGCAAATTTTTTAATATATTCCTGCCTCAATTTTTCATCGTTTTCCTTCATCCAATCAGTATGTATGGAAGCTGCCTGAAGGGTGGACTTTGCTTGTTCAATAGTATCATCCACCATACTGACATATTCCTGATAATAATGAAGCTTTAACATTGCTTCCTTTGCCTCTCGGTCCAAATTATTCCTTTGTAATATTACTCCATTCAAGCTTTTAATAGCCGCCTGAAGTACAATATACCGTTGTTCAATTTGGTAGTATGGGAATCCGCCTTCTGGAACAAATTTTTCCATAGCGGATTGTACTTCCGCCATTGCTTTTAATTCCTTCTTTTGTATTTCCTCGATCCTATTTTTAATTAAATCCGTAATTGTTACAGATCCACCTGGGGGCGTTAGTTCACGGGTGGTATCGATTCCTGGAGGATATGGAATAAAACTCATCCACGTCGCTCCCTCTGGTACTGTAAATCTACTAGTTGTTTTGGGTGTATAGGAGACACCGGGCGATGGTTGTATAACTGATAATTTTTCTTGTTCGCCTAAAATAGATGTATTAAATTTCTTACTTATCTGTAATATTTCATATTCCGAAGGCACCTGTTGGAAAACATCCTGTTCGATTTCCGTGATTGTTGTGTCCTCCAGTCTTGCACTGGGAGAAATTGTTTCAACAGGGCTTGGGTATGAACTTACTCCTGAAACCGGTTCTGAAGTACGACTTATTGTAGTCGGTTCTTCAGAAAATTTCTCAACTTCCATTGACTGGACAGCTAACCTATTTGTCAAATCACTGTTAACATCCGTAATTGGTGTTTCTTGAGGTGATTCCGTAGTATCCATTTGTTGAAACAACGGAACTGTATCTTGCCTTGCAAGCCTTATCTGTTCCTCTGAAAGAGTTGGCGCTTTTGCCACCTCTTTAGGCACAGTTTCTTTTTGGGGTTGTTCTTTCGGGGGTAACGGAATTGCTGAAATTTCCTGAGGTTGGGGTGGTTTCATACCAACTACTTCTTCTAATGTTTTTGGTCTATACGGTTTTGGTCCTTTTGGGGGTAACGGAATTGCTGAAATTTCCTGAGGTTGGGGTGGTTTCATACCAACTACTTCCTCTAATGTTTTTGGTCTGTACGGTTTTGGTCCTTTTTGGGGGTGGAGGTGGTGGCTCATCTGCCACTGCCTCCTGGATTTCGATTCCACTCTGTCCTGGTCCTGATGGTTTAACAGTCATAAATTGACTAAACCATTCAGTTGCTATTCTATGTTCCTCCATAGCCTTTTTCCTTTCCTCTGTTTCCGGACCAAACATTTCGTCACTAATTTCACCTGTTATGGGTCTTTCCGGGTCGGCCCATTCCGGAAATCCTAATATGACTTCTTCGTCTTCGGAATCTAAAATACCTTGTTTAACTTTACTTTTACCTTTTGATTTCTTTTTAGGTTTCTGGTCATCTTTTTGTTGCTTTCTGAAACCATCCCATCTGACACATTGCCTTGCCCATTGTGGCCAATGATGCACTGGGTCATTGATCACATCTCTTTCCTTGATTTTTTAGTCCCGTAACGCGTCTTCCCTCCGGATTCTTTCGATACTGGGCCACACCAATTCCATTCTCATCTTGACTTCGGGTATTGTTGTATCTATTGGAATTGGATTCGTGTCCTGAAATAACTGAAAAATGGCCCTCCTACGAGGGACCTTTACCTTTTGACTTGCCTGAAATGAATATTCGATTGTCCACAAATTTGTTGCTTCCGTTATAGCATAATTTTCCCAAGCAGCTTTTGTGTTTGCTCCTGGCATTATGTTAACTTTTATATCCCTATTGTGGACTTTTCCGAATACTTCGATTGCCTTAAAGAGTTGGAATGGAATATCCGATAAATTTCGTTTTGCAATCTTTTCAGGGTCCCGACAAATCATGGCTACAGCTACATCAGCTAGCATGACGTCTAAACTGGCATACCTAATAAACTCCATAAATCGTGTGTCATCTGTATCAACCGTCTGTGGACCTTTTGTCCATTGACGGAGATATCCCATCATGTATTCACCGTATGGAGTTTTTCCTTTATTGTATCCAAAATAAGCGGTTATGACATCTCCTAGTCCCGCTTGACCATATGCATGTTTATGGCAATTTTGTAAATCTAGGGTATTTGAATCGTAGGGAAATTTCTTATTTGGAGGTGCGTTTTTCGAATCGCCATACAACATTTCCCACATATTTCTATCATTATGCACGCTCCACCATAATTTTACAAAATTTTCATCGTGCAATAATTCGGATAGAGACTTAGGTATCTCTACTCCAAAAGCCTGAACATCAAAAATAAAAATTGCCCCTTCTGTTGTTCCTATTTGTAGTGTTCGCATTAAATTTTTACGAACTACCGTTGGTTTAGAACACCATTCTTCTAGGCAATAAGTTTGGTGGCCGTCGGGGAGAAGGTTAGTATTAGAAGGGTGAGGATTTTCTTTGGGATTTTCCTGGTGTTTTTCTAACATTTTCATATAAGTTTTGTATTTTTGTCTTGAAAAATTTACTCCTTCAATATCTAACGCTAAAATATTAGTTCTTGAAGCTCTTATTATTTCTACCGCCGCATCTACCTGATCCTCATCTGATAAAATCCCAACATACCGTGGCTTTCCCCATTCGCGCATCAACGTTTGTACTGGAACCCAATACTCCAAGGAATGACACGGGTGATTTGCATCATACATTGGGGATCCAACCGGCGGCTTTTCAAAAATCTCCGGCCATTGCACCTTTGAATTTGTTGCTGGCATCGTGCACTCGATGAATAACTCTTTACCATACAATATATCGTCGCTATTTGAAATAACACCTTTTGAAAATAACCAAACTACGCACAACACCACTAATACTATATAATAGTTACTAAATTCTTTTAAAGAATTTTTTACTTTTTTAATACTCACATCTATAACAATTACAAAGCCCGTATGTAGTCATAAGCTACCTTGGGCTTGTAAACACTGGGGACAATACCATAAGGCTTGTGCTGGTTCGTCTATAAGACCAACACAGGTAAAATGAAACCATGATAGGCATAAGTCACATTGAATCCAATCTATAACCAAATCCGTTTGTAAATCAGTAGAATAAGAACCCTTGCAAATTTGACAATCCGCATCTTCTTATTCCTTATTTGAAATTCCGGCCCTTAATTTTGTTTCATATGCTAAATAATCTTCAATAGAGCCTCCAAAATGTTTAACTAAAGCCTGATTATACCAAGAGTCGGCTCGTGTTGCCGATCCTAGGTATTGTAATTTTAAATTAGGTCCGTCAACCGCTTTTACCCGGTATAATCTTTCAAATTCGGAATGAAATTTGTTAGAAATTCTCTTAGGATCTATTTTATCTTTTCTCTTCATAACCACAATATCACCAGGTAAAAATTCCCTTACTTTAGCCCTTTTATCATAATAGGACTTGTATTTGGTTTGGGAATGCAAAATTTGTTTTGCAGTATTTTCCCATGCCTGTGATAAATCTTGCAGCAGCCGAGCACTATAACCTGCCGGTTCTGTTGCCTTTAAGGTTGACATTAAAGCATTTTCACCCGGGAGATCAGGATCCCTGCCATGCATCAAAAAGAATGGTGTTTGTCCAGTTGACGCATGAACAGTGGTTCTATATGCAAAAAGGGCGGGTGCTAAATATGTATCCCATTTTCTAGGTTCTAATTCAATTAAGGGTTTCAATATTTTCATAAGGGTTTGATTCCAACGCTCTATTAGGCCATTGGCCTGGTGATGATAAGGCGTTGAATACGTAAGTCTAATTCCTAATTGAGCCATTTCCATCTTATATAGTTCAGATACAAATGCTGGTCCTTGATCTGATAGAATAACACGGGGAACACCATGTGCGGGGATAATCTTATCAGTTATAAGTTGTATTATTGTTTGTGCCGTCTGATTAGACGTTGCAAACGCTTCGGGCCACTTAGTGAAATAATCCATAAAACACACTATATACTTATTTCCGATTTCCGATTCTGGTAATGGACCTATAACATCTACTCCAATCATGTGGAAAGGAGAGACGGCTGCGATAGGTTCCAATTTACCTTTACGTACAGGACCAGGTTTAAATCTGGTACAGGGAATACACTTATCTATGAAGCTTTGCAAATCTTTGACCATTGTAGGCCAATAGAATTTCCTTTGCAATTTTCCTAAAACCCTATCAAACGATAAATGACCGCCATACTTAGAAGTATGGGCTTGCTCCATTAGAGGAGTTCTAAATAATATAGGTACTGCTAATCTAAATTCCAATGCATCCGATTTTACAGGTTTTGATCGGCGTGGTGCGCGATACAAAACCTCCTTGTAAATTACAAAATTATTTTCATTTTCCATAACCCATTTCTTTATTTCCGGAGATTGACTTTCTAAAATATTTTCACCCTCTAAATATTTAATCATAGGGCCAAAATATACATCTTCAATTTGAGCACTTACTAATTGTTCCTTATCCCATGGAGATTCAATCTCGAAATAGGTGGAGAAACAATCGACATCGGAGGATTCTTTATCGGAAGTGGATGGAGGAGATGGAATGAATTCTTCGTCAGCGGATGGAATAACTTGAGCTATTACCGCATTTAACGAATTTTCTTTGCAAAAGATTTGTTCGCGCAACTGTAGCCGTTCTTCCATCGGTTCAGTTTCCGCTCCAATTTCGTTAGAATTGTCATCTAATATTGGCGGGCGGGATAAGACATCTGCGTTGTTGTGCTTTTTACCTGGTTTGTATATTATATCAAACTCGAATTCTTGTAGTTTAAGGGCAAAACGCATTAATCGGGGAGTTAAGACGTCCAGGGATCGAATTTTGGTTAAAATTTGGGTTAAAGGTGCATGATCGGTAATTACGGTGGTTCTGTTTCCAAGGAGATAGGGTCTAAATTTCATAAAAGCACTTACCACAGCCAAACATTCTTTTTCCGTGACGGCATACCGGCTTTCAGCTGGCGTAAATTTACGGCTGCCGTAATGGATGGGGTGTTCCATACCGTCATCGCCAATTTGTGCTAAAACAAATCCAACACCTCTGTCACTGGCATCAGTAGACAAAATAAAAGGTTTACTATGGTCAGGATATCCTAAAATTGGGGATTCTGTGAGCTTTTTCTTAAGTAATTCAAATGTCGCTTGACATTTTTCATCCCATCTGTCCTTAATATTTCTACCTTTTTCATTTCCTTGAACCAAATCATACAAAGGTGCGGCTATTATGCCGTATCCTTGTACAAATTGCCTATAATATCCAGTTAAACCTAAAAAAGAACGGAGTTCTGTTACCGTGGTCGGTACTCGACATTCTCTCACTTGTTGAACTTTTTCACTTGTGGGCCTTATACCTCCATTTGAAACTATGTGTCCTAAAAAGTGTACTTCCGTTTTAACAAAATCACATTTTTTACCCTTAACTGTTAATCCTGCTGCCCTTAATTTTCCAAAAACTCTCTCTAGGTCCAATAAATGTTGCATAAACGATTTTGAAAATACAATGATGTCATCCAGATAGCATAGGCAAATTTCCATAAGCAATCCGGAAAACACCATTTGCATCATTCGCTGAAAAGTAGCGGGGGCATTAGTCAATCCAAACGGCATGACTTTAAATTCATGCAGTCCTTCATGGCTAATGAACGCAGTTTTTTCAATATCCTCTGGGTCCATTTCAATCTGCCAATATCCTGATTGGAGATCTATTGTGGTAAAATATTTTGATCCTCTTAACGCGTCGATCGTTTCGTCGATACGTGGGAGAGGGAAACTATCTTTCTTGGTAACATCATTTAACTGGCGGTAATCGACGCAAAAACGTAGAGTACCGTCTTTTTTCTTAACTAGTACAACAGGGGAAGCCCAGGGACTTTTTGAAGGCTGAACTATACCTTGTTCTAACATTTCGTTTATATGTTCCGTTATTAATTGACGTCGAGAAAATGCAGCCCTTCTAGCTTTTTGCTGTATAGGGTTACGGGTTTGGACCTCTATTTTGTGTTTTACCACTCCCGTAGCTCCTAAAGGTTTCTTTTCAGCTCCAAAACAGTCTGTATTCATATATATCAAAGCTTTCAACAGCTGTAGTTGTTGTGGTTGCAAATTAGCTTCCGCTAACTTTTCACCTTCAGGGAGGGGAATTTCTGGTAAATGGGAAGTTTGCTGCAATAACCAATCACAGAATTGTTTCAAATCCTGTGCTTGTTTAAGTTGCTTCGTAATCTTAACTGTATTATTTGGGAAGCGTTAACATTTGTTGTTAAATCTTCCCTCCGTTTATTTTCGTTACTGTCCAATGTTTCCGGTAAGTCTTTGGGGTCAAAGATGTTCGTAATAACTTCACCCGTATCGACACTTGCAATATCTTCTCCTTTAAGCAGCGCAACAGGCCGAGCATCAAAGTTGGAAACTGGAAGATAAACGCAGCCTTCTTGAGTTCGCGCAATTGTATTTGGAACCAAAATGGACTCAGACAATTTGTTTGCAACGCCTTTTGGTTCAGTTACCACTGCTTCTTGATGCTTTAATTCATCTGGTAAACAACATCGCACTAATTTAGTAGTATTAGGCGGTATTCGTACTGACGTTGCTACTCGGCAAATGTTTACAATTCGCATATTTGGGCTTTGTATTGTTGCCAATGTTATATCTTGATCACACGTCTGGGTATATTCATGCTTAGAATCCCCCTTCGACGCTGATCTAAGTCAGTGTCGTTTTCTGACAATGCAACTTTTAACGTACCCCTTTTTGTTTCTCCTTGATATTGGAATGACGGCGGCAATTGATTTTTACAATTTACGTCCGAACATCTTGAATGTGTTGCCATTTTGATACCTAATGGACCTTTAGGTTCCATAGGTTTATTTTCAAAATCCTTGCAATTTTCGTCATCTCCTGAACATATTCCCATAGGTTTCCGACGAACCGGTGGACTAAGATGTTTTCCAGATAAGCGTGCCCTTTCAACCTTTTCACCTAAGGTTTCGACAACTGGTTTCTGAATGAGATTGTATCCCAAACGTTCCGGTAATTTGTTCTCGATATATTCCAGCGTAGTTTCTCTAGGCCAAATTATTTTCCGGTTAACACTAACGGTTGAGTTGAAATAATTTTTGACAACACCGAAATCCGTTAGTACATCATCGCCCAAAATTATTGCAGCCTGCATTCGAGGTATTACATGCAGTGCAACCATTTTCGTACAGTCTCCGATTGTTAAACTGTAATTTATACATCCTTCGCTGGTTTGAGACGACAAATTATCAAATGTCCGGCAAACCACATTTTGGGAGGTATCCAGGGGTATTTTGTCTTTGAAAAACATCCGGTAAACTTCAGAATGTATTAACGAAACTTCCGCTCCTGTATCAACCATTGCCGTAACCATTAAGGAACATAAGTTGACTTCAATATTTACACCGGTAGCTTTGACGGACTTGGGATTAATGGTGGCAATCATTTTAGGGTTGTGCTGAATTGAAATAGGACCAGGAGTTTCTTCATGCATTCTACGGATACGGATACCCGATAGGTTATTGGCCAAGGAATCGTTCACTGGGTAATTATCCATGGGTTTTGCAACCATTGCGGCAGTATTTGGACCTGGTTTATTGTTATTCTGATTATTTTGTGGTGCAGATGTGGTCTTATTTTGTTGTGGGGCTTGGGGTATTTTAAGGATTTGTGTGTTAACCTTATTCTTAGGATTCAAGTAACACTCTTGTACCAAATGATTAGTACGACCACAGAATGCACAGGGCATAACATCTGGGTCCTGACTCATTTGAATCATGCTTTCTTCCCGCTGTAAAGTAATTAACGGTAGTGGCTTTGAAGCCATACCCGTTGTTGGATTCTGTCCTTGGGACTTATTAGGACAATTTCTAGACATGTGACCTTGTTGTTCACAAAAGAAACAAGAGCCACTGTCTCTAAGTGCTTGTAATCTCTGGGCATTTCCGGTATTATTTTGAAAAGATTTCTGGTTATTAGTATTTAAATTTAGGGTGTTCTGTGTTTGGTTTCTGGGAACTACATTCGATTGACTCGCATTGGACTAATGTTGCCTAAGAACTCTAGCGGAATTAGATTCCGTCCGAGTTTGTAACTTGCCGTCAGACTTATTATTATTATTTGATAGACTACTCTTAACTTTCGTTAATGTGCCATCCGCTATTAACTGTCGTTGTAGCTTTTCAGCCCTGTTACTGAGTACTTCAAAATCGAAAGGCTCCGTTACACCTAATTGTAATCTCCATTTTAACTCATGGACTGAATTGTTAACAAAAGTTTGGCACAAAAGTTCCCTTGCCTCGAAAGTATTTGCAAATTGAGGTTCTAAATTTCGAACCCAATAAGCATGTAATTCGTCGGCAAAATCTTCCACAGATCCCTCCTGAACAATTCGCTGGAAAGTAGCCATGCGACTTGACAGGTCTGTGGTTTCCGCGAACCTTTTATGAAATAAATCTATTAGTGCAACAAATTCTTCTGGTTCAAAAGCGTCGTGCCTTTTATCCTCCAGAAAATCAAGATATTTTTCTGCGGATTTTTTAAGGCTTGACCGAAATATTTTCATTTTTGTCTCATTGTCCGAAATTTTAGCCGACTTCATAGTTCGACTAAATTTGCGGAAATACGTGCCGAAATCAGATTCGCCATCGTATGATGGTACAGTAGGGGGTTTTTCCGGCATCTTAACTATTATTTGGGTTGGAGTGTCCCTTAATTTGGTCCTTTCAACAATAATACTTCGACTTCCTCTATCGGATGAATCACTAGGAGAAAAATCTTTCCTGTGATTCCGTTTAGGTTGGGCATTCGGGATTGATGTTGACGAACAGCTTTCTTGTCTTTTCGGAAACATCCAAGTTTTAACCGTTTCCTTAAATAATTCCGGACTTCGTGCTTCTGGGGGATCATCTTGGGGATTCCAACTATCTGCTTTTTTCATTAATGTTTGTTGATATAATAATAATTGTTGTGGATTTAATGTTAATAAAAGTTGTTGTTCAGGTGTCTTACCATGAGCTGAATTCATGTTTATAGGTGCATTGACTTCTACATTTGCAACTACGGAAGGATTTTCATGAACTGAAGGGCTTATAGGGTGAAATGCAGAAGTTTTAGGTACCGTTTCAGGTATAGGAGCATTTAACATATCAGGATTAATACATCCAGTATTAGGATTCAAAACACCGTTTACGGGTTGTACAATATTTCTCGAATTTTGGGGATAATATTGCACATTAACTCTGTTAGGAGTTTGCGAAATATTTTGTGCATAACTACATGTCGGTTGCACAACTGTTTGAGGTACACTAGGAAAAGCGACTACATTATAGCCTGAATAATTATGTGTACCTGAAATTGCTGAGGAATATGGGTATGCTAATGTGGGTACTATCGGATGGACAATTTGTCCAGCCGGTGTTCCTATCTGTGTTACATTTGTATTTAACTGTGGCATATTAGCTATGTTACTCTGATTATACAAATGCTGCTGTCCTTCAGTTGTTATTGCTAACTGTTGCATATTTGCTGTCATACATGTTACTACTGTTGCAACATTTGAGGGCAAAGAATTTGTTTTTACTGGTACTAAAACATACGGGTCTGTATCTATAGTTATGCTTTTTGTAGCTAGCGGATTTTGTGTATCTGATGCTACATTACTTGTGTTCGGATCTGCACTCTCCTGATCACCTACAAAATTAAGTGTGTTTGTGGCTACAGGTTCTTGGAACGGGGTAACGGGTGCTGAAATGTGTATATCCGGTGATGGTTCCATAATTCCTTGAGGACTCGTCAATAGGGTTGAGTTCTGGGGAGACGCAGTTCGGATCGTAACTCGGGACGGGGAATGTTGTTGAGTTTGTAGTGCATTCTGGTACTGTCGTAAGGCATTCCTGGTAACCATCTGATTCGGGAGGCTGTCAGGATGTCCATGATACTGGGGGAATGGCGGAACTCGAGGATGTTGCGGGGTCCGATACATGACGAATATACTAGGCTGGGTATTTCTGAAAACTGGGGGACAATAAAATTCTGCACACTTACAATCTCGACTTTATGCTTTAGTCTTTGTCACCTTTATCCTTTATCCTTTTCCGTTCGAATCTAGCGTCACAATTGATCACGCCAGAATTGAAGCCATCGTGGTCACCATGTCGGTTTTGGGTTTCGGTTGGTTGTGTGTGTTTCTTTATCCGGTTGTGTGTCCTGATTCTGTTCTTTTCTGTGTGATCCGGGTAGCTAGCTATTGTGTTCGACACCGCGTCAAATAAACTTTGGGGTCCAACAGCAAATGAGTCCGTACTTCAACTAAGATCAATCGCTCCGCAGAAAACGCACGGGTTTGGAAAATTTATATAAAAGTTAAATGACAAAGTAAATGTAACAAGTAAAATTATAAGATAAAGCACCGTATTAAGGCACAGAATTATTTGGTAAAACAATTACAGAATTATTTTTAGCTCTAAAACAATAGCTTTGAAAACTATTACTTCTTGTGCGCGCAACTTTTAAAAAATAACCACTATCAACTTCCGGATGCAAAGCAATAAACACTCAAAAACAAAACAAAAGACAACAACTAAAAACACCCTAAAAACCACGTACCAAACCTAGCTAGGTAATTGTTTTAGATTTTTAAAATAGATTTTTATAAGTTTTTAGGAAAATATCCGGCACGACTTAAGAGTCGCACTCGGATATTGGCCAGCGGGGTCACAGCTCAGAAATAGGAAAAAGAGTGCTAAATAGGAGCCCAGGGCGCTCCAGAAAAAGGGAAAGCTGAGGGAGGGTAATTTAGAAAATAAAAAGTAAAAACCCAGAATTCAAAGGTGAGATACCACCTACAAGGCTGTACATCCAAGGGATCAAGGGACGACCTTGTTGAAAGTAAGGGCATGTAAGCATGTGAAACATGTTTGTCCTAGTGCATATGCAATATATGTAATGCACATTGTGTTGAGTGCTTGCTGGCAGCATACGACCGACACATGTAGTCGACGAAAATGGTAGTTGGAGAGGCGGGCTATAGGCTGTACATTCAAGGGGTCAAGGGACGACCTTTTTGAAAATAAGGGCATGTAAGCATGCGAGATATATTTGTCCTAGTGCATATGCAATAAATGCAATGCACATTGCGTTGAGTGCTTGCTGACAGCATACGATCGACACATATAGTCGACAAAAATGGTAGTTGGAGAGGCGGGCTGCGTGGCGCAGTGGTAAAGTATTCGCTTTAAGATCTGTAGGCTGTGAGTTCGATCCCCGCTCTGGAGGCCCGCTTTTCCAGATGCTTAGTACAAAGATCTGAAGTCCAGGTTTCAACATAACCTGACACGTACAATGCCAACAAAATCCGTTAAAATACAACCTTCCGTAGTGTCCGAATGCGCTCCAACAAGCTAGCTAAGTTATATAACTATATTTAGCCGGAAAACTCAAAAAAATTACTCGAAAAATTGACCTAAAAGCGAGAGACGTTTTATTGGTGAGCAATACAAATACAGGACAAGTAATTCGAACTGAGGTCCGTTAGTACGTAGCGTATTGCGTTCTTATGCGTTATTTATGACTTTTACCGTGGATAACTTTCGAGCGAGGGTCCGTGTGATCGGAAAGTATACATATACGGAAAGTCCAATGTAAACGGACAATTACGCCAAATTTGGCAAAGATCTATCAAGTACAGCTGACGCGACTGGTGTTCAAACTCGGTAACGGTCCGCAAATCTATAAATTACAACAAACCATAAAATGACACATATATTGCGCAGATTCCAAATTTATGATTTATAGTCTTTGACTTATGGTGATACCGATACTAATAAGATCATTTTGTTACGAATGCGCGAAAACACTATTCCCAATGTATACAATAGAAATAATACCCATACACGTGCATGATCAAATTCTCTCAAAATACTAGCTAAGCGTCCCGAAAACTAGCAGAAACTCAAGGATTATGATCATAATAATGACAAGCAGAGATATGTCAAATAGAATGAATGGAATGAGGATTGGCAGAAAATAAAGTGCGAAATGGAATGAGGATTGACAGAAAATAAGGTGCGAAATGGAATGAGCACCCGGAAATTAGTTAGAAATGGGAATGGCACTCCTGAAAACATGGAAATGAGCATATGAAAGATCACAGGAAATATGGCATTTTAGAATTAGGTAAGAAAGTGGGGTTTGAGATTCTGAAAGCATAATGACCGGAAATAAGGTAAACTTTAACTTATTTGGCAGAAAGTTGTAAAGCACAGTGGTATTGGCATATAAAGAAGCAATAGGGGCAGGAATAATGTGGCAACGAATATATAGATCACAATCTAGAAAGATAGACTGAGACGGACAAGTTGCACGCCAAGGAAGCGACATAGCTAGGAGGTTAAGAGATGCCGAGTGTGGGCACCAGTGCGACACGGAATGCACGCTGAGTCCCACCCCACGCGCTGTTAGGTTGCACGGTCTTAACACGGCAATATATGTAAGTGTTATGTTACTGCGAAGTACTTGAAACAATTGACTTGACCACGGCTGGATTCGGACCAGCGATCTTTGACTAACCCGTTTAGCGCAATTACCAACTTAATCGCGGCACTGGGTCAACTATTTGTGTTAGTTGTTATGTGGTTGTTTACTACGTTGTGTACTGCCGTAGCACCTGTGCAGCGTATATTACGGGTTGACTTTTTATGTGTGTAGTTTATATACGGGTATTCCATTGTACATTACCAGACATCTCTTTTTCGAGGAGGTCGTCCCCTGTCCGTCACACCTTTTCTTGGGCTCAGATCTTGGCTGTATGTCCTAGCGGTAACATCGTGGTCACCGTGTAAGGTTGCGCGGTCTTAACGGCAATGTATGTAAGTGTTATGTTTAGTGCGAAGTGAAGTTGAAACAATTGACAACGGCTGGATTCGAACAAGGGACCTTTGGCTAACCGAGGTAGCGCAATTACCAGCAATGTCCCGCAACCGCCGAAAGAACGGAGAAGGTTGGCATATTGGTATAGGTGTGTATGAGTATGGTGCATGTGTAATATGTTGGTCGATGGGGCAGATTTTTTCCATTGGTCAGGGCCGATGAAATCTTTTAGCCTAATTTGTATGTTTCGGTCGGTGTTCTTAAAAACGTTAAATAGGCGCTTAGCACATATTAACTAAGCGCCCTTTATTGCTGCTTTTTCAGCGTGTAATAAATTGGTTTTCAAACTTACACTTGTGAAAAAAGTTGGTTAATTGCAGGTCTTTTCGGTTATCCCGTACCCAGTGTTTGACCAAAAAAGTTTGGATTTTGAAAATTGTTATATAATTGAGTTTCTCACAACCTTTCCTGGTCATTCCATGACCAAATTTTAATTTTTGAAAAATCTGATTTTTAAGACCTTAAGGATTAAGGTCTCCCTCTTGGGACTAACGTTTTTTGCGGAAAGGGTAGACAAATTGTATATTATTCAACGCAGCATGATCAGCTGAGGTCAATTGTGTTTAATTTTTAACGGTTAAAGGTCTGGTTAATGAGTTATGGTCAAATAATTGATTTGGAGCCAAATCAGTTGCTTAACTGCAACGCGTTAGCCATGCGTTTGATTGCAGAAAATTTAACACAGATTTGGGTACCAAGAGGGACCTCGAGACTTTAAAAATCAAATTTTCAAAAATTCAAATCAGGGCGTGGAATGACCAGGGGATGTTGGAAGGTTTTTTATATCAACGCCCTAATCGTAGCGCCGTGACTCGCGAGCGAAAGGTCCGAGGTTCTGCCGGTGTTCCATATATCTTTCAGATAAATCAAGAAAAAACCAAGTATATTCTCTCAGCTTGGAATGGTCAAAAACGGGAATTTTCGACATCTCTGAAGAGCGGTGGTCTAAATTCTAAGCCACTCCGAAAACCGACAATATGTATTCTTCGATTCTCACTGCCTCGGCACGCTCTAAACACACAGTTCTGATCGTTTTAATGACGGGTAATACGAATAGAATGCAAAACAATAAAACACAGTCCCGTTAGTTTGGTTTGTTTTAATTACGCTTCCTACCAAATTTTGACGTTAATGGGTCATTCAAATATCAGAACGGTGGTAGCTAATAATTTTTCTTTTCGTGGTCTAAGTATCTAAAGTGTTTACGTGACAAAGCTTAACATCTCATGCCGATGCATTTTACCGCTTTAATAACGACCCTATTCCACTACGCTGTTTTTTGCAGCGTTCCGTAAAACTTTAAATTTTTTAGGCCTTAAGCAAACATTTTGTAAAATTTTTCAGTTATAATGTAATAGGTAAACGCGCAAAGTTTGTTACATGTTATTAGTCAGGTTTTCTCTAAAGATAAGTGATTTTGTAGTCAACAATTACCCCACTGTCGATCAAGGGTTTTTTCTTGGTTGCTAATCGAGTGCCCTGGTTGAAGCCTCCTCCGTGTCTCCGTCGGAACCAACGAATGATCAGTAAGCTGTGCACATGTTTAGTAAACCGTTGCGATGTGTAAGGTCTCTTTTTTGGTAGCTTACGTGCCAACTGTCGCGTCATTTTGAAAAGGGAATTGTGCGTACTTCTGGTAATGTTTCTGCTTAACGATTTGTAGCGAGTAACTTCGAACATTTTTACTGCTTAGTTTACGATAATGATAAGTTTTAAAGTTTATTATAATGTGCTTATCTGTATAAATTGTTTTTTGCTTATTATAAAACAAGTTTAGATTATATACATTGTTTTAATACATGTAATAGAGTAAATATAACTGCAAGTCGTGTCATAAGTTATGGCAAGTCAAACCGCGGGAATTCAACAGTTATTGTCTGCCGAAAAACGTGCTGCGGAAAAAATAAACGAAGCGCGTAAACGGAAAGCAAAACGGTTAAAGCAAGCGAAGGAGGAGGCACAGCAGGAAATAGAACGCTACAGACAGGTAATAGTTTTTTCATCTGTAAGTGTTATATATTTATAATACGTATTATTGTCATTGTTTCGTGGATTAACGGATTTTTTATTACTTTATGCATGTTAGTGAAAACGTAAGGTGTTGTCAGAGCGCACAGAAGCTGATTAAAAGTTTTAGTAAATTCCAAGTGACGTTCTACATTGAATTGGCATTTTTGTTTTTTGACAGGATGCAAAAATTGTTTTACCAGTCGCCAGTATTTTGCAAAATTAAATAAACTTTAAAATGGTCAGCCACCGAAAGGTAATTGTAGCGACATGTTCACAATCCATTGCACGCGCACTCGGGTATTGAGTCTTTTCTAGGTATAATAACTTCAACACTTATTGTTCTATCGATTACGCTTTATTTTAGGAACGAGAGCGACAGTTTAAAACATTTGAAGCAGAGCACCTTGGCTCACGAGATGATGTGCAGTTGCGAATAGACCAGTCAACACAAGCGGAATTAGAAAAAATGAAGCGACTAACCGATCAAAACAAAGACAAGGTTAGCATTCCTTTTTATGTATCTGTAACTTGTCATCAGGAATCATATTTACGAAAAACAACATTTAATGATTGTAATAAACAATTTTTGGTCTAAAAGTTTTTGTGTACATTTCACCTCAACTTGGATCGAACCTTCTAGGTTTGTGTTTACCTGTTTTTGTGTATTGAAAACATGTACGATGTTGTGACCATAGAGTTTCCCTTAGCTTCGCTGTAATGGTTTGTGTTGCCCGCTGCTGTGCTTTGCAGCAATGAAAAACTTTTGTTTTATTGTGCTTGCAGGTGATACAAACACTCTTACAACTAGTGTGTGATATAAAGCCTGGCGTACATAAAAACTTCAAGAAAGGATGATCGATTTAATATTTAAATGATGTGTATATTATGTGATACAGTTTTTATTTACACTTATAATTCTTATATATTATATGTTCCCAGGTACTTGACAGACATATATTCAGTTTGTATTAGGCGCTATCACAAAGTAGGTATTACTACATTCGGTATGTTTAAATGAAGACTGTATAGCATAAGTCAATATCGTTAAATTTGTTTGGGGTAGCGTTGTTTTCCATGGTGTGTCGTATATTTTGAAATAATTTGTCCACATCCGTGGTCATAACATTGCAATCTGCAATTCAGTATTCTGTTTCTTTTGCGATATGAAAATGTTACAGCGTCGACAAATAGATAGTTTATTAGTAGATTGAAATGAATGTGCTGTCGTTTTCTCATGTTATTTGTACAGTTCACTTTAAGAGTTATCTTTACATTTAGGGCAGTTGTTGGCTAGAAGATTTTTTGTAGACGTTATTTAACGCACACTGCTTAGTTCAATATAACATAGGCAAAGAGCTATTAATATTATTTAAGTGTTGCTATAATTCCGTTTTGTGTTTGAGTTTACTGTTGTGTTGTGAAAGTAGTATTATTTAACAAAAGTAGACTGGCTAGATTCACTCTGAGCACTCTGCATTCAATATGTAATTATTGATTGTAACTAATTGTTGTTCGTTGTCATTATGATATAATAACAAAATAATTATACGCTGGTTTTATGGCATTATCAGGGAATTTGTGTATTTATCGAAAAATGCCTAACCTGACGAATTCTAAGTATTAAAATGATTATTTCAATGAAAAGTAAAATTAATCATGCTTTTGTTTCTACCAGGGTGTTAGTGGTAGCTGCGTTATCCAGTGTACTAGTTCTGTGATGTTCAAAGTTTAATAATATACTCTGTCCGATGTTTCGTTAAATTTAATGTTACTGGCGGTTGTATTGTTTCCCATAAGAATGGATTCATGTTTGTCAATTGAAATTGCAGTAATGTAACGTTATTAGTTAAGGGTTAGCGGTTCTTATATACGTTCGCGATTCTGTGATTCTACTTGTATTTTTATTGTGAATTTATTAAAATTACTGTCCAGTTCTGTTGAGTGCAATAGTTAGTTGATTGTAGCCATGCATTTCAAACCGGTATACTGCGGTCCAGGTTACCACCGCTCACTAAAAATGTTTAAAGTAAAGTAACTTTACTATAGGGCTTGGCACAATTCTTAGTTTTGATTATTTAATCGGCAAATGACAGCAGTAGTTTTACTTTTTACATTATTTCAGCAAAGTTTTGCTCAACGTTTAGGACACTAATATTTAAAAGTTAAACTAAAGTAATATGTTAAGTGATTTTTACAGGGCGGGTGAAAACCGTAGCCGGAGGTAAAGCAACTAGGTTTTGTAATGAACGGTGTTAAGCTGTTATGTTAAAACAATTTTTTCAAAATTGCGAAGTCTGTTTCACGTTGGAAGGCCAACCGGTTATATGTTGCTAGCAATTGGCTTCAAATGCGGATATAGCAAGGAAATTGGGACCGCCCTAAAGGTAACATGGACCATTAGAAATGAAATTTGTCTTAATTCTTAAAAAATTAGGGCAATTCGCTATTTGTGTTTAAATTTTAAAAAATATATACTAGTTACCGAAAAAATTATTTTTATCGCTTTTAATGCTGCAAACACACCATTTAATAGAATGCCAAAATCCTGAAACAAATTCAGTAGGTGGAAAGATATGATATGGAATATGGCTCAAATTGAAAATTTTAGCAATACACTGGGACAATTTTAGATAAATATATATAAGTTAATAATATGCCATTTTTTCTTAAATTTTCAAATGAGAAAAATTTTCAATACCGAAAATATATACCGGAACATTCCGGTGAAAATACTGGATTTATTACCAGAACTGGATAGTGAAAAATACTGGATTGCCCTACCGGAACTCCTGGTGCACCCGGATAAGGGTGGTCCCCATTTTGAGTCCCAATTAATAGGAGTCCGTATCCCTAAAAGAGTTTGTAAGTGGATAGAATCACTAAACTCTAGAGTCCATAAAGATCAATTATCTGTAATAGGGCCAAATAAAGTTGAGTTCGAAACTTTAAAGCATACTTAAGTTTTGAAAGTACTTACATTCCAAGCTACTTATGATCTTGCATTATCGCTGAACCTTTGATTACAAGACAAATAAATGTTCAATTCAATGGATGGTCGTGGATTAAAATTGAACAACTGTCCGTAACCGAGCATAACAAAGGGGTACCTTTTGGAGAGACCAAATAAATATTAGCCCAACTCTTGTTCGGATCACTACAGTACGCTTATTTTCGTTTTTTGATCGGTATCCGTTTTCATTATTTTTACCATCCGCCTGGCGCTTACATGCCAGTTGTGACAGAATAGCCTGATAGGTGCACGTTCACAGAATTTTTAGGGTTGTGGGTGTGCCTACATATATACATAGAAAAACCTAACAGAACTTAAACTTTATGGCGTGAATTTTTCCATAGGTTGGCCTGACAATTTTTAATGACAGCAACCCAGCAATCGGCTTCGGTTCTTATACTGAAGGCCGCCGGACAAATGACCGCCGGACAGATGGTCGCCGGACCAAAGACTGTCCGGACAAAACACCGTCCAGACAAAAGGCCGTCGGACAAAACGCCGTCTCGACAAAAGGCCGTCGGAACGAAAACCCGCCTGGACAAAAGACCGTCCAGACGAAAGGCCGCCTGGGCAAAAGTCGTCCGGACAAAAGGCCGCCTGGACAAAAGGCCGTCCGGAAAAAATTCTGTCGGTACAAAAGGCCGCATGGACAAAAGGTCGCCTGGACGAAAGGACGTCCGGATAAAAGGCCGTCCGGATAAAAGGCTATCCGCAAAAAAGTCGTTTGGACACAATCCGCCTGTACACAGGCTGCCTGGCAAAATTGAATTAAACCATAGGCGAACAACGACACGCTAAATGGAGGTTGAGCGATTTGAATAAGCAATATAAACCTTGCAATAAAATAGCGAGCATTTGTTTCCATTTTTTGTTTTTTTATTTAATGTTATAACTAAAATCTAATCATGCAGGTTGTTTTGACGTTTTGATCATTCACAAACTCTTCATCCCCTAAAAATCACCAGAAAACATTTTTTACTGCAGATCACACAACAGTTATCAGTTTTGATAGTTAAAATTTCTATGTACAGAGATGGGAGTCTCGGTAAGTCACTGTATTTCACAGGTCTCGGGCTTGCTTTTTTGAGTATCGGTGATTTGGAGCCGAAACCAGAAGTCTAGGTCCGGTCGTCCTTTTGTCTGGACGGCCTTTTATCCGGATGGTCTTTTCTCCGGTGGGCCTTTTATCCGGTCGGCCTTTTGCCCAGACGGCTTTTGTCCAGACGGACTTTTGTGCGGTTGCCATCTGTCCGGTCACCGTCGGCTTCATATGCGAACATAGCAAGGCCGCAGCTAGGTTATATGTGTGGGTGCTGCCCCCAACTCTAAGGGTACGGGCCCCCAACGCATTGACGAATCCACGTGACCACGTTATTTTCGTGGAGTTACAATGATTGTCCGGGTTCCAATACCTGTGAGGACACGGTGCGAAAAAAATATTAACACATGTTGGAACGCATGTGGGAAGGCACATGGCGCACCCTTAGCCCTTTGTTGTCACCGGCATTGAATTCATTTCAAGAGAGCATACGTAAAATATTAAAGTAAATAGTGCCGGCAATTGAGCGCGGCGAGCGTCAACATTTATAAACATTTGCCAGTCTGGACGTTATTCTAAGGCCCGTCAAGCCAGCAATGGTCGGTTATCTTCCCAAGTAGAATTTTCCCACCCTTCTGAAAAGCTTCAAATTCGCTTGCGAGTCATCGGAAACATGTGTGCAGTCCCAAAAATAATTTCAGCACCGTCCTAGCAAGGTTAGCTGGCTACGGACGTGGTAAAATAGTGAGTGAAAAGTGGCGAGCGAGCAGAGAGGCGTATTTGACTACGGCGGTTTCTCTTTTAACTGGCTGGGAAATATATGGGGTGTGGCTGCCCTAAACTTGCCTCGCCCGCAATTAAGGTCCCTTGGAATGTACAAACCAAAGGCGCATCAAGTTAACATCCAAAAATAATGGGCACATACGCGGGGACGCTTTGCATAATGGAAAAGAAACCTAACGAGCGCGAAAACAAAGTTTGAATAACACAATGAATTGCGACAATGGCTTTCAAGTTTTTGAAATCGCATAATGAATCGAATTAGCCGGGGACTCCGGTGCCTGTCCCTCTTGTTGTAGTAGGAGGGCCTAAGACGCGGCACTGGGACATAGCTTCTACTTTTTACATTAACTTGCAGCATACCGCTTATCGTGGTGCATCTACTATCTTCGTTGTCATTAGTGCTTTAGTGTATGCATCAAAACATTTTATACACTGAAATTATTGTTTCGAAAGCACTTGTTGGTTTTTTATGCGGTGTGTAAAGATATTTCGCCGCAGTATTTTTAGTTTAATATAATGCTATCAATGTATTCATTTAGTCATTGATAACATACCGAGGTAAAACGGGTGAGGCTGTATTCGGAGCAACTTTAACTAGATTTACCGTTAAACTGAAGTATTTAATTGTAAACAATAGTTACGCTAGGTTTTAAGTCATTCTGTTCAACTCTGTGCATATTATTTTACTTCAAAGTTCGAAATCGACTACAAGTGTAAAAGTTGATTCAGGGGCGATGCAGCTAATTTCGACTTGTGCCACCTACGGTGAGGCGCAGTAAATTACGGTGAAACAAACCTCTCGAACGAAGCGAGGATATTTTTGAAGATTTTGGGAGCTGCCCCCCGCGTACTACGCATCTGATTTCATAAAATATCTCAAGCAAGTATAAAAGAAATTTTTACTTCAATTTATTTTTAATTGCATAACGATACAATGGATCAAACTGAGGTGAAGAAACTTAAACTACATCAGCCTGATTTAAATGAACTTGCTAAAGGTACAGTGAAAGGTGTTACTTTTGAACAATGTATATGATAAATTGTTAAGTTCTTCGGATACAGCTCGCCATTTGTGATTACACAAGCTAACCTATCTATTGCTATAATTCAGAAGTTATTAATTGCTCGACTTCTGTGACTGCTAAAAGCGTTCTGTAATTTGTGCAAATTTAATACTCGAAATACCGGGTTTTTGTAATCTTTTAATTGTTTTAATCATTAAAATCTATGTTATATGGTATTGAAATTCATTGTTTTATGCAGTCTGTCAGGATATTTAGTAAATATCGTGTGTTGCACAGCATGGTCTTTGCTTCATTTACTGTTTTTTCAGTACTACAAGCGCATTTACGTAAAACCTTTGCTGATGCTATAGTGAAGGTAGAAGATTGTCCAGATTTAACGAAGCCACCATTTAACTTAGCAGCACCAGTTAAGTTTATAAATTAGTAATAATTGAGTTTGTGTTTAAAAATAGATTATGTTTTCGCACAAGAATGAACTCATGCTGAACTTGGCATTATATTAAAAAATTTTATTCGTTGTATATGGAAAATGGTTTCAAGTCGATGTAGTCACTACCTTACCACCAGGGTGCAACCGGAATTACAATTTACCGGAACTGGAACCGGAATTTGAAAATTTTACCGGAACCGGAACCGAAACCGGAAAGTGAAAAATGCATTTCACCAAAAATTTCATTTTAATCTTATTTTTTGCTCTATTATTTGTGAAATAACCTTAGTCGAACATAGTTATTTATTTTATTTGTTGTATTTTAGATTTTCATCATCGACTGAAGTGAAATCCACCATCAATGGCTTATATTCGGAGTACAAGTGGCTTTCAAAAGAGATTCTTAAAAAATTAGCAAAGTTAAGAAAACGGCCAAATTATAATACCGGAATTTTTAAATCCGGTAAAATTTTACCGGAACCGGAACCGGAAGAAGAAAAAATGCCGGAACCGGAATTCCGGTTGCACCCTGCTTACCACTTTTGTTCCGGGTTAAATCCATTGCAGGTTTTCAAACTTAACAATCGTTTTTATATCGAGCAGTGATTGGTCAATGGTTTTGTAGCGCATTTTTATTGCTGGGAGCATTTGGTGTTTTTTGAGTGGCGCGATATACTACGTGCTGCAAGGAGAAACTCTGAATTAAACAATAGATGAACCAATCAGGCACCTGCTGCTGCTGCACTAACCACTGTGATGAGAATTGGTGTTGTGGCTAGCCACATTGGCGATATGGCTAAACTGGCGCGGTGGCTACGACATATACATCATTTGGTGCGCCGATGTTTGCCGCAGGCATACCAAATTTAAAAGTTTACCTTATGACTTCGTACAAAAATGGGTCTTGCTTCTCGCACGCTTCACGCAAGATGTTTTCTCCAACTGACTGTTCCCAAGAGCGCATTCATCAGTGGGGTGCGCTCCTTTATATTAGTTGTGTAAATTTTCAAAGGTTCCACAAAATATGTTGTTTAGAAGATCAGTGCGAGATGGTAGCCAAGGCTACAACGGCTTAGCGGTGTGCATGTTGTGGAGTTAATGAATTTTCGGAGAGGAGTTATTTGTTATAGTAGCACGCGAAGTGAACGTTTAGAGTCCAATAACTGTACGGTATTTTTGAGATAAGAGAATTTGGAGCCCGTTGCGTACGATATTTTGTAAAGCCTAAGTGGCGATCAATTTTGAGGAGTTGTTTGTTATAGTAGCACGCGAAGTGAACGTTTAGAGTCCAATAACTGTATGGTATTTTTGAGATAAGAGCATTTGGAGCCCGTTGCGTACGATATTTTGTAAAGCCTAAGTGGCTTTTTTGACTAATTTTTGGTGTGAATTGGGATAACAATATAGTTGTGTACTTTATCGAGTTGAAAATGAAATCGTTGGTTTATATGATGTTGACTACAAGTATTTTGGGGTGTCAGTTAGCGAAGCATTGGTTTCTTCCATGGGTCCTGAGTTTAATTAAGTTATTTAGATATCAACCGTACTATTTCTATTGTAAGAAGAGTAGAGTTTCCGCTTGCTTTGGTAACCACGAACTTAATAAATCGTTCTCCAGAGTGGTGACGGTAGTAAATTTAAGTTCGCAGTGTTAATACACACGTATCGATTTCAGATGACTTAAAAAGGTTGAAAAATTTCTAGGGGGCCAACAGATTATACCCCGATGTATTTCAGCGTTTTGAAAATTCTAAACAACACAATGGTTTATTTCATGTTTTGCACAGAATCATACCTGACTGCTTCTTATTGCAGGCTTGTGTGGTTCTCGAAGAATTGTTGAAGTTGGGTCGCCCGCGTATATGTGCCCAGTTCCTTTTAAAAATAAGGTATGTTTCTATATAGCGTGTTTTATGTTTTGTTTTCGACATCACGTCACACCCATGTCGAATTGTAAATTGTCAATTTAAGTTTATTTCCGCGATCCTTATTTCATTTTCAATTGAAAACAATAAAGCTTTCATTTACATTTTTCATTTTAAATGAGGAAAATTTGTTATGAAATGTCGATATATAACGGTTACGGTCTTCTAGCATTATATTTGAATCATTTGAATTTATAAGATCGCACATATGGATTGCCAGACTATCTTCTGAAGTTCAAAAGTCCTTAACCCGTCTTCTACATTGAATAATATATAATAACTTTTAGAAATATTCCTTGCATGATATTGTAATGCAGTGCGATTTACCTAATGCTTTTGTGATTGGAGCCGCAGCTGGACCGTGGCATAACGTCGGCAGCAATTGTGAAGTAAAACATTTACGTGTGAAACATGGGCGCTGCACTTAACCCGAAAACGGAGTGTTCTTCAGAATTTTGGTTTGGGTGGGTCTGAGATCACGCGAGCCAACTTTGTATTAAAAGTTTTACGTTTAAACACGAAGCTTTTCAGTTTCCGCGAGCGTTTAGTTGTATCATGGCGTTTTAGCGGTGTCAGCGACGCATTGGTATTTTTGAAGGTGTCGATTGATACCCCAGACACCCATGTTGCCACGTGCCTGTATGTATTATAGGGCTGGCTTGGCCTCTTCAGATGGGCTTAACTTAGGTGCAGGATTAGGCTTAGGTTTACACGTTTTCTTAAGTGTATGCTTAAGCTTGTGTATGAGGTGAAAGCGTACACTTGCCGTTATTATATATGTTTTCCGATTACTAAGTTAGAAACAGTGTACCATTGTAATGAGATGCTCGTATTAAAACATTTCTATCACCAGTTAGCGATAATGCAACCTTATTTTAATTTTTGCTTCCAATGCATCTGGATGGATAATATATATGTAGTAGGCCAATGTGCTATCCAGGCCAATTATTAATTGGCCTAGGCCAATCTGCTATTTTGGGTATAGCAGTTTGGCCTAGGATAAACTGCTATTAAAGATACAGACCAATCAGATTTGGTTATTTGAATAAGCACAGTACCGTTAAACCAATCAGCGTTGGTTTTACATTACTGTTGTTTTGCAGCATCTTATAATCGCTATTTGGCCTAGGCCAATCTGCTATTTGGGCCTTCGCAATATATACCTTCTGTTTTTAAGTGAATATACAGGTTTTTTAATTGAATTTTGTGCAAAATGGTCAAATTTCGAAAATGTTGACTTATAGGTTGTCGAGACATTTTTCGTTTCACGCCCAAAGTTGAATTGTGAAAGATTCGAATTTATCAAACACCTAAGGGTGATACAGAAGAGACCCAACGTTTTTAATTTAATGGTGCAGTTCTAAAACTGATGCTTTTACCACAACTATTTAATTGAACTCACTCGTATATTAAATTTAAAAAGTTTTTGGTTGTTTTTCATTTCCAACATTCCAGATGATTGTCAACTCTAGATTAGAAACAGATGTAAAGATGTATCGAAATTATACTGTCGAAACAACAGGAACTGAATCGTCCGTTACTCTTAAAACTGAGACAACTGGACACTTTGCTATTTTAGCTAATCTATTCCTTTCCGAAGGCAAACCTGGACAGGTAAATTTGATTTTTCTCGCAGTGTTATTCTATGTAGAAAATAAAACTTTTCTGCATGCAATTGTGTGTCAGTTTTTAACGGCGTAGGTACGGTTTTGGCGGTGTAAACTATGGAACATCAGCACGTTTAGCACAAATAAAAGTAGCGTACCTATACAAGTTGAAATTTAAAAATTCAACGTTGATTGTAATGACCCGAATAAGAAAGTGGTAATAAGAGGGCGGTCCCCATTTTGAGTCCCAATCGATAGGACTCTGTGTCCCTAATAAGAGTCCATAATTGTGTACAGTACCTAAACCCTAATTAGAGTCCATAAATGCCAATTCTTCCTTATTGTAGCGCATAAATGACTCCAGGACCAAATAAAGTCGAGTTCAAAACTTTATAACGTACTTCAGTTTTGAAAGGATATAACCTTGCATTATCGCTCAAGCTTTTGATGTAAGGCAAAAACATTTCATTCAACGAATATTTGCAGTACCGGATATGTCAGTAACGAAGGGGAGGAGGGCGGGTTGAAAATAAATAACAGTCTGTAACCGAATAACAGGGGGTACCCTCTGGAGAGGCCAAATAAATATCAGTTTCTCCCTCTTATTCGGGTCACTACAGTATTTGAACTCGAATAGGCAAATTTATTCTTATTTTCGTATTGGTTTATATCACACTCTGTGAAAACTTCCGCCAATGTAAAGATCAGAGGTGGAATGTTTTTCTACAGGTCTGCCATAAGGTAAGCAAGGTTTACGCATATTTTTACTTACGCTTAAGGTCAGGTATAAGGTTATTCTTACGGTTAGGCTTAGGCTTAGGCTTAGGAATATGCTTATAGTACTGTTACGGCCATAAAAATACCTTTTGAATTGTGCTATAATTTATTTAATTTAGATTTACAAATAAAGATATTTTGAAGTTACAGGTATTACATGTGACGGCACGTAAGCGAACTGGACATCAAAATTTTATAACTGACATGAAAAATGCTTTAGCGTTGGCCTATACTCCAAACGTTGTTGCACTTGGCGGAACGTTTATAATCAAGCGTGGCCGCTGCAAGATGCACATAATGGTAAAAATTATAAAATAATTCATATGCTAAAAGTTTGCGCCTAATAAACGCATAGATTCGAGCTTGGGACTCAAGTTAAATGAGAAAAACATACGGAAACGGACAACTTGAAAATATTTTGTCATTCTGTTTTGACTCGTATGTGAAATTTCGCAAAAACGAAGATTCAGCGACCTCCTTCGTTTCTGACGCCTCGTCAGTGGAGCGATTTAAAGATTTCTGAATGCATAATTATGTACGTTTACAAAATATTGGCTGGTAAATTGGTATTATAAATAAGTTTGAATTTTAAATACCATGCTACATGCTATACTAGAAAAGTTCTTGTTCTATCTTTTAGTTTCCATTTTACAGAAAGATGTTATTAAATAAAATGCCGATTTCCCCCCCCTGACCGCCACGTGGGGTGGTTTTATCCCAGTGGGGAATGTGGGGGTGCGGTTTGCGCCAAGGGGTTTGAAGGTCGGATGTAACCTCTGTGGCGGATTATGTGGGGATGCGGTTTTACTCCAATGTTGGAGTGTACGTGGGGGTGCGATTTTATTCCAATGGGGGATACAGTTTTACCCTAGTGTGGGATGCCCTAGTACCCCAGTGGTGCTGGGTTATAATTAAAGTACAACGCAAAACTTCAAAGGTGATGTGAATGCGTCCCCTAAGCTGTGGAGCAAAAGTTTCAAATGGTTAACCAAAAATACAAAGTAAAAACAGGTGGTCCAATTCCACCAAATTCTACAATACACCCATGTGACGCTAAATCAGAAACCAAGGAATAAAACATCTGGTAACGATCGACCAAGAAATAAACTATATCATACAGACAGTTCAAATTGATCACATGTGGATGCATCCCCAAAACTGTAGAGTACTCAGAAACCAAAACCTACAACAGCTGTTGCTTAACCCAATCCGAAACAAAGTTTACCAAATGAAATTTAAAAATATTATCCGGAAACATCCGCAACGTCGTGGAAAAGTCAATTTAATGTTCAAACTAGAAAATTAGCACAGAAGTTCAGGAAGCAACAAGGATAAAAGATTGCGAAGTATACCAAAAACAGTTGTTATAAACATAAGTAGAGTTAAGGTCACTTGGGTACATTTTCAAAAATTGTCGAGCAAAGGTTCAAAACCTGACATTTAACACAACAGTTTCTTTATACACACTCAAATTGTTGTGACCAAACGTTATATTCATCGCCAAACTACTCATCAAATCAAACCACTATTTTTGCTGCAACTCTTTAATACGTAGCCAATCTTGGCCTGGAGTATATATTCCTCCAAAACCAAAGGTTGTAAAACTATTCAAACCTACCCCAAAAGATTTCCAACGTTATAATCTCGCCCCATATGTTACGTTTACATGCAACATGAAAAATTCCAAGAAAAGGTTTTATAGCGGCTAACTACAAACAAGTTATAAAATGCGCGATACAATGTGAACAAATATATGAACATAATATACGGATTGAGTTTGTATGCAAGTTTAATAAGAGTATCGGTATAACGCCTTGGAATAAAAATGGAGTTTATGTGGTTATTGTAAACTTGGTCCAAGGTACTGTATTTACGTGTCCACTCACAAAAGATCATAAAAATTTGGAAATTTACATGAAAAGAAACAATATTCTGCGTGTTTGTGGACTATGATATGAAGGCGGCTGCTAACTTTACGTATCGAAACACTCAAATTATGTCAAAAAGAAATTTAGGGTCTAGGAGACTCATACCCTAGCGCATTCTTTCCCCTGGAAAAAACTTCTCACCACCGTTGCTGGCCATCATCTCAACCGTCCGGTTGGCACGAAAAAGTTCGAAGTGCGGGGAAAAACAAATTTTTGGTAAAAGGTGTTGGACAAAGAATGAAAATGAAAATGGGGGACCCACACCGTCCATTTCTAGGACAGTTAAAAATTTTATATGCATTACAGTTGAAAAATAGTCAGGGCCCGAAAAATAAAGAGGATATCAAAGAAAAAGGATGATATTCACAAAGAACGAATTTTTCGCATTCGGATTATAACAACAAAATTTACTCGGTTTCGCTCGCCATGAATCGAACTCACCGGGTCAGGTTTAACACAAAAAATTCCGTCCAGCGGGAATGGCTGCAGCCTAACAACAGAACAAATATAAACGGGTAAAACATATATCACAATCAGCTCCTGCAACAAAATTGAAAGGAAAACCTCCAAAACAATTTTAGACTTAGGTTCTTACGAAAACAGAAACCTGTAATTTATTGAATTTACACCGTGGAGACATTATGCATACGCATCGTTACTAGGTTATGCCGCATTGTCCCAATAAACAAGGCTTACTGCAACCGACTTCTTTCTTGAAGTTGGCCACACCTGTCTAAAAATCCGAAAGCATGAAAACATAAAAACCAGTAAAATAACTCGAATGGGCATCAGCTGAAATTTGGTACCGTACTGGCAACCGAGGATGAAAGCAGACTGAATGCCTAAATTGTCAAATAGACAGTTTCTTTCATACCCTGTCAGATGGCTAATGCCAATTTGCATAATCGGAAGCGCATAAGCTTCTTGAAATTTTTGCAATTTTTGCATAATTTTTGAAAACCGGTAGGAAATCTTTGACCGAGAAATGTAAAAAAGAAAGCAGCAACAAGAAAACAATAACAACAACAACATTATGGAAACCTAAAACACAGAATGATTCGACTTTACCCGTCTTTTCTACCCACCTGCGATCTCTCGTCGAGCTCTTATATCTAAAATTGAAACCACCGAACTTCACGCCCGCGGAATGCTACACCCGCGCGTCACATACTTGAATCCAACAGCAAAACATACCGCTACGGCTCACAAATTTTAAAGTGGTGGTTTATGACCCGATGCGCTAAAATTCAGCGTTCTTCGGGCTGTACCTGAAAAATATTCCCAAATGGCGTATTCACGGATCCAGTGGTATCCCTACATTCCCCCTTCTTTAGGCTTGATGTCCTCATTAAGATGTTGCAAGGCAACTTAAACATAGCCTGAACGGTACCGAGGGACAACACAGATACGTTAAAGCCGTAGAGAGAGCTCACGCAGTTCCATATCAGAAAGGATCCTTTTCTCGGCAACACCCGAACTTAACATAAGAATTCCATAGGCCCAACACAGTCCATACTGCCTTCACCAAAATTGGATAGCATATTTGATTGTTTTCGTTATAAACCATAATGCCGCCATAAATGTCCAAAATTTTTTTCGTGTCTAAAATTTAGTCAAACATCATGCAATTTTTTGATAAAAACATTAATTTACGCATCCATTCTGCTCTAAAACAAATTCTTAATACCTCAATACATATACAAATAACAAACAATAGATCGCATCAAGTAAGAAAAATAGAGTGGTGGCTTCCGACCCGATGTGCTAAAATTCCGCGTCCTTCGGGCTTTCGCTCAAAAATATTCCCACTTAACAGATCCACGTACCCAGTGGTATCCATACACGCTGTGTCATTTCCTTAAAGTTATGTATGTCCTACCAAATAAAATTCAGCATCACCTATGTACAACAAAAGTCTTGATTCGAAAAAATGTGTGAAAATACACTACTTTTGCGCTGTGCAATTAAATTCCCCTAACCTTCAGTTTTGTATTTCAAAAGACAAAACAGCTGTTGAAATTATCACGCAAAGATAATGCATGGGGCTATGAGCCATTTAAAATCCATTAAGTTTAAGTATAATGATGCAAGCGATCAATAAAAATTTATGTGGATATTTAATATAGGTTTTGGCAGAGCACAGAGGATATTTTGAAAAGAAAGTGCTGTTGAACCTTAGTCATGATATTAAAAATCACGGGTTGAAGCAAAATATCGATACTTGAAGCTCGTGATAGGTTTTAATGTTAAGTTGTAATAGAACTTATAGATTGGGAAAGGTTACGTGTACTGCATACCATAGAGAATTTTCAAAGCAATTGCAAATTATAGGCTATACATACGTTTACTGCATGTTATATAGATGTTACTCGACGCATAAAGTAAGATAGATGCCGATTACAACATGATAAACTTTGGAAACATATGAAATTAGTAAAACTATTTAATATATTTTATTACTGAAAATATCATAGCATGAAGAAACAAAATATATTCGTACTGTTTTTATATATAACTGAGTGTTGGACAAAGATTGTGGGTCTAAGTGTTATGTTTAAGACTATGAATTAAGAACTATTGAAATTTATACAAGAGAAAAGCATTTATCCTTGTATTTCACACTATTAACATCAGTTTGGTTTGATATTAAGAATTTATTCACGACAAAGTTCTTTTCAAGTAGGTTTCGCAGTAGTAATAAACAATTTCTAGCATCTGCCTATAACCAATACGTGTATAATGTGCATTAAAAATTAGATTGTAACCAGTCTGAGAATTCTATTCTTTTACTGCAGATTTGCTCGTTACTATCGTTTTTGATCACGATGCAGTGTAATGACAGTGTCCGCTAAGTTTGTGATTACCATTAAATAGTAGCCGTTTGAGTTCTAAGGAGTAAGTCCAATAGGCTTGTTGAATTGAAATAAAAACTTAATTCGTCCTTTGGCATAAATATATCTTTGTGCGCGTTCCAATGCCAATTTCATAGCATGTTTAAAATCTGCCGTGACGAAACGTTTACCAGCAACTTTTGAGATGATGTGAAGTTCAAGCATATGATTTATGATTGTTGCTTTGGGAAACCTTTTTGCGGATATGCCGCCGGCACGTGTTGATTTTATGCTGTTGTTGAATACACAGTCTGTGAATATCTGTCATAAGAATGGAACTGTTTACCAGTTCTCAGTATTTGTAGTGTTGAAACGTTGTGATTGTGGCTGAAAGTTGCAAACATTGACAAATTTTACAAAGAATACTGTGCAAATAAGCAACATTGAGATGAGAACTGTGCGTTCCGTTTTGAACTAATGAAAATTATTTGTCAAAACTTTGGGGCTTGTTCCACAAGACATTGCGGAGTTTTTACATTGCTCACTAGCAGCTGTTCTATGTTTTCGTTTCGAACTTGTCAGGTTAATTGTGTACTCCGCAGTATTGAGGATGCATCTGCATGACCCCATGTTGTTGAATTCCTGCTGGATTGTCATCTGCTGTTTTGCTCTTTGGTTTCCGGTTTACCGTCAGGTGGCTGTATTACAGAATTTGTCATCACAAATTTGAGATTTTCAGTTATGCTTTGAATATTTTCTTTTTTTCACATTGAGCTTCAATTGTGCACTTAAACAAGTTTGTGGATGCATCCGCATGACCTTTCACGTGACAATTTTGAACCTATTTCTTGTGGCAGTAGTGGCAGGTGTTTTATTGTAACCTTTGCAACGTGTCCTGCACAAGTTTAGAAATGTAGTTATGATATGACTTATAGTTTGACCACAGTTTCTCTACACTTTAAATGTGCTTCATACTTCAATTCGTGAATTCGGTGAAAACTAATTTTGGTATCTTGAGTGTTTATTAGACAAATTGTACCAAATGAATAACGAATCCAAGTTGTAGCCCACATCAAAACTAATTCAAAATAAATGCATTAGATTTGATACCTATAAAATTGTGCGTATTAATTGTTTTCGGCTATATTTGAAATGAAGTTCCTATTTTGTACATCAAACTTTGATTGCAAAAGTGAATAGGATGATTATTTGCACATTATTGACAATTCGCGTCAGACGTTACGCATGATATATATCGTAAGGGCTGAACCAAAAAATATAACATCGGCAATTGAAAGAAAATTTGTAGCACATGGGTCATAGACGTTACGCATGATATATATCGTACTAAAAATTATTACTGAGATATGACTTATAAATGCGAGTTGTTTAGTCACAAAATTTAACAAAGTTTAATAATCTTCGCGTATGCATGCACAAACAGGAATAGCAAATGCTGCTCTCCAGCACTATTGCTGTCCCGCAAGAAAACGGGACGCTCCTGAAAGTAACATGGGCCAAAAAATTTAACAACCTGGTTAAAACCCAGCAGCAAATAATTGAACATTTGATTGAGGCTCGGTGCGCACAAAATATCTCCCTAGCAACATCAGCATCGTCTCCCTTTTGTATAGTTCAGCCAACAGCATCCTGTTGTCGACGCCGATCACACTTCAGGTTCCATAATTAGTAGTACGTCTGCCCCCAAATGCCCCCACTGGTGTAAAACTACACCCCACACTCCCCTACTGGGGTAAAACCGCACCCCTATCAAACTCACAGGGTTGAAACCGGACCCCCACCACCCACACGTGGTGCTGGTTGTGGGGGTAAAACAGGTATTTTTTACATTCTGATGTTTCATTATTTCAGCCTGACTTTGCCTCACATCCTTTGAAAACAGAAGATGACATTTGCCGATGGCTCAAGTTTTATGAATTCGATGCTCCAATGCTTTGTTGCAGTGTAATTGTTTCAAGTGACACGGTAAACATTAGTGTGTGCTATTAGATATGTACCGGAAGCAGGTTCTGATTGCCCTATGGTATTATGAGCAAATAGCAATTCGGACATTCGACGTTCACCAAAGCTTCCTATGCTACAAATTTGTATTACAGAAGTCAAAATCAAATGCAAAAAAGGCAGACTTCATAACAGTTTTAAGTGTGTGCGAAATAAAGAATAAACTCATCTATTTGATTCTGTTACTTCGTCGCGGTTATGAATTTCAAAACATGAAATAAATTTGTGTAAAATATATAGATTAAAATGTTTAGGGCGACTTAGACTTGCGACTGGAGCACACTCATGGGTTTAGCGAACATGGTCAAGGTGGGCACTATCATTATGATACGACGCCGGACTTAATGGAATATGATGGTTATTTTGCACCAGCTGATTGGATATATAGAATTGACCAGCCAGCACCAGGCGATGCGAACAAATTGGGCCGTTTTGATAGCGGACACAAATGATTGTGTTCATGTGATGGGCATCGGATATTTCTCCGTCTAATTTATAAACCACTGCAACAGAGATTCTATCGAATGCCAGTCTTCCCTGCATCTATATACAGCAGTCGTTTTACCTTCCAGGATGAAAGAACCACATTAAAATATACTTGCGCTAAATCGTACAAACATCAGTCCAAGTTGCTTTTTAGTTGTGTCCTGCTTTCGCCGGCGGATCCAGAAATTTCTGATGGGGCAGGCTCGTAAATGTTTTGAAACGCAATTTTTCACCAAAAATTTTTCTGAGGGGGTAAAATTGTAAGGTAGGGACGTAAACATTGTTTGCAGAATAACTTTCTGAGCGAGGACAATTACAAAGTAAAAACCTTGTCATTTTATAACAAATTTCTGAGGGAGAAAATTGTACGCGCGCCCGCAACCTTTGGATCCGCTATTGCCCGCCTTCTCAATCGAACGAAATAGTCAAAGCTTAAAATTTAGACAAATTTTTTGCTTGGGCTAATAGTCTTACACTTAAAAATATGTTTTGTTGTTACATTGTTAAATTATCCCTTTCTCACATTAATATTTTCAATATCACATGAGATGTATAATTTAAAGGTAAGATTCGATCTCCAGTCTCACGAGTGGAAGGCGTTTACGATGACCACTCAGCTATAGGAGCCTGACGCTCGAGCACGAGAGAGTTCTCACGTCTTGTGGAGATTTTGCACTGCGCATATATGTTATAAATGTTAAACACTGCTCACAGTGTGTATATATTGCGTACATTATTGTATTTAGTTGCTCATAGTATACTCTATGTGTGAAAGGGTTAGGATTGCTTCAAATCTTCAGGACCCGCTATAACCTTAATATGTCGAAACCAGGGTGCAACTGGAATTATAAATTACCAGAACCGGAACCCGAACTGGAAAGTTAAAAAATACCGGAACCGGAATATGAACCGGAAAACAAAATACTTGTTCCGAAAAATTCATTTTTAAAGCTATTTTATCGCTTTTAACGGTGTAAACACACGCTTTAGGATGCCAAAATCCTGAAACAAATGCAGTAACTGGAAACATAAAGTATAACACAAATTAAAAACTTTGACAATACACGCTCAGATAATTTTCGAAAAATAAAGAATAATATGTCAATTTTTCTTAAATTTTCCAATGATAAAAATTTATAGTGAAAAATACCGGATTTCCCTACAAGAACCGGAATTCCGGTTGCACCCTGGTCAGAACAATATTGTTTAAAAAATTTCAAAAAATTTGTACCATCCGTATTTTGGCATTTAACCCTCAATGGCCCGACAGTCTACATATGTAGACATAACCAGTTCGACAATTGATTGTTCGGCAGGTGCTATAGTTAAGAATCTATTGTTTAATTTCCATCGATAATTATTCTGTTATAGTAGTATAAAAAACTTATAGCATTGTGGGAACAAAAGTTTGCTGTACAGTGAGTCATATACCTATATAACCCGACCGTCTACATATGTAGACAGATGTTGATTTGATCATAGTTTGAGTTTTGACAAGAATTGGAACGTTTTGTTCTTACACACGGTTTTGTATGGTGAGGTAAAGTCAGGGAAATGTCAGGTTTGCATAAATTATCTTTGACTGAGGTCGTACGACGTGTATTAGAACCAAGTGATTCAGAGACAGAAGATGACAAACCGGACGACAATAGTTCAAATGACGACTCAGAATCAGTTGAGTTAGGTCAATGCAGTAGTGAAGAGGCTGCTATTTATGAGCAAGATAGTGATGGTGAATTACAAAAACAATCGGACGCATCTAGTAGTGAGTTGAGCGATATGGACGAGACTTCTAGTGGAAGTAATGTGTTTTTGTCAGCGACGGGTGTTGAGTGGCATTCTACAACACCGCCTGTCCGTGTGTTAGCTAGAAATATAATTCGCTTTCGCGAAGGCACTGCAGTAAACCCTACAACAGAGTCACAAGCATTTTATCACTATATAAACGAGCCCATTTTACATACAATTTAGCGACTCACTAGTAGGCGACTGCGGGCGCGCAATTTTTCGACGCTACCAATGTGCGAGCTGAAAGCTTGGCTTGGGGTGGTAATCAGAGCTGGTGCAGATCGCGATAACATGTCTCCAGTGGCTTCACTATTCACCAAAAACGACAGCAGGCCCTTTTACCGCTGCGCGCTGTCAAAAAACAGAATGAAACAGTTGCTGAAAAATGTAACATTCGACAACAAACTGACTCGCCGGGAGCGTCAAAAAAGTGACAAAATGGCTGCTATACGAGATGTTTGGGACCTATTTCAGTCCAACTTACGTCTTCATTATATACCGTCCGAATCACTCAGCGAAACATTTTCATGGACCGCTATTTCACATCCCATGAATTGGCTGTGGACCTATTACAAAGTGGGCTAACGTGCACAGGCACAATAATGGCAAATCGCCGCAGCGTACCTCCGGTGCTAAAGTCAACAAAAGAACAAGAGGTCTATAGCACCCGATTTTTATGGGACCACAATAACCGCATAATGTTGGCGTCTTATTGTCCAAAGAAAAATAAAAATGTGCTATTACTAAGTTCAGTTCATGTGAAAAACGAAGTTTGCACCAGCAGAGAGGACAAAAAACCAGCAGTTATCTTGGATTATAATTTGGGAAAAGGCGGGGTTGATGTAATGGACTCTTGCATTGATGATTTTACCTGCAAACGCAAAACGAATCGTTATCCTCTAGTCTGCGTTTTCAATATGATTGATATTGCGTTGCACAACGCATTCATTGTCATGAAACTGAACGGATATCAAAATTCACGCAATGTTTTCATGAAAAAAGTAGCCGAACAACTAGCGCAAGACCATATGACCAAACGTTACAGTAGTGAAAAAATTTACGCAAAATCAAAGGATTCATTTATGGCTTACGGGCTGCCTCAAAAGCGAAACGAACCTTCTACATCTGGTAAACCGACCAAATGTCAGGTCACAAGTTGTCGCAAATCTACGAGATTGAGCTGTTCGTCATGTGGAAAACGAGTGTGCAAGGACCACATGAATCGCACCATAACGTGCAACGACTGTGCTTAACTGGACAACGCGCCCGCAGTGGGAGGCTGGACGGGGAGCGGGTGGAACTCCGCCAGAACACTAGTTCTGACTGTCTCAAGCCAGTTAAAGGAGGAGAGCACCCTGAGATAAGCCAAAACTAACGCTAGTTGTGTTGTCTACATATGTAGACCGTTGGGCTGATTAAGGTGAAAAATTTGCCGAGCCGTTGAAGGCTTCTGGTGGATCGGTAAAAGAGTAGGTTTACATTTTGGACTACAATTTGTTGCTTAGGCTTAGGATTAGGCTTAGGAATACACTTTTGCAACGCTTAGGCTTAGGCTTATGTAGGCTTAGGTATACGCTTAATCTACTGCTACTTACGGCCGTAAAAGTAACATTGGCTCGTTATTTTTATGTCAAGTAAAAGTTACAATCGAATTGATTGACTTTACTTTTACACATTTTTTCTGTCACACACGTAATGTAAATGTTTGCATTTTTACAGTGATGCTAGAAAACCAGAAACAGATGACGAATGTTATTCTTGGGGTGTACCAGAATATATCTCAGCATATTTCTCTTATTCCTAAGGCTAAGCATAAACATCAGCGTAAAAAGGGATCTATACTTAAAACCTAATGCTGATTTGGCTTCTCATAACCTCCCCTAATAATTTCAATTAAATTTCAATTTTTTATGAGTTGAATATTGTGATCTTATGGACTACTGCGGAACAGAAAATGTACATATTTTCAACAGTTAAGAAATCTAAATTTTTTCATTGTGAAAAACCGACGCACTGAGCTGAATTGCGCCAGTTTTGAGTTTAATGACTAATTTAGCGCACCTAATTTACTATTTTATTTCACGATACAAATGCAGGAGGAAATTTTTCTGCAACAACCAAACTTTTTGAACCAATTTTGTGCTTTTTCTATCTCCGGGGGAGGGTGCGGCTTTTGTGAACCTTACACATTTAAAAAACACTAATCAGGAGGGAACCCCACACTAAAACTGTTCATTATGCAGACAGCAAGAATCGCTGACAAAGCACTTTTGGACAGTTCTGGTCCATGATAAGAAATTGCTTAGCGTGGCGGGCGTGAAATTAAAAGTTATGAGCTCCATGGGTTCTGTGTCATGGGAAATTCAAATGTGCTCTTCTCAGATTGCCACATTTGCAAGTTAGCCTTTTACTGATTAGCATATACTCAGTTGACTTCTTATTAAATACAGAGCGGTCAGAATTTAAAATGACGCCCAGTATATAAACTTGCGGCTCCAATTGGCATATGTATATAAAGTTGACTTTGTTTCTTGCAAAGGTAAAAAATTTAGTATTTGAAAGTGCATACTCGATGCAAAATTTTCACTTGAGATAATTTAAAGTACGAAGACATCATTCCGATAAATATCAAGCTAAATCCAAGATTGCATAAGTTTGGTTTGTTTTAGGAAATGAAAATTTCAAAACATCAAGGAATTAAGCAAAAATGCAGTCCGATATTGTAAATCGCATTTGAATACAGATTATTTCGTCAACTCCAGCGACTTCTAATGGCGAGCAACTAATTTTAAATATTCCTGTACGTTGTCAGACTTGCGTTAAAGATTATTTGTGCGGTTTTAGTTCTCAATAAGTATCTTAGCTAGCATATTTTGTGTGGGATTAATCATACGGAATTGAAGTAATTCTTTCCCGGGACTGTATTCTCTAGCGGAGGTTTTTGTGGACTTATTTCCCTAGATGGCAGGCTTTATGTGTACTAGTGATGCTGTGTCTTGAAATACACTTAAAATAGGACAGCGGACCGTTTGCCCTCGAGCCAAAATTGCTGTCTTTGTAGCACTCGGTCGTATACAACGTCAACAACTTCATCCTGTAGGTATATATGCGCATGTAATGTACGTACGGCATTAGTTGCGTTACATCCGCTTACCGTACGTATGCTTATCAATCAGAACAAACACTTGTATGCCCTGTGCAGTATGCAACAAAAACTGGGACTTTAGACCTTTTAACAAAAGCAGCTGTAAACGCGGACTGCGGGTGGTTTCGAATTGGCGACCTTCTGCGTGTGAGGCAGACGCTGTTACCACAGCGTCATGTAGCCCGCCTCCAACTGTTTGTATCGTGGACTATATGCCGAGTGTCGACTGTATGCTGCCGGCAAGCATACTGAACAATGTGCATTGCAGAGATGGGCGGTCTCGGCAAGTCTCGGAATTTGGCTGGTCTCGGTCTCGCTTTTTTCAGTCTCAGTGGTTTTCAAACCGAGACCAAAGAGGTGACAAATCGATAAGCTATTACAAAATTTTGTCTTAAATCGCAGCTTTGGCCCGACGTACTTGCGCATTTCGCTTACCATCACTGAGAGCGAACGATTCTGGAGAGCCGCTACTTGGTTATACAGCGATTTGAAAAACAGAATGACTGCTTAGGTTACCCTAAATTTTATTTTGAAAAGATTTATTGTGACCAAGCACAAATAGTTGCATTTTCGCGTTTAAAACATTTAAGACATCGTTTAATAGATTATGGGTTATAGGTTTACCCAGGAGCAAAAACAACAGTATAGTTCTGAATTTGGATTGTACCGAGGGTGTTTTGAGAAAAAATAAATTATTCGCAATAAGTTGTACCAGATATAGCTACGTAGGGTATAGTGCATTCCAGGTCCTTCGCCGCTGCAGAAGTGTATGTGTAAATAAATAAACACCTGATAGCATTAATTTACTGGAATAGAAGCCGGATATTAACCACATATAGCATCTAAATTGGAGCACTGTTTGAAGTGTTTGAGCAGCGCAGGATATATGAATACTACATAAGTGGAATTGTTAGCATGAATTTTTCATATATGTTATATAAAAGAATAGTGGAATGGGTCGTTATTGAAGTGTTATAAATGCATTAGTCACGTAAACACTTTGGATGCTTTTTTCAACGGAAGGAACAATTGCTAGCTGCGTACATTCTGATATTGGAATGCCGTTTAGTATGTGACTTGAATTAATTATTCGGTTCCGGATTTTTTGGTATCCGGTTGTACCGTGGGATATATACACGTTACATAAAGATGGATTAATATACATATACGTGTTACATAAATATTGATTAATATACACATTGGGGTTTAACTTGTTGAAAAACTTTTTAAACCATTCACGAATTGTATGTCAGACAGTGGAAGCGAAAGTGCCGGTAGGTTAGCATTTATATATATATATATATATAATATGTTTAGACTGGTTTGTAAGTGTTTGTATACGTACGTATACCACAGAGACATTATTTTTATATCCGGTTTCTTATCAGCTCAGTTTTGGTATTCTGTTAATTTTGTATTATTTTATACATCAACAAAATTTTATATGTTCACAATGCTTGTACAATTATGTAAGGAATATAATACCTATCTAAATAATATCAAATTTTTAAATACAACCAGGTAATTTTTTCCAGTAGTTATAAAAATATATATTACATAGATTTATAAGATATATATTATATATAGGATAGTATTCGTTAGAAATGCTGTAAAATAGCAATTTGGTAGATATGTTCAACCATTAGCGTGTTTAGATTGCTCTTAGTGTGAAAGACGTTTATTTTGAATTTTAGGGGCGGCAAGTCTCAGCTCCGGAATACACCATGGCGGTAGTCCAGGACTTGGAGTTGGAGGTGCAGGCAGTGCAGGAGATGGAGGGTCTCCTGCCGCTTCTGCAGCAGTGGAACTCGCCGATTGGACGCTTGTGGCGGCGTATATTCGCAAAGTAGCTTGTACTTTGTTAGAGGATCAGCAAAGCGCTAGTTCAACACCAGGAGGTAGCAGTAGCCAAATACAGCAAGGTCAATCATCGCTGGACGCTGCTCTGCGAGACGCCAAAACAGCAGATGCAATTCGGCGTTTTATTGCGGAGGCTCAAACGCCAGTTCTTCTGTTGGAACGGTTAACAACCGCACGCGGTACGTAAATTAATTTTTATTTCGTTACTTTACATTTTGTTGCATATATTTTAGTTTTTTGGAACCATTGATATCAATTTTGATACGACGTTCGATGATTCATATTGCTAAATTTGGCACATGTTAACAATAATGGCCTGCCAGTAACAAATTTTCCTCATTCCAAGTCTCTCAACGCCAAACTTATAGTTTTTAACTGGGAATTCCGCAGTCTCTCGGTTTCCATCTGTCTCCCCAAATTCCCCGTTTCATAGTTTGCAAGTCTTTCAGTTTCCCAGTCTCATAGCTACCAAAATCTCCCAGTATCACAGATTTGCTGCCTTTGTGTTTTCTAGTCTATCAGTTTCCTGGTCACCTACATAGTTTTTTACTCTCCTATTCCCAATCTTCTGGTTTTCTAAGCTTAATCCTAAACACCTAAACCTAAGCACTAGTATGAAGGTATACCTATGTCTAAGTGCGTATTAGTCTAGCATAAGCCAGCTTAACGCAGTTGATTGCTCATTTTTAAATTTTTTAAAATCGTACGTACCAGCGATCGATCCAAGCTCTCTCGGTAGGTGTTCGATATGAGATTGGCCGACTCTGACTTCTGACTTTAATTCTGAGTTCTAGATCCAATCGATTTGCTCTTGGTATTGAAGCTAACAATATACTTAGCCGCCTATATATTGCATCTTACGTGACCTTTTGGTGCAGCGATTTTCTCAGCGTTATTGTATTTTTGTCAGCTGAAAGATCGTCAACCAAAGCACACTTTTTCGAGTGGCAACCCGTAAACGCATTTGAAGTGAACAGCCGTTTTTAATAATTTAACTTTGGACTTAAGTGATGCTTTAATGCAAAAAGTCAAATTTTGACATTGAAACCTAAATCAGTTTGTAACGGGTTGGTCCATGCTAATTACAGATGCCTGCTCACGGGTGAGAGGGAGACAGGACTTAGAAACTCAGAAATTAGGCTTAGGCTTTAGTGAAAAGACCCCTTTGATTAACACGGGCGAACGGGTTTGTCTGAATTTGAAACCGTAAAATAAAACTTAATGAATCAGTTAGTTTTGGGAATTGGGCTTTTGTTCACTTTTCTGAAGTATTATAAGCCTAAGCGTTAGTATAAACCAGTTAAGCCTGCAATTTTAAGCTGATCATAAATATCTTCAGTAGCTCCGTACAGTAATCTGTGTTTGCGCTTGTTGTTTTAGTTTTGTGAGATGATCTCTTTGTTGTTCTAAGTTCCATGCCTGCCTATCGAATAATTTTTGTTGTCTTGGGTAGTTGGCTACAGGTTCCCTGAGTTTGTTTCCTGGCTATGAATATTGCGTTCGGTGGGTGAATTTGAAATTATCGGTAAAACTATATACCTATTATAATTACTTAAAAGTAGTGCAATAGGTTTCGTACCGGCACCGGGGCCAGAGGGTGTCGGGGGTATACGGTACTGTGGACAGTACCAGAAAAACATTTTGAATTTTTAGTGTTTAGCCTAAGCGCATCAAGCGTTCTATTTCGGAGGCACATTACATAAAACAGACATTCACAAGATTGGAGTATCAAGAAAATGTCGCGTAACGCGACATGATAAAACGGTGCTGTGCTCCCAGGTATATGTTTACGGAAAAGGTACATAAAATTTGAAGTTTAGTGTTTTGCTGGCCCCGGCCGCGGTCAAAATCCTGGCTTCAGCCAAGGGCAAAATGCTGGCCCCGGGACATCTGTAGTCTAAACCTACCTAATCTTAATCCCACGCCTTAACATAAGTTTAAGCCAAGCCCTACTCTAAGCCTATGCCTAAACCGAGGTTTAAGAAGTATAAGCATAAGCTCAATTTTATTTCTGTGCTTGCGTTTTGATATATTTAATTAAATAACAGAAACACAGATAAGAACTAAAATGTTAATTTTATGGATTTTAAACGGCATGTTTAAATTGTAAAAATAGTTATTCATTTTAGTGTTCTAGTCTCCCATCACCCATGTCTCTCAATTTCTCAGTTTCACAATTTCTTAACTTTCCCAGTTGAGCGTCTTAGCTGAAACTTATGCGCCACCCTTACTTTAGCTAGGTGTGTCCAACTATTGCCTTTATTTCGATTTGAAGACTATTGCCTTCCAGCAGGATCATAATATGTTATACGCATACCATTTATAAATGAACTGCTCAATTATTTACGTATTACGTACTTCTGACTTGTTGATTTAATAGCTGAAACACCTGTCCTTTTGTTTGCCCAAACCGTATGCGCATATTTGAAGCAAACTGATTTATATATCTATTCATTGTGAAATTGAAATAGGTTTTATTTAATTCAGTAGAAGTATACTAAGGGGTGATATAACTAAAACCAGCTGAAAAACAAATTGTAACTAGATATCAGGTTTCCAACAGAAACTGCTTCTCACCACAAGCTGGAACCGGAACAGAGATTGCAGACATTCAATCCCCCAAGTACTGCTTATTGACTATAATAAAATAAGTTGTTTAACAGCTCGGTTTTGGTTTTTATCAGCTATTTTTTCCAGTTCTGGAAAACGTAAATCAGATAATAATTGAAAATGTGAGGAACTTGCTGACCAAAGACAAGTCGCTAAAAAATCTGCAGTACACTAAAATTTTTCGAAACCTTACGGGAACTTCCTCTATGGGTTTTGAATAGTTTAATTACGTATGTACCAATTAATTTTAGTAGTTTTTGACACCATGTCCTGTTGTGCTTAAATTTACATCATTTGTTTAAAAGTTAGTGATATATTAAATTTTTAGAAGACGATGGGGAAGTTTCCGCAACTGAAAGTGAAACGGAACCTGAAACTATTACGTATCAAGTGTCAACAGAGGTTCATTTCTCAAGCCCGAAAATGGCAAGGTATATATTAGCGCTAAAGATTCAGTGACTGTTCGCGTTCCTATTAATTAAACCCTGTATTCGCTGTATATTTCGAAACAAGAATAACTGTATTCTTTTGTAATCGAATAAAAGAGTTAAGTTTTTATTTGAGATAAATCATTAAAGTTGTAATTGTTTCGTGTTTCAGCCTGGTCATTATTAAACGAGGCACAAGCATTGAAGCAGAAAAACCAGTGGCACATCAAGTCCGCGTTTTATGCCTTGGAGATGGTTCGCCTTACGAGACGCTGCACTGTTATATCAGCGCAGCCGTTGCGCCGTATTTCAAATCTTATGTTAAAGAAACTGGAAAAGCAGATCGGTTAGTGTTGTGTGTACGATCAGATATCGCACTCCCAGGGTTCAATCGGAATTCATGTTCTGGTTGGAATTCAGCAAATCTTCAATACGTGTTGCTGTTCCTGCATCCAACGATTTAGGAACCGCAATTTTCACTGTTTTGTGTAAAATTATTTATAATCTTTTGAATATTTTAAATTTTGTTTTTGAAAAATTGTTATTTCCGAATGAGTGTTTTTGTAATTAGTTCAACATAACATAATACAAATTTATGATAATGGGTTATTGAAATCATAAAATGATACCTGCTATAGCTTTTTTATAGATTTGGTAATATTGGGTTCCGGAATTATAATTGAGACAGTGGATTACGTATATAAACATTGAAAGATTTTATGCTAACGGTTGCGAATTATTGCTATTTAAACTAGCGGCTCTATTTTTATTTTAGCGAAGGCGACAAAATGACCGGATCAGTTGAAAAGAAACTCGCCGAACTTGAAATGGGGTTGCTACATTTGCAACAAAACATCGAAATTCCAGACATTTCTTTGCCTGCGCATCCAGCAATTCAAGCTGTAATCAAGAAAGCAACGGAGGAAGGTCGACGCGCCAAGGTGGCTGACCTCGGTGATAAAGTGGAAGATTCGTCATTTTTGAATTCTTTGCAAAACGGAGTCAATCGTTGGATTCGTGAAATTCAGAAAGTGAGTATGGCAATTTTGTCGTAGCAAGCTTTTTTCAATTAGCCAACGTGCTAGTCTAACAGCTATAAAAATTCGTTTTATAAACAGCTATAAAATTCGTTTTTATAATTGGGTCTTAACATAGTGATGCAAACTACTTTATATGGAGCGGAATTAGGCATAAAAGGAATTAACAGTCTATCTTCAATCATAGACTAAGTGTTTAGTTTAGTACTTTATATCTGTGCTGTTTATGGTTTTATGCTTTGCATACAACGATTATTCGGTTCGAAGTAAAACGACGTTCACGGGAGCTAATTTGTGTTCATACTCTTAGCTTTTTAGTGTCATAGCTTATTGTTTGATGGTTTTGAGAAAGAGATCTTGTTGCGTCAATTTTAGGTTACCAAACTGAATCGAGACCCAGCGTCGGGAACAGCGTTGCAAGAAATATCGTTTTGGCTCCAACTAGAACGAGCTTTGCATCGCATACAAGAAAAACGGGAGTCGCCAGAAGTGACGTTAACGCTAGAGGCTTTAAAACATGGCAAGCGGTTTATTGCTACCGTTGGGTTTGACACGGATACAGGTTGGTATATTTACTTTTTGTATTAAACTTTGATTTCGAAATATTCGTTTTCATGTATTAATTTTTGATCTGAGGTCTGTATGCGCTTTGTAGAATTGAATTTAGAATTTATGATGCTTACAACAAGTCACATGTATGAACATCTAGTGATTTAGCTGGACTGTTAAAACCGCTATTCAATATAATAACACCCTTAAAGAAAAATCAATTTAAAACAACTCAGAAACAAATTCTATCATGTACAAACAGTAATATTATTATATACAGTTTTCAATGCACACAGTTATTTATATCTTTTAGGATTAAAACAAGCTCTGGACACTGTCCATGACTACAACCCGTTGATGAAAGATTTTCCGTTGAACGATTTGCTGGCTGCAACTGAATTAGATCGGATTCGTGCAGCGCTGGCAGCAATATTTACGCATATGCGAAAAATACGCAATACACGATATCCGATTACTCGAGCCTTGCGACTGGTTGAAGCTATTTCTCGTGATTTGCAAACACAGCTGTTAAAGGTAGTTCCGTAGCTTTTCGAGGTGTATAGTTAAACAATTGTGTATTTTAATTAATGTAAGAAAAATATTTTGTTGCGTGTAACCGGTTGAAGCAAAATTTGCCTTGACGCGTGAAACAAAAGTGCAATTTTCACTAAGAGTAACAATTTTACTTTGTTATTCGTTAAAAATACCTAGAAAAACTAGCTAATACTTGCGGAAGGCTTTATTACAGAGTTTGAGGTTACACCTTGAGTGTCTTGTTGAGTTTTATGGTTGTGGTTGTGAAGTCCTTCACATGGATGTGGTAATAAGCAGGGATGGGCGGTCTCAGACTCGGTCTTGGCAAGTCTCGGGATTTGGTTGGTCTATTGGGTACTTGTTTACTCCATTCAACACTATAACTGTATTAACAAAGCCTCAGGTTTCCTCAAAGTGATTATCATACGTACTACATTATGACATGGATGACCTAGGTTTTGGTTTACGCTTTAGCTTAGGTATGGGGGTGTGGAAGTAAGCAAGTAAATAAAATTGCACAACGCAAGCAAAGTTAATGAGCTTTATATGCAGAGTTGATCACCAATTAATGTTTTCATTAATTTTTGCACTGACGGTCGTATTAATCCTAATTAAGTTCATTTTCATATGTGCGCAACGTGTGTTACAAATTGGAGTTGGAGCGCCACTCAACCCATTCGATTGCTTTTTAGGTTTTGAGTTCGCAACGGCTGATGCATATGCCGTACGATGAGTTTGAACGAATTACCGATGGCTGTTCAGAAGTGTTTTCAACGTGGGACGACGAAAACGAAAAACTAATTGGTTTACTGCGTGATTTGATTAAGAAAAAACGTGACGAACAATTGAAAATGGTTTGCCGCATTAACGCAGCGCACAAAAAATTGCAAGCACGACTCGAGCAAATGCAAAAGTAAGTTGGATCAGGACCAGAGGATGTTACTGAACTGTGTTTTCATATAATAAGTTAAGCATGGTTTTATTCGAAAATATAGTACAAGTAAAATGTCAAAACTGTTTCTTGATTAATGTATTGCGATTGTTTACATTCATCTGGTCTGTGTATAGTAAATTGTAAACACTGCTGTGATGCATTAGTGCTGTTTGTTGTTTCAACAAATACAGCAAGTTAAAGAGTTATGTTATTTCAATTGATTCCTGCGTCATTAGTTTCGTTCAGATCATAACTAATGATGTTGAGGTGCTGGAAACTCCAGCTATGGTTTTGAATTTTGTTTGTCTATTTAGGTATCGTCGACAACACGAGCAGTTACGAACAGTGATTGTGCGCGTATTGCGCCCTACTGCGGTAGTACGGCCAACGGGTGCCACAGCAACTACACCAGACGAAGCCGAGCATGGCGCAGCAGGAATAACTGATGTGCAGTGGACGCTTGATGCTGCAGATGCGAATGCAATTGAGGTCAGGGACAATATGACAATATAGAGTGGTTGCTATAAACACGTTTACTATTTAGCTAGCTAAGTATGCTATTTTAATTAGACATTGTCTAAAGTAAATAGATTTTATGGTTAGGCGTTCCGTAACCCATTTCATTGTGTAGATTTACTGTGACTGAATATCTGTCGCTTATTTTTCCGTACCTTCTGCTTACCATAGTAACTTCTTTATGTTTGTGATTTAGGAAGTGAACATTGCGTATGACAACGTCAAGGAAGTTGACTGTTTGGATTTGTCAAAAGAAGGAAACGATGCATGGGAAGCGGCTTTGCGACGGTTTGTTTGTATTATTATTTTGGCTGCAATACGCCAGCAAGACTTGTAATATAATAAACTCGTCAACGTGGTTGCAATACTATTAACCGACGTCAACATATTTTCCGCAAAAATGTCGCAATGCTACTAAAAATCTTCAGATATAACAATGTGTACACAAATATGCAGAATCGTCTATTTATAACTAAGTATATAAGATCAACTGCTATAGAGTCGAAAACGCGTAATGACGTGTTGTAGCTGTATATAGATAGATAGATATATAAGTGTCCTATTGAAAAAATTTTCAAAGGTTCGTGTTTTATGTCAAAAATTGCAAGTTTGATTTACTTTTTCCTGTGGAACTCTGTTTGAGAAACCGAAATCAACATTGATGTAAGGCACATTAAAACCGAGTTTCGTCATGTCGCAGGATGATTTAGCGTATTTAACTATTTTTGCAAAAATGTAGATTAAAGTTAAGCCTTTGAGGATGTAGCGAAACTGGATTGATCTTGTGTCTCGAAAAAATAAATGGAATACTGAAAGTAATTGATTTAGATATGAAGAAAGAATTGATCGTGTGGAAGCTAGAATCACAGCGCGATTGCGTGATCAATTGGGTAAAGCGAAAAATGCCAACGAAATGTTTCGAATATTTTCACGTTTCAACGCATTGTTTGTGCGGCCGCATATACGAGGTGCAATTCGCGAGTATCAAACACAACTAATTCAACGTGTTAAAGAAGGCATCGAAGCGCTGCATGAACAGTTTAAGGTTTGTAAAGCAGAAATTTTTGGTTTTCAAATGTGCATGAAAGTTTGAACATCAATTCAGTGAGCAACCATTGGAAAAGGTCTCAAGCCAGCTTGAGCATGAGAAAAGTGACGCTGTCGTAGGATCACTAATCACTGAATATGTTATATTTTTTATAACAAAGGATTATTACTGAACAAAAATTTTTGTGTAATGTTGAATTGATACAACCCTAAAATGTGTTTGTTATTGTAGGTACAATTTAATCAAAGCAAAGCCAGCAGCATGAGCCAAAGTCGCGATATACCGCCTGTTTCTGGTCAAATCATATGGGCAAAACAAGTAAGTAGACGCATTGTATGAACTAGTTCGGTGGCGTACAATACTTCCGACATGATATAACTTAATTCAGATCGATATATGCCGTCCAGTATGTATGATGCAAATTCTGTTATATTTTAAGTCTTCAGCTCATTATACACGCTTTCTAAAGTAAATATTGCATTGGGGTTATAATTATTATGATACCTTCTTTGGAAAAAAGGGAAAGAAAACATTAATCTGAGGGAAGACCAAAAGTTACTTGGAAAGTCTTGTCTATGATGGCGTGGTCCCACCCCATTTGGTTAGACCAGTGGATTTTAGAACCTTTTTATTAAAATATGTTTTACAGATTGAACATCAACTTGGACAGTATTTGCAACGTGTAGAGGACGTACTTGGCAAAGATTGGGCGTCACACATTGAAGGACAGAAACTTAAGGCAGACGGTGATAGTTTTCGAACGAAATTGAACACTCAATTGATATTTGATGATTGGGTTTCGAGAGTAAGTTTAATTGAAAAAGTGTGCTACTACACGGATTTGCAATGGATGTTGCTTGTCTGCTAATTATTACTATATTTGCTTTGCTTTGTTGATTCTTTGGAGCTTAATAAGTTGCCTGCTTCAGTGTCATAATAAATCGCATACGTAGCTACTATTTTGACGAAGTCTATGTGCTGCTACATGTTTTGCTTTAACGTTTTTCTTTTAGGTTCAAGCGCGAAACTTAGGTGTTTCTGGTCGAATATTTGTAATTGACAGCGTGCGAAAGCGACCTGACGGCAAACCTTTGCTGAAACTTCGAGTGAATTTTTCACCTGAGATTATTACATTAGCCAAAGAGGTAATTTTCATGTTTTGCATGCTTTTCCAATGCTTTGTCTTGCGCGATTTGGTTTAAAGCTCACTATGCGCAATGTGTGCATATTTTAGCGTTGTTTTCTGACAGCTAGCGTTCTTGAGAAAAAACTGTTGATAGCTTTGTAGGTACGAAATTTGAAAAACCTTGGCTTTCGCGTTCCGTTACCGATTGTGAACAAAGCTCACCAAGCAAATCAGTTGTATCCCAATGCAATTTCATTGGTTGAAACGGTTCGTACGTATGATATGATTAACGGAAAAGTTGGCGAAAAAGGTGATATTATCCTGTTGGTTGCTGGAATGAAACGCGATATTCAGTCTATTATTTCTGAGGTAAGGTTTTCGAAACGTTTTTCTTAGTGAATGTTGAGATTTGGCGTTTTAACCGTTGATCACAATATTATAACCAATAAGTGGATTAGTTGATGAACTATTAGTATAATTCGAGATCACTTTACGTACTACATATGGTTCGGTGTATTGGACCATGTATAGATGAGGGTCGTAACAGTAGTATAAGCATATTCCTTTCTAAGCCTAAGTCTGTGCCTCAGTGTAAGTATAAGCCTATAAATAAGCTTAGGCCTAAGCCTAAGCTTAAGCAAAAAATTTGTTCAAAGCTTAAGCTTAATTGTTGCAGTGTCGCAGATAAGCGGTCCGCCTTCAGCTTTACATGAGCGAGTGTATTAAACTGATATAAATACGCAATATTCTTTACAAGCAAATAGTGAAGGTGATTGGCTCGGACCGTCACAGTATAATTCTTCATTTGATGTAGGATCTTGCATTAGTTAGTGCATGAAATGCCAATTTAATAGTGCATTATTATAACATTTTTCAGGGAATGAGCTTGGTTTGGGAGTCGTACAAATTGGATCCATATGTGCAAAAAATCGCTGATACTGTGACAAATTTCCAAGAAAAGGTACTTATATCACGCATTGGTGCATATTTTTTACGGACGTTTAGCGTGTAGTTATTCAATAGAGGTTGTGGCTTTAATTCTAATTGAATCCAGAGTCGGTAACTCAGGAAGTATACTTCAGGTAGAAGAATTAATTCAAATTGAAGAACAAGTGACCCTTCAGCTGAAATCGTTGGACACTTGTCAGTATTCTGCCGCGGTGGTGACAGAAATTTTGTCCGATATTCAAAAACTGGTTGACAGCCTGTCATTGCATCAGTATTCGAATTTAACGTTTTGGGTCGCCCGCTTAGATGAAGAGGTTGGTTATCATAATTGTTTAGTTCAATATTCAGAAAAAAACGAAGGGTTTGGTACTCTACCAGTATGTTTCAGAGGAAATGTCATTGGAATTATTGGTTTTTTGTTACTATGTTGCAAAGACACTGGAAAACGAATTTTTGCGTATTAGTGTGAAGTAAATTGCAATCAGTCCGCAACAAAAACAATTTCGAGTTGACAAAAGCTGATTTCACTGCAAATGTATTATCAAATGTTTATTTGTAAACTTCTTAACTTGGACATGAATTCATACATTATTACTTTTGGTAAAGTTTTGCCGCTATTTTTACATGATTACTTGCAGATTGAGAATAAATTGGCATGGCGTTTGCAAGAAGGCATCAAGGCGTGGACCCGTGCTCTTCAAGGTGATAAAGAAGGGCTGGAAGACATGGACACAGAAGATGAATCAAAGAACAAACCAGGCGGTGAACCGAAAATTCAGGTAAGTTTCCGGATCTTAGTTTTAAAGTTACTTGGACTTTTTTTATCAGCTAACAATATTTGGTTTTGTGCCAATTTTACTTCAGCAATTGAAACAAATCCGAACATTGAATTGTTTTACTTTTAGTGTACGCATCGAGTTTTGTAAAAGATGTCAAAAATTTTGATATCTGTAGCTTAAAATTTTGTATAGTTTACGGTCTAGCTTAAAATTTTGTATAGTTTACGGAAAGAAAATATTTCAGATTCTGGTCCATGAAATGAGGCTGACACAGCAGGTAATGTATTTGAGTCCAAGTATTGAAGAAGCTAGGCAGAATTTGTTTCAACAGTTGTTTGCCTGGGAAGCTGTTGTGATGACGCAGAACAGAATTACGTCTACTCGATATCAGGTAAGATAGTGTATTGTTTTTGCGAGAAAATTTTAAAATTGTTATGATCATTATAAGTTTAATATATTAATACTGTACTGCGAACAAAAGTTGGGGCTTTACTGCAAACCTACCATTGCACCTCCGGTCTTCCCTTCTTCCCATTTCTAAGTTGGGTTACTTCCCTGTGTGACCGTTTGAACGCCCATGACTAAAGGTCCAGCTGTTGGTGACAGTATGGTGACAGGATTTGTACATTCGTTTTGAAGCAAATTATTTTCCAAAATGTGCGTTTTGAAGATTTACACTGTAAGTATTATTTTATTTCGTTTCGGTATTTAGGTTGGATACGAAAAATCAACAGCGGAATCGACATATCGCAATTTGTTGAGTAAATTGCCTGAAGGGCAGAATTGTCTTGAAGATGCGTACAGTGCAATCGAGGAACTGATTTCGAATGTCAGCCAATATGTTAAGGTGAGTTTAGGGGTTTTAGTTTGATATTACATTGGTTTTAACCGTTACATGTTTTGCATGTTTAGTTTATATCGAGTTTTGGTTTTGCGTGGCATCCAGATATATTTTAGTGATTACAATTTTTTTGAGTTTTATAGGAGTGGTTGCGGTACCAAGCGTTATGGGATTTACAACCGGATATGTTATATGAAAGACTTGGAACTGATTTGAGCAAATGGATGAAGACATTGGTTGAAATAAAGTTTGTTATAAATTATGTGTATAACTACAATTGTAATCAGTTTAGCGATTCCGTTGTTCAAATCTAGGTATAATTCAAATCAAGTGATATTTACTTTGCTGGTCGCTGTGTTACTTGTTTTTTGCTTGTTGCACCGTATTACATTTGTAGAAAATCCCGAGCTATTTTTGACACCAGCGAAACGCGGCGAGAGTTCGGCGCTGTTATTGTGGATTATGCGAAAGTTCAGTCTAAAGTGACGCTGAAATATGATTCCTGGCACAAAGAAGTATTGCAAAAATTTGGCACTCAACTTGGCAGCGAAATGCAGCAGTTCTATGGATCGGTGTCTAAGGTTTGTTCTAGCATGTCGCAATTGACTAATGTGCTACAATCTTGTCGCGTCTAACCAAACACATGATTGTGCTTACACGTTTTAATTGTTGCCTGTAGTCTATTCACTTTGTCAGGTTATGTAATGTACCTATATATGTTGTGGGAAACCGGTATTTAAAACAATTGTACAGGTGTAATTTTTGGCTTGGCGCTGTGGAAGTATTTTGGGCGCAAGATTTAACGCAACTTGAAAAATGAAAAACTCTGACCGGAACACAAAATTTGTTTAAAATCAATTATAGGGAAAGCTGATTTAGAGTCTTACTTTTTCTCAGTGTGATGTATTGTCAAGACTTCATCCGATATAATTTTTTGATTTCTTCGTCCACCAGATAAGATATATTGTAGCGAAATGGGACTTTAATTGATGGATCAGGGTTGGAGATTTTTATGTTATGGATATTAAATGTTTATATTTTATAACTTAAGAGCAGAGGCGATTTGGAAGTGCAGTCAGTAGATGCAGCAACAACGGCGGAAGCTGTTGGACTAATTACCTACGTACAAGGATTGAAACGACAAATGAAAACGTGGGAATCCCAAGTTGAGGTATTGAGAATTTTTGTGCAGTTGCGCGTTATAATTACAGCTAGTTTTGCAAACCAACAATTAATTGTTTTGCATGGACTATTGGGATCATTTTTGCCACATTTTATTATACTTAATGGATTTTGCAGATGTTTAAAGAAGGACAGCGTATCCTAGAACGCCAGCGGTTTCAGTTTCCACAAAACTGGCTGCATTCGGACAATTTAGATGGCGAATGGAGTGCATTTAACGAGATATTGAAGCGTAAAGATTCATCTATTCAAACGCAGGTACGCCACAGTTGTAGTTGACCAGATGCGTATATTGCTAACAGGGTGCAACCGAAATTCCGGTTCCGGCATTTTTTCACCTTCCTGTTCGGCTTCCGGCAATTTTTGACCGGAATTAAAAATTCCGGTATATAAATTTGGTCGGTGGAAATTAAGATATTTTACTAAAAAATGACGATAAAAATTTAACAGATTTCATTAGTATAGTATGCAAACCTTGACAATCGCCGAAAGTAAACCATCGAAGGTAGATTTCGCTTATAAAAAATTTAAAATACAGCAGATAAAGAATACCTATCTCCAACTGCTGTTATTTCACCAATAATATTGCAAAAAAGAAAATTAAAATTAACTTTTCGGTGGAATGTATTTTTCATTTTCCGATTCCGTTTCCGTAATTTTTTCAAATTCCTGCCCCGGTTCCGCTAAATTATAAATCCGGTTGCACCCTGATTGCTAGTTTTTGTGCTGTATTGTTAAATTACTCAGTGGATTTTATCATTACAAGTAACACTGTAAACATAAGATTTTGCTCTCTCTTGAAATTTATCCCAAACCAAATTTGACAATAAATTACAACTTTGGCGCAAACGCAACGACAATTCCTTACTTAGTTTGGATACCGTAAAATTAGGCGATATTAAGTTAAAATAATTAAAACGATTTATCAAAATTAAGCACCAATTAATTATTTGAGGTGAGCAGCCTACAGAACAAGATTGTTCAAGAAGACAAATTGGTGGAGAACAAGACGTCTGATTTGTTAGTTGAATGGGAAAAGATGAAACCCGTGCAGGTATAGCTTTTAGTTGATAAATTGATTTACAGTGCTGTACGGTAATATTGCTCCTTGTCTGATGACGCCGTGAGCCATTTAAAATCGCCAAAGTATAGCGCCATTCTTGATGATATGGTGTGTATCAAGGGTTAATCGAAAGCGGAAAGTACTGATTTAACTGACCACGAACCCTTGTAAAGTACTATAAAACTCTCTTTGTTGTTAGACTTTGTCTTAAATTGTATGTATTTCTCCGGTGTTACGGCTTAGGGCAATTTGCGTCCAGAAAATGCATCACAAGCGTTGGCGATGTTCGAAACAAAATTCAATCGTCTGAAAGAAGATCGCGATAATATTACAAAGGCCAAAGATGCGTTGGAGTTGTCAGAACCTGGACATACTAGCTCGAGTGGTGAAAGGTTATCGGTATGAGACACAAATGAACTAACTAATTTTTTATCCGATTGTTTGAAATAAAATTACAAAACCGTGTTAAACAGTAGTACTGAACACTTTTTAGTTTGACTGAGAAGCATAACTGTCTCAGTCGCCCAATTATGTAATAGTTTTCACTGAATTGCTAAATCAAACAGAATTTTTATTGTTGAAACAGCTTGTTCAGAATTTAGAGTAAATTCAAAATCGAAGACTTGATTTGCCGTTTATAAAGGTTTAAAATTTATTAGACTTGCACATATATTTAGGTCGCAATTGAAGAAATGAATGATTTGAAAGGTGTTTGGACGTCGTTAAGCGCTGTATGGGAACAAGTTGATGACATGAAAGACAAGCCTTGGCTTAGCGTTCAACCAAGAAAGGTAGTGACATGGAACGGATTACTTTTCCGTTTATCAAATATCAGGATAAACGTGTAGGACAAGTAGATTTTCTTTAAGTAATTACGGTAGAAGAAAACAGCTAGTGGTAAGCTGTGTGTTTTGTATTTTTATTATGTTTGGTGTATAGGATTGATTAATTGTAACGCAAATTGCAACATGGTCCTTTGAAACCGGTTCGATAAGATTGGTTATTAAATTAAACAGATAAATAATCGTTGCAACGTTGCGTTAGTATAAGTTAGGAACGCCGGCCTAAGCCTATGCCAGGCATCTTGGCATTCGCTTACCTTGATGATTTAGAGAAACACTAGGGGGATACTGTTGTAGAATTTACGTCGGCCCACGTTCTGAATAAGACGGCTTCTACCAGGCTCGGTGTTCACATTCAACCTACTGTTACCACCGCTAGACCTGTATTTTGCTAACTGTACGCATTTGACGACTTTGACGAAAATTTCGGGGCTAATAGACTCCTCCTAAACCATTCATGCCCCAGGTTAGCTCTATTGACCACCATGGTGGGCTATCCCTGACACTTTCGCGGCCCAAGTAGAAAAATTAGCGCGGGCAAATTTTTTTGGCAAAATAGGATGGTCAAAAGATACAAGCAAGAAAACGGAACCAGTACATCTATTCATTGTTCCGAAATTTTGACACAATTTAACATTTTAAACTCTGAACTAGCAAGTTTAACAACAACAAATTTTGATCAACGGAATATTAATGCCCGTTCGACAAAACAACAAACTTTCAGGTAAAAAGCAACTCAGAAATCTTATTTCTATGTATATGCAGGCTAGCTTGATATCATGGCTTTTTAAGAATCGCAGGAACATACCTAAAATTAATTGATTTATTGTGAAGTTAGAAAATAATATGGTAAAAAAGAAGCACATATACACTGTTCACTACGCCGTTTTTCTTGATGACTAATGCGTCCCAGGTTGTAACCTGTTTATGAGCCGGCAGGGTCTCTGACAACCGGTTCATGAAGGAACACGAAACTAAAATACCAAGATCGTCAAAGAAACATATCGATTTGAAGTTATGATTACGCGATTGGACATGATCCAGAATAGTATTGTAGTGCTACCCGAAACTAATATGCGGTTCGTACTGTGCTTGTACCGGTCGCATTTGGTATGCGCAGTTTTAAGTCATTTGCTGGCGATTAAAATAATACTAGTCAACAGCAGTACAGGCTGTTGTAGTAATTTCTCATAGCGAACGCCGTGTACACAAAGAAGAGAGATAGATGCATGCAAAACGCAGACGCGTATCTGTTTGCAGTGTTGCTTGCTAGCATGCATTTATACAAACGAAACCTCTGAAGCCGCGCAATTTATGCAGCTATCACGAAAAAATTAAATGATGCAGATACTTGAGCACCATAATTGCACCTGTATGTGTAAAATATTGTACACTCAGATGTTGCTTGCTCGAATCCCCAGGTTAACGCCCAGCAAGGCTCAAGAACACAAAATTAATGGTGTTTTCTAGCCCGATGCACCCAAGTTATGCGCTTTTGCGGTCATCTTGGAAATATTCAAAATATTGCAGGTTCACGGACAAAAAGGCATCTCTACAGTTAGTAGTCATTTCTATTGTTTCAGTTACGACAAAATATCGACACACTTCTTGGACAACTCAAAGATTTGCCGGCAAATTATCGAAATTATGATTCCTACGACTACGTGAAAAAAATGCTGCAAGGTTATGCGAAGGTTAATTATTTTTCATGCTATATCCAGATTTTTATATATCAATTTGCTTCTCAGATTTTGATACTTTACAGTTCGTTTTATTGTTGTTCATTTTGCGCAGATCGCTGCTGAGAACCATACATAAGTGTTTTTTATATTTTAGGTGAATATGTTGGTTACCGAACTGAAATCAGAAGCGTTGAAAGAACGGCATTGGAAATCGCTGATGAAGCAACTGAAAGTCAACTGGAATTTGAATGACTTGACACTAGGCGCGGTATGTTTTACGGTTTTTAGTATGTCTAAAACATTTTGTTTTTGTTGGGATTGGTTTGGTATGTTTCTGTGTGCACGTATTACGAAACAAACCGTGTAGAAATGATGTTTGGTCCATTACTTTTGTATCTATTTACTTTCAGGTTTGGGATGCGGATTTAACTCGATACGAAGCAATCGTTCGCGATGTGATTTTGGTCGCGCAAGGTGAGATGGCGTTGGAAGAATTTCTAAAGCAGGTAAGTTTTGCTACAGGAAGCGAAAGATTTCCATGTTCATTATATGTGTCTTGTGATTTATTTTAGGGTAATAAATGTAGGTTTAAATTACAGTTGGCTTAACAAAGATTCAATATCCAGTTCAAATTTTCGTTAGGTTACTTCTAAACCAAGTGGGTAGTGGATAGTTCGTTTAGAACGGAACTTAAACTGTTTTCGTCTGGTACTTTTTGGTTACTTCCTTATATTATCAGTTTAGGTTCGCGAAGCGTGGACCAACTACGAAGTTGAACTTGTAAATTATCAGAATAAAACCAAACTGATTCGTGGCTGGGATGATTTGTTTAACAAGCTAAAGGAACACATGAACAGTGTTGCGGCAATGAAGCTATCGCCATATTATAAGGTGTGTAAGTTTTGACTTGTGTATCAGATCCTCGGACTCTGTTGTAAATCTGAAGTTGTAGAATGTTTACGCGTAAAACCAGCCCTCTTAAAGGTAAAAATTGGCATTTTAACAGATAAAAGCAGTAAATATGTTTCGTAACGCAAGCTTAGATTGTGTTTGTACGACAAGTATGTGTTATTCGGTAATATTAGCCTAAATAGTCTTGAGCTTATTCTCATGCAGTTTGTGCATTTTCGATTTTTATAACATACCAGGAATTTGAAGAAGATGCAGTAGGATGGGAAGATAAATTAAATCGCATCAACACTTTGTTTGACGTTTGGATCGATGTTCAACGTCGTTGGGTTTATTTGGAAGGTATTTTCTCTGGATCTGCTGATATCAAAACGTTGCTCCCGGTGGAAACGTCAAAATTTTCGAGGTATGTGTGGTGTTTTCTCAAAAAACTTGTTTGTGTACTGTCATTGCTGAAATTTGACATTCTGGTATTTATGAAATTTAAAAACTTACTTTCAAACTGCAATGGCTATCACTTGATTGATGGTCTTATATATGGTTCTCGATTCATTTAGGATGTTGTTATAGCATTTGCACGGAATTTCTTGGTTTGATGAAGAAAGTGTCTGCAGGCCCGCGCGTTATGGATATATTAAACATACCTGGAATACAAAAACTTTTGGAGCGGCTAGCAGATTTGTTACAGAAGATTCAAAAAGCGCTTGGTGAATATTTGGAGCGCGAACGATCGTCGTTTCCGCGGTGAATGTTTTTCGCATTTAATGCACTTGAGAAGTATACTTTGTTTATTAAGGTGTTATTGGTTTCCCTTATTAACAGCTCAGTAAAGTTACTATTTATTAGTCATAGGCTTATAAGTGAAATATGTGTTCGAAAACTTAATGTTTTCTTGCTTTGATAAAGTTTGTTCAGACGCTATTTGTTTGTGTAGATCTTTGCTGTTATCGCTGATGGTATCTATCATTTGTATAAGGACGACGCTGCTGCACTCGAGGTTCCCTCAAAGCCGTCAAACGATGCCTTTTGATCACTTTAAAAACTTATTAAATTAAGACAAAGCCTGTTAAAACGAACTTTGTGTGAATTGACTGCGAGCAAAGCGAGTTACAGGCCAGATGCAGTTTTAGCACTACACTTTGGTACAAAATTTGTTTGATTTTGTATCAGCCCGGTGGACATACGATCACCGGTTACGGCGATCCATGCTTGCTATAGCAAGTTTAAGCCCGAAAGTAAAATCAAGACAACCCTATGGCTCAAAAACTTTTACATGAAGCACGGCAGTTTTGGGAGGATGTAACATCAGGCAAAGATTTTGCTGGTGAGTGTAACAAGCGAGCAGTTCAGATATCTATGTGCCAACGGGTTATTTAGTAGCGAGACCTGTACAGATTTGTGAAGTGAAGTAAAGAAACAGAAAACTCGCGAGCGATATGGCAGGCGCAATTTTACCATACATATAACTATGTAAATATTTAATTTTGTTTTGTTTTGGTCTGAAGTGCTATCACTAGATCTCCCTAGATCTGTCCTGAAGGAATCTACTTAGTAAGGATTTTGGTGTCGGAATACACACAGCCCAGATTGAAACTGCAGTAAACTGGCGTTTAGGGTGTATAAAACAAAGATAACGGTCGGGTGAATGCTAAAACGACTAATAGTATAAGACGGCACTGTAGGTGCAAAGCTGCGAAGTTTTTTTCGAAATCGCTATTTACGGAACAACAAAAATAACATTCAAATAACGATTTCTCATAACATGGGGCCCTCAGAAACCCAAATTCCTTCAGTTGGGGATATAGGGGCGGGTACGACTCCTTTGCATTTGTATACATATACATATAAGGTACCAGGTTTAGAACGTCAATAATGTCATTTTGTTGCCGATATAAGTGGTTTATATGTAACACCGTGCGTCTACTTGCATGGAAAATTTATGTAATTGGTTGATATTTCTTGTAGTTCTAATAGGTAGGGCATTAATGTATTTTTATGTTTTTTCAGCTTTTACTTCGTTGGTGACGAAGATTTACTTGAGATCATAGGAAATAGCAAGAATATTCCACGTCTACAAAAACATTTCAAGAAGATGTTTGCGGGAGTAGCATCAATTCAGTTGAATGATGAAGCAAATGTTGTCCAAGGCTTGACTTCACGAGAAGGGGAAGATGTACGTAATACGTTGAAACTTTTGCAAGCTGTGGTTTTGTTTGTTTCGTTTTTGTTTTTGCATTCTTTTAGTTTTCAATTCTGGTTGGTTATGGAAATTGGCTTTGCTTATTTATTTTAGGTTAAATTCGTGACTCCTGTTTCGATTAAAGATCATCCGAAAATAAACGATTGGTTAACGTGCGTTGAAAGCGAGATGCGAAAAACTCTAGCACAGATGCTAGCAGCATCGGTGAAAGATATGCAGCAGTTCAAAGGTGGAAAAATTGATCGTGACGTCTACATGCAATGGTTGGACCGATATCCGGTATGCTTACAGTTTAATATATTGCTAAAATGTATTTATCTTTATCATGTCAATATTTGGATTAAAGTTTATTCGAGTCGGTATCATATAATTTTAAAGGCGCAAATAATTGTTCTGTCTGCACAAATTTCATGGTCTGAAGATCTCGAAGCATGTTTATCGTCAGGTGCTCCAAAACGAGGTGAAGTGCTACGGACAGTGTTCTCTGGTTTATGGGGTCTATTTGTTGCTCGACAATTTTTTAGAAAATTATTCTTTATTAAGGTTTATTCCAGTCTTTTTCATATATTTTAAAGGCGCAAATAATTGTGCTGTCTGCGCAAATTTCATGGTCTGAAGATGTCGAAGCATGTTTATCATCAAGTGCTCCAAGACTAGATGAAGTCCTACAGACAGTTCTCGGGACGCTTACACTGCTTGCGGACAGCGTTCTCCAAGAACAACCACCGCTGCGACGAAAAAAACTTGAACATTTGGTGAGTTGATTTTGAACTGTTATTATTTTTCATCAGCAGAAATTTCAGAAACATTAAACGTATGTACAAGTTGCTCGTCATGGCGGAGAAATTTGCTTGTAATTGCTTACTTAACAGGGTTCGACCGGATACCGTCAATATAGAATACCAGACCCATAATATGTTGATTTTTTGCCGGAGCTGGGTGTCCGGTTGTACCCTGGTACCTAACAAGAATCGACCTGAGGTCCGGTTCCGGTTTAATATTCGGCGAAAATGCGTGACATCCGTATTCGGTTTCAAATACGGTATAAACTTGTCAGAACCGGATATTTACGGCTGAATAGCAAATGTGATTTTTACCTGTGAAGATACTAGATATTTTGCTTCGACTGCATTTCCGGTCAGGTCAAGTAATAAGATCGACGTGAAATGAAAAATTCAAGTCAAACAATTACGTAGTTTTAAATCACTAAAAATATATTTTTGCTCGACTTAAATATTGTCAACAGGGCGCAAATTTAGATGCTATATCCGGTTAACACCCAATTCCCATAAAAATGTGCTATTCGGCTCCGGTTTAAGTATCCGGTAAACTTAGTATCCGGTTGATTACTGGTACGTAAAGATTAGAATGGTCGCCTGTTGGATGTACCTAGTGTTTTTTTCAGTTAAAAGCATTATCGATACGGTAATGAAATAGATGAGGCTCTCTCTGTATCATTTAATTACAGAAATACACAATTATAGCTGGCAGCGCCAGAAAATTAAAAAAATTAAAACAAATTTGAGAAAACAGTTTGTTAGTTAAATTTTTTATCAGTTGTCTAATGCATATTTTCGGCTGCATTGAAACATATCCTTGATCGCCGTAGTGACGAAAATAAGAAATTGGATCAGTGTAAATAGACTCGCTCCAATCCATAACCCAAGCTGACCTCCTTAAACATAAAGAGCTTCAGTATTATTAATACAAAATTTTTGGCATGAATTGTATCGACACCGTTCAATTGCCACACTTTTGTTTCCGTTAATACATCATGACAGAAAATTTTCGTCGAAAACCAATAAACAATGCTTTTTTGCAAAGATAGCTGTAGGACAGAATTACTAATTTCATTAGTTGCTGGTCGGGAACATTACTGAATTGTATACTTATGCGAATACCTACTATTCTTGATAAGGCGAATGTTTTTCAACAGATGATTAGAAAGGTGTTATAGTTTAAACAACATGACGAAGTCTTAATTTAATAGTATTTCTGACGACGGATGTTAGTTTAGCACGGTACGGAAGCAACTAATTACTTACCAAGGTCACTCAAAAGTGTGTTAAATGTATATGCGCGGCGCTGATTGATAATCAACACGTGCATTTTTGCAAACGCGATGTCAAACATTACGTAATTGTTGATCCACGATGATGTTGGTGGCGTTGCTTTTTCTGGATTTTCCTGTGGCTGTTTTTCCTTCTTCGGATTCTGTTCTTTGTTGGATTTCGTTCTTCGTCCTATGTTCAGGCTTGTTTTTTCATCGAATATAGTGTTTAACTTGCTTTCGTCAAGCTCTTCATGTTCCTCGTCATTATCAAACAAATACGTTGAGGGCAGTGAGAATGGAGTTGTGCTGATGGTCGCTGGATATTCCCAGAATTCACACGGCCTATGACAGGATTTTATACAGCGGCGTAATTGGTAGCTTTGTTCTGCTTTGCCTGTATCGGTTTTATGTTTGTTGCTGTTGTCATCAGTTTTACCTTCACCCGAATCTATTGCGCCAATATTAGTATACAATTTAAAACAAGATGTATGACCAAATGTTGGATTTGCTGAACAAGGAGTTGTATTACGGTATTGCGATTTGATAAATATTGGATCGAGTGGAATTATGCATCGACATCGGTCAACTATGATTTGTTGTTCGCAGTCGAGAATGCACGCTTCTGAGCTATACGTTGTGTCAATTACGCTAAGTTGCCGCTGTTTGTTTGCACAGATTTGCTGACTCCGGCCTTTGATAAGGGTATTGGGCATGTTGATCAACCGAATGTGGCGGTTGTCCAACCGAATCTTGGTAAATTTCCCAGGTTCGATAAATACACTATCTAGCCCCATTGGATTGACTGACTCTCCTGAAGTGACAAAACCCGTAATCGACTCTAACTTTTGGCTAGCAGTAACTGATAGCCTACTTGACCTATTGTCATTTAAACTTAATTTATATCACCTTACATGTTTGCTTCTTCAGGCTACGAAACGGTCGAACCTACAAATACCGAAATTACTTCGTGTGTATGTTTTTTTATTTAAATACAAAAACTGTTTACTTACCATATGATATAGTGAGGCCCTGAAACGCCGATAGCGATACAATGCCAGGATTTAATGTTTCGTTAAATTGCGAATTCAAATCCATCAGTATTCCAAGGCCCATGTTTGATCGTTGCTGTGTCGTATTGCCAACGTTCGCGATATAACACTTACCATAGTCTCTGTCGTATACAGGTGTAATGATGGTTGGACAGTCAATTATACGTGAATCGAAGGTACATTTTTCAAAAACGTGCCCTGTATCAAGGCCTATTGTTACGTAGAAATCGCGAATGTCGCGTAACATTGGTTGTTCGCTTGAATGGTTTGTTGAATTACTAATTATATTTTGTGTTTGGCTTGGCATTAAACTTTCGATAGTGGTTGCAGAACGTAAGTTTGCCAACATAGTCATATATTGTTCGATGAGAGACAGTTTTGACGGAAATTCAAACGGAGTAAAATGTGGCCGGTCGGTGATAGTATGCGAGTATTTATGGCGTTTACTTTGATATGAATAGTAGAGGTCGTATTTTTCTCTAAACCAGTTTGGTGATAGTTGCTTGTTGTTTTTGGTTGACTGAGGGCTCTCCTTTGGTGGCAAGTCCCCAAACAGTTTGGTATAATTTATGCCGTTCATTGGGCAAATGTAGAGTTGAGGAAAGTCAAGCTGTTGCGCGACACGGTACGAGTATTCAGTGAGTAATGGCCTGTCGATAAAAGTATCGATAGATTCAATAACACTGATGCCTAGTGCGATAAAAGAAGCGAACATAAATGTTGACCAGGCGGCTTTTGAACGTGCCGAAGTGGATTGTTCCAGCGAGCGAGCACCATGAATTTCTAAGTTACAGAGGTTGTTGAATGTTTTTGCCAGCCATAATTTACATTTTGACCAGCTTGGCTGGTTAGTGGTCATTTTCTGGGTGCCGACGTTGTGAGCAGACGTCTGCTTAGCATTTGGTTCATCGGCAAGTTTGTCGACTTTGACCACCATACTTATGATTTTTAAATGCAAATTTCGGTTGTCGTTTGTAGTATTTACGGTTAGCATTGGGGTTGATCTATCTCAGGGATTGACCGTATATTAGTTTTACCAGATGCCGGAGCCGGATAGTAAATTTTTATCAGCACACGAACCGGAATTTAACCATATATAGCATCTGAATTTGTAGTGATTTCAAGTATATTATTAGGTTGCATTTTTGAATTTACTTCGTTATAAAAACGTTAAGCTTATTTACTTTGGACGACGATACTGTCGCAGGAAAATACCTAGCATTCCGATTTGCACATGTGAAAACAGTTTTGTGATATTCGGGACCACAACCGCAAATATTCGGTTACCGGTACCAGAAACGGATGTATATATATAGCTTTGGATATTAAACCGGAGACGGATATTTGATCGATCCTGGATTTCAATAATTTAGACAACATACTAATGGTATCAGGATGCGGTCGGATATTAATTAATACGGATATCGAATTTTTGCGGAACAGTAACCGGATACCGGATATTGCATGTGTTGAAATAATTTATAAATAATTTATTGTTTCGTTGTATTTTTAGCGTGCTCAAGGTTTTCGTCTGTTATAAACATTATAATTGCTGCTGATAAACTGAAATAATGCAAAAATGCGTTTAACTCTGCTCGCTTAAGTTAAAAATCGCTAAAACTTCACTTGCCTAGAAATGTAGTCGCAACCAGATATTAAAGACGCTTCCTTGTAAAAATCAATTTTATGATATTCGGCACCACAACCGTAAATATCCGGTATCCGTTAGGTTTATACTGGATACTGGAACCCGATACGGATATCTGTTTTTGCCGGATAATAAACCCGAACCAGATATCCGGTCGCACCGTGAGTGGTATCCGGACGGCCTTACCAGTCGATGTAGTTGCGCCCACGCATGTGGTTGTGCAGGTATTTGACTGTTCGGTATTAACTTAGATTTTTTTGTTCGAAAATAAATTATCAGCTTCCGGTTTGGATAGTTTGTTCTGTATAATGTTAGCAGGTTGAATTTCCTATTGCAAACTATGATTTAAGTCCATTTACTCAATCGGAACAATGTATATGTTGGTATAAGTTATGCAATTGAAACATTTATCGCTATGAGATTTGAAACTCTATGTTGGTATTGAAATGCTAAACGTTTGTATATAATGCAAACATCACGCGTTCGAAAATGCTAACATAGGCTGCCGTTAGGTGACTTGATATATCTAAGGTATCTGCATGCCATGTAATGTTTATTTAGTTAGCTTAATGCAAATTGTGTATTGCTGAAAGCTTAGAAAAACACGCTAATGGCTTTTGTTTTTGTCGCACTTGGTACTAGACAAAAAATTGTGCCAACATTTACATTTTTTGACAAGGGTCTACTTTGGCTGTGAGTGTTGTTGCCATCTTGAAGACTGATAAGCTTAATTCTGGAACTGGAATGTAAAATAATTATTTATTGCTGAAAGCTTGACAAAACACGTACGTTTTAAGTTGCATGAGTATTTTGTCGTTTGTATTATCAGATACTCAACGGGGACTTGGATAAACAAATAGAAATTTAACCTTTCGTGTGCAAACATAAACAGTGTACTGTGCCAATGCATTATGCAAATAAGAATCCATGGTTTTGTATGTGTCAAAACTTTATACCGTGTTTCGAAATTTTGCTATTTCAAAATTTAAGACCTTGCATAAAGCAAGCTAAATATTATAATGGTATGTTGCAATACCTAAAGTTACTTATCGGACAGTGAGCGATCGAATAGTCTGTTTAAGTTCCGAAATTCTTGCTGGTTTGATTATAATCGCTTAATATTTTAACAAAGTACAAACCACAAAAAACTGCTAAAAACGAGTGTAATAACTGAAGTTTTGATCCATATTTTAAACTAGTGACTAAATTTTGTTAATTTAATGTATTTGATTTGAAATGACCACTTTAACTGGAAAAACTGCAAGCATATATCGCCGAACACTGCTCGAACTAAAAATTAATTATAATTGAGTAAACATAATATACTTTTGTTACGAATCAGATACTACAAACGACCAACAATACACCAATTCGGATTCGTTTCTGGTAAACAAATTACTATCCATCTTCGTTTTTTATCCCGTAGAATTAATATCCGGTCGGTTGATGATGCGCCATGCATGTTATTCCGCATCCGTGGACAGTTTGTAAATTTAAGATTTGCAAGCTACTGTATAAAATCCAGTTTACTTGGGTTAAACTTGCAAAGTTTTGTTTCAGATCACAGAATTTGTGCACAAACGTGATGTCACTCGAATGTTAATATCGGAAAAGGTATCGTCGAACCGAGACTTTTTATGGCTGAAACAAATGCGATTCTATTTCGACCCAAAACAAGTGAATGTTCTCGAACAATTGAGCATTCATATGGCGAACGCGCGGTTCAACTACGGATTTGAATATTTCGGAATTCAAGAAAAACTCGTACAGACTCCGCTGACCGACCGATGTTATCTAACTATGACCCAAGCGTTGGAAGCAAGACTTGGCGGGTCTCCGTTCGGTAAGAGTATTTGGCTCTCTTAAAGTTCCTTCATATTTGAGGGCTGTGACTCAAGTTAACAGTGATGGGAGGTTTCTGTCAAAAAAGCGAGACCGAGACTGAGACCTAACATACCGAGACACAAAGCGCAACGAATGAAAATTTTCACAAAACTATTACCAACTGCAGTTATACAGGCGTTGCATACATATGAAAAGGAACTTAAGCGGAATTATGTGCGACCGTCAGCGCCAATATTAATAAAACCATTACTTGGTAATCAACTCCGTAAAAAGCTCATTCACTTTGTTAGGCTGGGGAATTTTATTTACTTGTTTACTTCCTCACGCCAATTAAAAAATCACTTTGGGAGAACTTGAGCCTTCTATTAAGACAGTCAGTTGGAGGGAAGTAAGCCAGCACCAAAGTTAACAGCTCTCGTATACAAATTTAGTCCAAAATACGAGCAAAACATTGCTACGTCCGTTCTTTAACTCAAACTAGCTCAACTAATAGCAATTGTTTATCATCACTTTTTCACGTTTTTGGTCTCGATTTGCACACCACCTAGATTAAGAAAAAGCGCGACCGAGATCACGCCTGCGAAATCCTGAGACTTGTCAGACCGAGACCGCCTATCCTTGCAATTCAAAGGCTTGAACAATAATGGCTTATAAAATCTATTCAGGGCCTGCTGGAACTGGCAAAACCGAATCTGTCAAAGCGCTTGGTTGTCAGTTGGGTCGTTTTGTTTTGGTATTCAATTGTGACGAAAATTTTGATTTCCAGGTATTTATATATTTTTTGCTGAGTATTAGCGAAAATATGGATCGTTAAGCGCAAAGTTATGCCTGGTTAAAAGCCGATTTTGATAATCTTAATTTAATTTAATACTTACAAAATGACACGAACGAATATAGCACTAGAAAAAATGCTCAGCACTTGAGCAAAAAGGGATATGTTTCATATTCCTATTAAAAGTATGGTAAACTAGATCAACACATTCGCTTGATGTAACCTGGAAAAGTATTAAGAAACAATAGCTGCCAAAATCATGCCAATTATTAATTTTTCTGAAACATCTTGCGGACAGCAAATCTATTTCTAACATTGAAGTTTTTGACAGGATTTGTTAGCAATTTTCAGAAATTCCTTAGGGTCGCAGAGACATGGCTGAGGTATACCGCTCTATGATTTTGCAAGTTAATCGATGTTGCCAGAATACGGTGCGATTTGTGAGCGTCAATAGTCGTGACTATGCAGTGAAACAGATAAATAACTCGGGTGGAAATGCGCATTTATATAATTTGTTATTAAGGTAAAAAATCGAGTAAACTCAAAAGTCACTTATAAGTGGAGTCTTTTTTAAAGCAACAATTGCAATTCGTTTTGTGACGTCTGTTCAAGAAAGTATCTAACAAAATTGGTCATCAAAACTCTAACAGCCATTATGTCGCCACACAATGCTCTTATGAAATTCAATTAACTATGATAATACAAAACCATAGGTAAATTTAATACGTTTTGTAGAGAACTTCAATATACGTTCATGGATTCCAAGCTACATCTGTCTACATTTCAGAAATAATTTCGCTTTACATTTAAGAAAAGCATCTGTTTCTTACAAAAAATATTACAGAAATTTTGCTGTCCGCAATATGTTTCAGAAAAATTAATAATTGGCATGATTTTGGCAGCTATTGTTTCTTAATACTTTTCCAGGTTACATCAAGCGAATGTGTTGATCTAGTTTACCATACTTTTAATAGGAATATGAAACATATCCCTTTTTGCTCAAGTGCTGAGCATTTTTTCTAGTTTCAACCGCTTTACCAAGCTGCTGCATTAATCCATGGGGTGACATCGTCCGTTGCGGTGAAGCTAACCGTTTGTGTGAAAGCAACCCTTGGGCTGAAACCGACCGTTGAGGTGAAACCAGCCGTTAGGGTGAAACTAACCTCTGGGGCAAAATTAACCGCTGGGGTGAAACGAACCGTTGGGGCAAAACCAACCGTTGGGGTGAAACCAACCGTTGGGGTGAAACCAACTGTTGGAGTGAAACCAACCGTTGGGATGAAACCGACCGTTGGGGTGAAACTAACCGTTGGGGTGAAAAGAACCGTTGAGGAAAAACCAACCGTTGGGGTGAAACCAATCGTTGGGTTGAAACCAACCGTGGGGTGAAATCAACCGTTGGGTGAAATCAACCGTTGGGCTGAAACCAACCGTTGGGTTGAAACCAACCGTTAGGGTGAAACCAACCGTTGGGGTGAAACGACCGCTGGGGTGAAACCGACCGTTGGGATGAAACCGACCGTTGGGGTGAAACCAATGGTCAGGGTGAAACCAATCGTTGGGGTAAAACCAATCGTTGGGGTGAAACCAACCGTTGGGGTAAAACCAACCGTTGGAGTGAAACCAACCGTTGAGGTGAATCCAACCGTTGCGGTCAACCGTTGGGTTAAAACCAACCATTTGGCTGAAACCAACCGTTGAGGTGAAACCAACCGTTGGGGTGAAAACGACCGTTGGTGTGAAACCAACCATTCGGGTAAAAGCAACCGTTAGGATTAAACCAATCGTTGGGGTGAAACCAATCGTTGGAGTGAAACCAACCGTTGACGTGAAGCCAACCGTTGAGGTGAAACGAACCGTTGACGTGAAACCAACCGTTACGGCGAAACCAACTGTTGGAGTGAAACCAACCGTTGGGGTGAAACCAACCGTTGGGGTGAAACCGACCGTTAGGATGAAACCAATCGTTGGGGTGAAACCAATCGTTGGAGTGAAACCAACCTTTGGGGTGAAGCCAACCGTTGGGGTAAAACCAACCGTTGGTGTGAAACCAACCGTTGAGGTGAATCCAACCGTTGGGGTGAAACCAACCATTGGGGTAAAGCTAACCGTTGGGGTGAAACCGACTGTTGGGGTGAGACCAACCGTTGGGGTGAAACCAACCGTTGGGGAGAAACCAACCGTTGGGGTAAAACCAACCGTTGGGGTGGAACCGACTGTTGGGGTGAAACCATCCGTTGGGGTGAAACCATCCGTTGGGGTGAAGCCAACCGTTGGGGTGAAACCAACCGTTCAGCTGAAACCAACCGTTGGGGCAAAACCAACCGTTGGGGTGAAACCAACAACCGTTGGGGTGAAACCAACCGTTGGGGCAATACCAACCGTTGGGTCAAAACCAACCGTTGGGGTGAAACCAACCGTTGGGGTGAAACCAACCGTTGGGGTGAAACCAACCGTTGAGGTGAAACCAACCGTTGGGGAGAAACCGACTGTTGGGGTGAAACCAACCGTTGGGGTGAAACCAACCGTTGGGGCAAAACCAACCGTTGGGGCAAACAACCGTTGGGGCAAAACCAACCGTTGGGGTGAAACCAACCGTTGGGGTAAAACCAACCGTTGGGGCAAAACCAACCGTTGGGGCAAAACCAACCGTTGAGGTGAAACCAACCGTTGGGGAGAAACCGACTGTTGGGGTGAAACCAACCGTTGGGGTGAAACCAAACGTTGGGGCAAAACCAACCGTTGGGGCAAAACCAACCGTTGGGGCAAAACCAACCGTTGGGGTGAAACCAGCCGTTGGGGTGAAACCAGCCGTTGGGGTGAAACCAACCGTTGGGTGAAACCAACCGTTGGGGTAAAACCGACTGTTGGGGTGAAACCACCCGTTGGGGTGAAACCAACCGTTGGGGCAAAACCAACCGTTGGGGTGAAACCAACCGTTGGGGTGAAACCAACCGTTGGGGTGAAACCAACCGTTGGGGTGAAACCGACTGTTGGGGTGAAACCAACCGTTGGGGTGAAACCAACCGTAAGCTCTATAAAGTGGTGAAAGTTATAATCGTAAAATTACATAGCTAACGTGTAAAAACTGTTGAACCAAAATGAAAAATTTCGTGCACTTTCTGTAAGGTGTTTTTGACCGTAACTATTGAAGACCACACTGGTTTGCAAAATCCTTTGGCACAAATATTCCCTACGTACCAGGATACCATTGTACAAAATTTAAACGATACCGGTCTGATATTACTTGAGCACCAACATGCGAACTAAACTGAAAATACGCGCTTGAGATGCGCGAATCATATATATGAACACTATCGTGTTCATATGATTACAAGCAACATATTGTTGTTGAAATATAAGCGTTCTTTTGATTGGTGACGTTTTGTATTCTATATGTTTATGTATATGAGTGATTTTCTGGCTTCTCCACAGCGGGGGGGGGGCAGCACTTTTCGAAATTTTCATTTTCCCCCGGCGAAAATTTTGCCGCCTCCAGGAAAGGCCCTCCGGCGAATTTTCGGCCGCCCCCAGTAAAATGCCCCCCCCCGCAAATTTTTTTGCTGGGGGCCCCAGGACTTTTCTAGGTCAAAAATTTTCAATGTTAAAACGTAAAGACCTGGACTTCTTTTGAGGCGGACATTCGCAAAATATGATTTTATATTACGCTGAGTACTCATAATTTTTAATAGCGTTACAAATACCCGTAGTAACTAATACAATTCAATAATGAACTGAAAAAGCACAATTATATAAAGACCGTTTCAGGGCATACAGCATTCGAAAGTACCTTGCAGCAGCAAGTTCAACCCGCCTGAGCCTTATGATAAATTGAAGCTGTGACTAATATACAAAATATATATTAATCACAGTTTCAATTATAGATTATCTATATTTTATATAATTCTGCTTCTTTCAACTTCTGGTTAAGTTGTCAGTATATACGTAATATTAGTTAAAATTATTGTTATCAGCGTTTGCGAGAAATTTTTGTCATGTTGAGTGATGAGTAATGTTACGTTGAGTTGGAAACACTGTCTAGAATGAAAAAAATGGTCCAAAAAGTCGGTTTGCAAAATTTTAAGCCTGCCCCCAGGACCCCCCCAGATCATCTGGGGGCCCCCAGGAAAACTGCCCCCCAGCAAAATCAGCTGCCCCCCAGGAAACTCCTGGGGGCCCCCCAGGAAACGCCCCCCGGCGGAAATTTTCAAGCTGTGGAGAAGCCAGATTTTTGTAGGATGCTAAAGCTGAATGCTGCCAGTTTATTTAGCTTAGTTTAAACTAAATTTAAGGCAATGGGTCGAATTTTTGTTGGTCTGTGTCAAGTTGGTGCGTGGGGTTGTTTCGATGAGTTTAATCGTCTTGAAGAGCGAATGTTATCTGCGGTCAGTCAACAAGTGCAGGCAATTCAGGAAGCGTTGCGAAAGATTTCTGAGCAGAGTAAGTATGTCATTTGTACCGAATAAACCTTGCGTTTCAAATTCACAACTTGAACAGGTATAATGTATACGAATTAACAATTTGTGATTAATATAAATATTTGCTTTTCCTGAGGAAAATTAGCATGTGTATTTCTGTTTCAGACGAAGCCTTGTCCGTGGAATTGATTGGCAAGGAAGTTCGCTTGAATCCTGATATGGCGATTTTCATTACAATGAATCCAACGTACGCTGCACGATCAAACTTGCCGGACAATTTAAAACAGTTATTCCGATCGCTCGCTATGACATCGCCTGATGGTCAATTAATTGCACAAGTGATGCTGTTTTCACAAGGATTTCGAGATGCCGAAAAAGCGGCTTCGAAAATTGTGCCGTTTTTCAAGTAAGAGAGTGTATGTAATTTCTGGGTTGTTTAAATACGCGCTCGTAATTTTGTTATAGTTTACAGAATCACTTAGACGTTAATTTTGTTTTTCTCTAGGTGATAGACTTAAGACTTGTCTTGTGCTTGTTTTCTAATGGTTTAATTTAATGTGTTTAATTACTTAATTATACGTATTAGGCTTTGTGACGAACAGTTGTCAAAACAATCGCATTATGATTTCACATTGCGTGCGTTGAAATCGGTGTTGATCAGCGCTGGCAACGTTAAACGAGATCGTATTCAGGAAATGAAAGATAATGCAGTGCAACGCGGTGAAACTTTGGACGAATGTACTATCGCGGAAATGTTACCTGAGCAAGAGGTGAGTTGTATAGAAAATGGTGAGATGTTTAGTATGTTTTGGGTTTCTGCTTAACTGACATTGCTGGCACTGTGTGCCGATGTTGTTTGCAGATTTTAATGCTTTTCGATATGTGGTCGTAGTTTTATATGTTTTTCACGGTAGTTTAGTTTAGCAGGGACTGTATTTCTTGATTAGCATGCTGTTCTGTTTACTGCTTGGCGTTCTTAAAGGGCTCTTATTTCGTTTTTTCTTAAGATATTGATACAATCTGTATGCGAGACAATAGTCCCCAAGTTGGTCGCAGAAGATATTCCGCTGTTAATGAGTCTGCTGTCGGACGTGTTCCCTGGTATTGAGTACACACGCAGCGAAATGAAACGGTTAGTTAGTCGGTTTACGAATCGAAACTTTGTTCAAATATGAGTAGAGCAGGATTCGAACAGAAACAAGATTTTGCCGAAAGTGTAATTGGAATCGGAATTGATTTTTTGCCGGGACAGGAACCTTAATTTAAAGTGAATTTTCAACATCGAGTTTACTGTTTTACTGTTTAGTAAACTAGCCAAAAACATGCCTTTAACGAGTTTTGTTACGATTTCTTTTTTATTTTCATTTATCGCCCAAAATCACGCATTAAATATCTTTAGCAACTCATTTACGTACTTAATTGAACGAGATGAAAAGCATTCATTTGGAAGTAATAATTTAGTAACTACGAAATCATTAATGTTAAAATGATTTGGCATAACACATCGAAAATCCCGGTTCCGAAATTCTCCAATGTCGAAACAGTGACAGGATTCGTTTTGGAAAATTCCGGTGGAACAATGGAATAGAGCTAATGTGTTCAGAAGTGGTTATACAATCAAAACTTATTACAAGCAATGCAACATGAGTAGAAGTATAATATGTTGAGAAGTATTTCTTGAACTCCTGTTTGTGAATATTTGACGATGATTATTGATTATAACACAGTATTGTTGATAGTATTGATACAGCGCAATTAGGATTTCTTGATTGCGAGCTACGTTCGTGATTAATGGTACCTGCTTTTAAATTTTATACAGGCTTCGGGAAGAAATACAACGAGTTTGCGATGAGCAATATCTATGTTATTCCGACACGGAGGGTGAACTTGGTTACGGATGGACTGAAAAGGTTCCTAATTTTGTATTAAACAGAATTTTTAGTTTAATTTTAATTTCGTTTCACTGATTCGTTTTGTTGGGTACTTACTGTACTTCCTTCCAGCAACTTTTTTAAGATTAAAAGTGGCTCAGATCACTGGCAGATCCAAGGGGGACAAGTCCGTTAACACTTAACAGGGATCAAAACCAAGATTATTAAGTTCGAGCAATAAAAAGGCGTTTGGTTCTCGCAATCTTCGCTCGTTAGTTTTCCAACGTTATATCTCGCGTCCCCCCTTTCTGAAATTTCTGGGTCTGACACTGTGTTATATGTATTGATTTTCTGCAGTATATTGAAAGAAAGAAATCGTAAACACCGACTAGAAGCGTTAGGCAGTTTGCACCTTTCGTTCGCTGGTCTTGAATGGTTATTTCATAATTCCAGTAGTTTACTATTGCAGGTACTGCAACTGTATCAAATTACGAATTTGAACCACGGTTTGATGATGGTTGGTCCTTCTGGATCCGGCAAATCAAAAGCGTGGCGTGTACTTTTAAAAGCGTTACAACGGTTCGAGGGGATTGAAGGCGTAGCGCACGTCATTGATCCAAAGGTATGGTTTGTTTTGGTCAAAAGTACAACTCCTTGTATTTTATAGAAATTTCTCAGTTCATTCTTAGAATCTTTTCTCATACTTCTTTGCTGCGATCTAGAAAGTCTTTTATTAAAAAGCAAGTTGTCAGTATCACAAAAATTCTTTTCTTATTTTGTCATGTGTGGTAGTGATACACTAGTGGAACATTACTGTTTTCGTTACGGTAATCTCAATTTGGTCTACAGAAAACGATAGCTTTTTTGCGACGGCTACGTGAACTATTACATGTGCAAAGGTCAATGTAAGCATTAATGTGATCGTAAATCTTAAAGCAAAATTCACATTTCTTCATTTCAGGCAATATCTAAAGATCATTTGTATGGCACGCTTGATCCTAATACGCGAGAATGGACAGACGGCTTGTTTACGCATATTTTGCGAAAGTATCTTTAAAAAATTTAAAATATAATTTCAATATTATAGTTTGTTCTGACAGAGTAATGGGCAGAAAAAAGATCAATTTTGATTCCGAAAACAAAAAATCATTTAGTTTGTAACATAAAAAAGTGAAAATTTTGATATCAGAAGTTAATTAGATTTTGTTCTTTACCATATATAAAAATTTTCATCAAAGCTGATTATTCTAATTTGCAACATACGTATGCAATAACCGTTGTGCTAAGCAGGCGTACAGTTTTCGTGATTGTTAAGCTCGTCTGGGAAATCCTTCAATGAAAAACGAATGAATTATTTTTAATTGCACACTTCCATTGCCGTTTTATATTACAGAATTATTGACAACGTGCGCGGCGAAATCAATAAGCGTCAGTGGATAATATTCGACGGCGATGTTGATCCAGGTTGGGTTGAAAACTTAAACTCAGTACTTGATGTTAACAAGTTGCTAACGCTACCAAATGGTGAACGTCTTGCAATACCGCCGAACGTAAGTGAAATGTCAATTTACGGTTAAATTAGCTTCCTGTTTTAAATCTGGTGGTATTTTTCTTCGGATTTTCCGACTTTTTCATTGAAATATTCTGGCCTTTTCCTCTTCCCTTTTTGTTGGGGGGGGGTTGCCCGAGGTTGAACCTGGGGAAACCGGAGCTGCTATAGTCTCAAAAACAGTTTGGCCTGCTGTGTGGCTATATGACTACTGTATTGTTTTACGACAACCACGATTTAAAATCTTGATGGCCCACTCTGAAAAAATGGGGCATCAACATAGGCGAAACCAAATAGTTAGGAGGGGGAATTACCAGTGTGGGGCATTCCATATGGGAGAGTGTAGATATTATTTTGTTTCAAAAGTTTAGCATCTTTAAATATTTTGAAACAATAATATGGTCGATCACAAAGTTAGGTAAATGGAATAATTTTACAGAATGCGTTTTAGGCAGACCGGATATCTGTTTCCGTTTTCGGTAAAGGTCGGTATCTGTCTTCGTTTCCGTTTCCGTTGTAGAAATACCGGAAATTAGTTTATTTGTACGTTCAAAATTAGTTATAAATTACGTAAATTTCTCGCAATATTGTTAGAAGGCTATCTGTTAGGCATATAATTTTACTCAATCATATAAATTGCAAAATAGGCACAACATTTTGTTTAATGCGATGTTTCAATGATTTGCGTCTTTACAGGTTCGTATCATGTTTGAAGTTGAAGATTTGCGGTACGCAACGCTTGCAACTGTGTCGCGTTGCGGTATGGTTTGGTTTTCGGACGATATTGTTACAACCGAAATGGTAATGCAACATTTTTTGCGTCGCCTTCGGTCGGTGCCTCTTGATGAAATGGAAGCCGCAGCGGCGACTAGCAAAGCTGCTGCCGGGGCTGGCGCGTCAGTCAGTGGTATTCCTGGTATCAAAACGGATGGTGGTGCAGGAACAGGAGGTATAACACCGACAGCAGATGTGGTAAAAGACGAGATGGTATCGCCAAATATGCAGGTACGATTTTATACATGTTTCTTACAGAAGTTTTCACTATATTTATGAAAGTAGTTAAAAATAATAAGTTGGAATTTTTGAAGCAAATGGAAGTGTGCATGTTTATTTTTCAGGTACAACGTGATGTAGCTAATATTTTGGCGCCACATTTTCAAGCCGATGGCCTTGTTGCACGCGCATTGAATTTTGCCAGAGATAGCATTGATCACATTATGGATTTTACACGCCATCGGTCGCTGAACGCGCTGTGTGCAATGATGAATCAATTTGTTCGTCAAATCCAACAGTACAATTATCAACATTCAGATTTCACGATGCAGGTAAGTTGTGTTCATTTGGAAAAGTTGACAGGTTTGTGACTAGAGGTCAGGGAAACATTTTCTGTTGTAATCATGTGGATTAGTTTTTTGTTGCTCGCTGAATGATTGCAATTAGTGACCAGATTCAAGAGCAACCAGGTAAGAAACTCAGCATCATAAAGAGTAAGTGTTGGATTGAAGGCGAACCGGTAGTCAACTACCCAAGGGGGCGTCTAAAAGAGGCATTCGTGTACGAAAACTACGTGGTACCAAGGCGTCAGTAATGTGGCGTGGCGTAGCATAGTGATTTATTAGACAGTGCTGTGCTATTTGCTTTAAGGCTGATCAAATGGAGCGATTCATTTTGCGTTCACTAATCACTGGCATACTTTGGTCATTTTCTGGCGACGGACGCTTGAAGTCGCGGCAGGATTTGGGTGATTTCGTGCGCGGTATCACAACAATTCCGTTACCAACGCAAGAAAACGAGCCTATTATTGATTTTGAGGTATTGCTCTTATTGTGTTTTTGCGTTTGCGTTACTTTGAAGTAACTACGCGGTCCACTGAGAAAATGCAATTGGAAGGCCATATCATACCTATTGTGTTCGACTGAATAAGAAAGTCTGCCCTCAAAGTACCAATTTTAACTTAATCCCCGGCTTACAGTCATTGTGCTTAATCTGAATGCCAAGTTTTACAAATTTGGTTTTTAATAAATTATTCTACTCTGTCCAGAATACATTGCGCGAAAAATAGCGTCTGTTTGTTTGGAACAAAAAATGCTGAAGTTTCAGGTAACCATGAACGGTGAATGGGCACCATGGCAAGCAAAAGTTCCTCAAATTGAAGTGGAGACTCATAAGGTAGCCTCGCCCGATGTGGTTGTTCCCACAGTGGACACGGTTCGTCACGAACACTTACTCTACACTTGGCTTGCCGAGCATAAGCCGTTGATTTTATGCGGACCACCAGGTAATACCGTAATACAAACTAAAAACGAAAATGGAACAGTAGTTTTATTACTTATATAGTTGCGATGACAAGCTTAAATGTTTTGTTGAGTTTTGCCAGTTTGTTGCAAGCGTGCTCTAGTAGTAGATAGTGACTTATTTAAGTTTGGACACAAAGTTTACGTAATTTTGTACGAATATTACTTTGGCTGGGTAAAGCCAGTTTTGAGCTATAGAGAATGAGCGTCCTTTTTAATGTACATTTATTTTATTGTCATAAGTCTAATTGATTATGGAGCTTTACGAATGACGTTTAGGTTCTGGCAAAACAATGACGCTGTTTTCGGCTTTGCGCGCACTGCCCGATATGGAGGTGGTTGGTTTAAATTTTTCGTCTGCAACAACACCAGGACTATTGCTGAAAACATTTGATCACTATTGTGAATACCGACGCACACCGAATGGCGTAGTGCTTGCTCCTACTCAACTTGGCAAATGGCTCGTAGTTTTTTGTGACGAAATTAATCTTCCTGATCAGGATGAATTTGGTAGGATAGTGTTAAAATCAATTTTTTGGCTGGCATATTGTATAACTTACGTATGAGTACGGTGCTGACTGGAGTTTGTCCAGCAATAGGTAACTGGCTGTGTGATGATCCTATATTATTGATAGAGTCTAGTTGCAGTTGTTGTTGTCGTTGTGCTTTCGAACGTGTGGACGCTAGGGCATCATTGACGGCGGGCGAGACGCCCGCTATGTTGCAACATTTTATACACGTCGGTCGGGCGTGCAACATATTCGTCTTTGGTGCCTTTTCGAGCAACATCGGGTGTTGTTGCAGCCCCCACACTTCGACAAAGTAGAACACCATGTGGGCAGGTACTGTCCATGGTACCTGGGACACGTCTCTTCGTATCCGGAGCTGCAGTTGTCACGGAGATGAGCACATTTTCACGCAACTAACGGGAGAAATGACTAAATTTGCGTTCTTAACTTGAATGTCTGTTTTTTAATATTTTTATCAGCTTACTAAACAATATTGTTTTCGAATTGCAATACTAAATTTTTGCTGTGATCACAAACTGAATATTAAATTTTTACAACTTAAATTTCAACCTCTCCAGGAACACAACGCGTTATTTCATTCTTACGACAAATGGTTGAACACGGTGGATTTTATCGCACGTCAGATCGCACATGGGTTAAATTGGAACGTATACAGTTTGTTGGAGCGTGTAATCCACCGACTGATCCTGGCAGGAAACCATTGTCTTTGAGGTAAGTTTGAATTTTTTTCTTTTTATTTATTTAATTTTAAATTTGTTATAGTTTTTGAAAATTAACTATTGTGTACAGTTAAAGTGATTTTTATCTCAAGATACAGTACCAATTGATATAATTATCCCAATTTTGTATTTAATGACGTTCTGTTATTCTGAATATTATTTAACAGTTCAAAACATAGAACTAATTTCATAGTATTACTATATTTTACCGGACTATGATGAGTTATTTAATGTAATTTATTGTATATTGAAATTAACAATAATATGGTCTCTCCGTCCGTCTGATGGTTTTGTAAAGCTGTTAAGTGTCTTGACAGAACGACTGCGTTTATTATATATTATTTTAGCAGAATTGTGGGTTTTCATTGTACATTATTGTGTTTAGATTTTTACGTCATGTACCAGTTATTTACGTTGACTATCCGGGAGAATTGTCATTGAAACAAATTTACGGCACTTTCAATCGAGCAATGTTACGTATTATACCACCGCTACGCTCGTATGCGGAACCGCTTACGAATGCCATGGTGGAATTTTTCTTGGCTTCTCAAGTTAGTTTTGAGCTGTAGTGTTGATCTGATTGTTGAATGTTTCAGTTGTTTTTGTGTATAGTGGGAACTGATTCATATCACTGTAGTAAATATGCGCAGATATAAGGTTTCACTAAGATCTAATTCGGATTTATTACCTGCACAATATAGACTTTATGTTATGTAAATTTTTAAAACAGTTGGGATTTTCTACTTTTGTGTTAGGAACGCTTCACTCAAGATCAGCAGCCACATTACGTATACAGTCCTCGTGAACTGACACGTTGGGTTCGCGGCATTTGCGAAGCTATCCGGCCACTGGATTCGTTGCCAGTTGAAGGTCTTGTTCGGCTTTGGGCGCACGAAGCTTTGCGGTTATTCCAAGACAGGTGTGATTTTATAAATCATTAGCGTTTTACTTCGCAAGAATTTCCGAGTTTTTGACATATTTCATGTGTATAGTTTAGTTAACCGCATATCGGAATAACGCAGAAGTGATTTCACCTGTTCATTAGACTGAAGTAAAAAATAGTTAGCTGTATGTATTTGTTGATACATTATGTCGAGAGTGGGAGTGAACAGAACCTGTTCAAAATCAAGTATTTCGTTCCAGATTAATTACTGACGAAGAACGAAAATGGACAGATGAAAATATTGACGCTGTTGCGGCAAAACATTTCCCGAACATAGATTCGCTTGTGGCCCTCCAACGACCAATATTCTATTCATGTTGGTTGACTAAGGATTATTTGCCTGTCGAACGTGAAGTCTTACGCGATTATGTTAAAGCGAGACTGAAGGTTCGTTTGCCATGATTTATAGTTAAATTCCATCCGGAAACTATATTATGCGTTAAGTACTAAAGCAAACCAACGTCACGTTTCGGGTGCATCTTAACGTCAAGTTTTAGATCCGAATGCTGTAAGAGCAATCTGGAACTTTAACGATATGTAATTGGGCAAAGTAACCTTGAAGGGTAGAAAATATGACTGAATCGCGTTATATTAAGATGTTGCAAAGGTTATGGAAAACAAATGCTTGATCAAAATATTGTTTTTAAAAATCAGCTGTGTACAACACGTTGTGGTGGGGGGCTGCCGCCCTCAACGACCCTGCGACCATTCCTTTACGGTGGTTATTTTGAACCCTTGCAGGTGTTTTACGAAGAAGAATTGGACGTTCCGTTAGTATTATTCAACGAAGTGTTGGATCATGTTTTACGAATCGATCGTATATTCAGACAACCACAAGGACATTTGCTGTTAATTGGAACTAGCGGAAGTGGCAAGACAATATTGTCGCGCTTCGTTGCATGGATGAACGGTTTGTCTGTGTTTCAGATAAAAGTAAGTCCTTTGACAGGTTGAAAGAAAGCTGAGCTGACTTGTTGCTTTGAGGTAAACTTGATAATTTAGTCACAAGAATGCCTCAGGCTTGATTAGTGTTTGTGCTTATTTCAAGAAAAATTTGTTTTATGTTGTAAATGTTTTCTTCAAAACTTTTGCATCGCTTCCAACTTTAAGTTACATTAGTCATGATCAAAGTTGTTGTCATTAGCGTCTGTGTCGAAACTGTGTTACAATTAAAAGGTACATCGCAAATATACTGGAGAAGATTTTGACGAAGATTTGCGCAATGTTTTGAGGCGGTCTGGTTGCCGTGATGAAAAAATTTGCTTTATTATGGATGAGTCGAATGTTCTGGATTCAGGATTTTTGGAGCGAATGAATACGTTATTGGCAAACGGAGAGGTAATTTAGTTATTGTTTGATGCAAATAAGTAATCATTGTCATGTAGCGTTTCTGTTTGCAAAGTGTATTGTTTGTTGCATACTGTTTATGGTTAGTGATTTGTATTAATGGCAGCTTTAGGCCAGAAACGTATTAGAATTCATGCTTTAAGCAAGGCAATTGAAATGTACTGAATTGTTTGTTACTTTTTCAAATTTTTAATTTATTGCTTGTAAGCTTAATGTTATATAGTACTGTGGTATTTTTAAACGCTTTCAGGTACCAGGGCTATTCGAAGGTGATGAATTTACGACGTTAATGACTCAATGCAAAGAAGGGTCAGCCCGAGTTGGCCTGATGCTGGATTCAAGCGATGAACTCTATAAATGGTTTACGCATCAAGTAAGAATTCGCTTTTTAGTAGTTTCGGGGTACAAAATAGCGAAAATTGCTCTAGGTCGGCGTATTTTAGAGCAGCAATAACTTGTGAAGGTGGATATTGGGGAACAAACTTGTAATTTTATAGCATATTTTTTTGATTAATCCAACGCCATCGTTTAAATGCGATGATCGCAGTAGCAAGCGTTCGTTTTGCGCAACTTTGATTCGTAATTCGGTTTTTGGCCGTTAGTCTCAAATGTGTAGCACCTATCGACAATTAAAACCGCGAAACCTGTAGAACTGATATTCACTACATTTTTAAATTAGTGGAAAGTACATATTATACATACTGTCAGAAAACAACCATAATTCAGCATTAGTTAATATGGTATGTCTCATAGTTCCCGAATCTCATGTGCTAAAACGTTTCCCAAAATGGTACAATCCTTTAAATCCAATTTCAAAACATAACCAGGCGCTGCCGGACCTTATATGGATTAGGATTTTAAAAAAGCTGTTGAGAAAGTCGGATTCTGAACCTTCACCTTTGCACGTGATATTCAGGCCTAATGCATAATACCCGTGTAATGCATAATACCCGTGTAAAAAATTATCCGGATATCCGGTGCCCATACTAATCTCTGCACAGTCAAACTATTCTAGGTTTGCCGGCAGTGAGTTGCAAGTTTTGCATTATTTCTTTAAGGTAATGAAGAATTTGCATGTTGTTTTTACAATGAACCCGTCGTCTGAGGGGCTTAAAGATAAAGCAGCGACTTCTCCTGCGTTATTTAATCGGTAACTAAAGAAAATTATATTTTTTGTTTGATACTTGAAAATGTGGAATTTCATTTTAAGTTGAATCTAAGCTTGGACACCTGAAGCTGTTTGAATAGCCGAGAATTGAGTGTTTTGCATATCAACGTAGTGTAACAAAATGTCCTTTATTTTATCGACCAAGCACGCGAATGGTTACCATTTCTGAAACAATGTGGGTTTTCTAGTGTTAGTATATAGGTTTTTTAACAAAATCACTAAATCTGTATTATCCAATGTGTTTAACTTCTGTCACTAGGTCAACGATTGGTGAACTTCAAAATTTGGCTCGTATCCTGAATTTAATTTACTGTACTGCTGTATAAAATTTGAGATTCGTAGCTGTGGCAGTTGTCGTGTTTGAAAACCTATTCCTAAGTGACGTTATTTGCTATATACGGTTGAGAATTAGGCTCTATATTTCTAATTATTGCGTACGCAGGCAGTGTTATTTTACACTCGCTTATAAATATTTTTATCTATCTATTTGCTTCTGGTTCAGATGTGTTCTCAACTGGTTTGGCGACTGGTCTGACGGCGCATTATACCAAGTTGGCAAAGAGTTTACCGAAGTCCTTGATATGGAGAGACCGGCGTACAAGGCGCCTGATTATTTTCCGTACTCATGCGAATCTGTTCCACGTCCGCCAATATACCGTGATGCCATTATCAACGCATTTGTTCATGTCCACCAAACACTGCATCAGGCGAATAAAAAACTGGCGAAACGAGGACAACGGACAACTGCAGTTACACCACGGCATTACTTGGATTTCATCAATCATTATGTAAATGTATTAACTTCCACAGGACTGTTTTTAGTCTGTGAAATCTGTTTTCCTGAGGCGTATTGAGTTTTAAAACATGATCCAATACTGGTGCAGGCTAGTATTTGAGGATGCACAAGTCATCAAAACCCGTTTGGCGAAATTAGAGAGCTGACCCGAGTGTCGGGTTGAAGTCAAAGTTTGCATTATTGGGTGACATTTGAACTCCGAAAAATGACACTATGTCGCGTCAAAGTTTCAAAGGTGGCGAACCGTTTGGAGGTTAGGTTGAACATGGGATATGTAGGCCTCCTGCTACTTTTGTAGCGCAAGTTTAATTTTAATTTTTTAGGTCAAATTGTTTCACGAAAAACGATCAGAACTCGAGGAGCAACAATTACATTTAAATGTCGGTTTGCAAAAAATTCGAGAAACGGAAGAACAAGTCAAAGATTTACAAAAGTCGTTGTCGTTGAAGTCTCAAGAACTTGAAGCGAAAAACGCGGCGGCTAACGCTAAACTTAAACAAATGTTGACCGACCAACAATCTGCAGAAAAACAAAAACAGATATCGGAACAAATTCAAGGTGAACTTGCGGTCCAACAAGAAACTATCAACAAAAAACAGCGTGACGTGACAAAAGATTTGGAAGAAGTGGAACCGGCAGTGATTGATGCACAAAACGGTGGGTTTCTGTGTTTGCCAAAAACGATTGGCTTACGGTTGCGATTATCGTACATCGCTGTGTAGCGCCGGGTTGCCGTTGCAAGTCTATTTTTGTTTACAAATTGTTATGCCGTACCGTGTTGCGATTCACGTGTGTTGGGGTAAGGTGCCGGTCGGCACCGTACGATGCTAGACGGCATTAAATATACTACTTGCCGAACTGCGTTTGTTTGTAGTCATGCGTTTTCATTGAGGCTTGGTTTTCAACTGGTCTCGGTATCTGTCTCAATTTTTTAATATCGTTTATTCTTTGTAGACCATGCTTTCTTTATAAATATTTAAGGACATTTCTTCGCATTTATAAAGTGGTTATGTATAAAAGTTGGTAGTTTTAGGTTACAGTTTATAATTTTAGGCTTAATTTATACACTACTGTAATGTTGGAATTATTCCAGCCGTGAAATCCATCAAAAAGCATCATTTGGTGGAAATTCGGTCATTTTCTATTCCACCGCCAGCTGTACAGAAAACGCTGGAAGCTGTTTGCTTGCTGTTGGGCGAGAACACCACTGACTGGAAAACAATTCGGGGTGTGATTGTTAAAGACGATTTCATTCCACGAATTATCAACTTTAATACTGAGGATATGACGTAAGTGAAAATATTACTATTGGCCGAAGGACATGTGGGACGAGTAACGACTGAGAGTACATGAGTGAATGACACAACTGGACAGAACCACATTATTGTTGTAGTTGATTGTTGAGCGAAGCGTTTTATGTTTTGTATTCGGGGGTCGAAAGGAGGATGTCCGTAAGTCCGTTCGTCTGTCTCAGGAACCGCTCAACCGTTTTTGATAAACTTTCTAGTTTGAAAGCTTTATACCCTGTGGTGTTAACCTCGCATTGGGGTTTTAAATTTTTAAGCAGTTTATTAGCTACACGCTAATTTGCATAATCGGTTAAGCCTAAATTAGGACTTTTTCAGTACTTAAGGGTTATTGGGTACGAGAAATCTGAATAAATTTTTTACCAGTCGTAGTGGGACTACATGTATTGAACGAAGCTAAGTTATTCAGATTCCTCTCACCCAAAACCCTTCCAAAACCGATAATTTAATTGTTAGCAAATAGCTAATTTGCATACTGGCTTAATTAATAAAGTCTGAATTAAGGCTTTTTAAGTTTTTTCACTGATTATTACGGTTACTGAAGAGGTCTTGTGTGCGAGCAGTCGAAATAAATTGTTTATAAACCTTTAGGGTTACTGAAGGGTTTCTGGGTGCGAGCAATTGAATAAAATGTTTATAAACCTCCAAAACCGACAATTGAATAGTTAGCTAAAAGCTAAATTGCATAATTAGAGCTAATGACTAAGTTGCATATTACATCAATTGGAAAGTAAGTGGGTCAAAATATCCGTTTGTGCTTTATAAGTTTAGAATCTTTATAGACTGATTAAAAAGTAAGTATGTCTGAAGTTCGCTCAATACATGTAGTTGTAGTACGACTGGTTATTTGGTTATTAATACCATACTCAACCATCGCAACGTTTATATTAAAAATAGTGAATAAATAAAATTAATATTTTAGTAGTAAAATAAGAGATACAATGAAAGCAAAATATCTGGATGATCCCGATTTGAATTATGACAAAGTATTTCGTGCAAGTCAAGCATGTGGGCCGCTTTTCAAATGGGCAATCGCTCAGGTAACCAATTATATTATAGTTATGATTTTCCTCTAGTGATAATAAATTCTTAGTCTGCTTCTACGTATATACTTAACTAAGAAATTTGAGGGTTAATATTTCTTTCAAATAAAAGAACTACATATTATATCGTTGTGATTTGCAGAATACTATTCTGATAAAGGTATCTCATCTGAACATTAAAGTGGGGGTTCCACGATTTTCCGGTGATGGATGATATTTTTGTCTTCGGAAAATTTAAAGTTTTAAAACGCGTTTTCGCAGATATGGATAATTCAAAATTGACCAATTGCGGTGAAGGAACCAATTTTTTAAATTTTGGGTTATAACCTCGGTGTATTTCTCACCTACGTGACAAACTTATTTTGAGCTTCGGATGAACTATTTGCATCGCAAAATTTTCAGCATGGCAGGCTCGATGCGGGATATATTACACCCCCAACCCTAAATATCCTCCACTGTCGTCACAAGATAACACCTGGGATTTAATTCGTGGTCTTCTGCTATCATTTAACCATGCTACTACGACACAGCCACTGTGTTACCCATCTTTTTGGTATATTACTAAGTAAATCAATCATGTGTTGGCATTTCTTACAAAAACCAACCAGTAATTATACTGTTGATATTTTCAGAACAACTATTCTGATATGTTAAACCGTGTAGAGCCGTTACGCAACGAACTGCGTAAGCTGGCGTCGGCTGCGGACGAAAACAAAAAACGCGGTAATGAAGTTGAACGAGTGATTACTGAACTTGAAAAGAAAATTGCGTCTTACAAAGAAGAATATGCGTTGCTGATTGCGCAAGCGGAAGCAATTAAGACTGATTTGTCGGCAGTTAAAGATAAAGTGAGCCGAGTTTCCAAGATTTTGAGCCACTAATGTTATTTCATGAATTAAAAAGATTGGGGCGAAATATTAGTGTGTTCGCTTGCGTTACTTTATCCTAGTTGTACCGTATGTAAATATGCACAAGCCTATTCATTTCAAATAAATATAAAGATTATCATCGAATACTAGGTCTGCATTCTCAATTGTGTGCAGCATCTATCACCATGGTGGATGATAGGCCTTGTAGCTTTTCAAACACCGAGTGGTGTGCATTTATTTTAGTAGCTCTTACTTGCGAGTAGTGTTTGAGTTTTGTAGTCGCAGCAGTGTCTTCTTTGAAAACGTGTAACCAACCTGTGATAGTTGCAACTCCCATTATTACGGCCTTAAGTAGTTACATTTTTATTTCGGTCGTTGTTTCAGGTTAACCGAAGTATTGATTTGCTTAGAAATTTAGCTGGCGAACGAGAACGTTGGGAAGAAAGCAGCGAAACGTTTCGCAATCAAATGTCTACTATTGTCGGTGACGTGCTGCTATCTGGCGCATTCATGGCTTATGCAGGTTAGTTTGTGTAAATAATTTGTCCGGTTTCGAATATTGTTTGATTAATGATAGTTTTGGTTAGTTTAACCGTGAGGTAAAATTATTTTTGGTTGTTAACGGATTGTTCAGTTGAATTTGTTTTTGAAGTAAAATTTTGGATTGGTTAAATTATTGCATGTCAGCGTTATTATACATTCCCGTTTTCATTTTTAAGGTTATTTTGACCAGCATATGCGTCAAACGCTGTTTAATAACTGGGTTCATCATTTGGAGCAGTGTGGTATACAGTTCCGTCCGGATATCGCTCGAGTTGAAGTTGGTTTTTAGGGAATAATTTATCAGATATTTCGATCGTAATAAGGTGTTACACAGACGTAAGCAATTAAAGAACTTATAAGTTAAGCTATTGTTTCAACTGTTCTGCTAATTTTTCACGTTTATAATGTTATTCTCGTAGTTTTAGTTGCTAATTGTTGAAATCTTTCCTGGTTGTACCTCAGTTCCAATATGTTTCAGTATCTGTCCAGTCCAGATGATCGACTTAAATGGCAAGCCAACGCGTTGCCAGTTGACGATTTGTGCACAGAAAATGCAATTATGCTTGCACGCTTCAATCGATATCCGTTGATTATTGATCCATCTGGGCAAGCGACTGATTTCTTGATGAATGAACTGAAAAGCAAGAAGATAAGCAAAACAAGGTTAGTCGGTCTTTCGACTTGGATTATAGCGATATCATGTTTTGCAAATATGTTGAGTTATCGAACGCAAACTTCAGTGATTGTTTGTACTTATTTACTTAATGTGCGGAATACAAAACGGTTCAAGTTACCCAAACCTTGGTTTCACGAAATGTATAGTATGTATTAAATTTGTGCCTATTAATCGGCATCGGTAATTATCGGCTCTTTTTGCGTGTATCGGCAGCTGCGCTGCAAAAATTGCCGTAATATAATCATTTAGGGTTTAAGTCTTCGCATTTATAATGATGTAATGTAGTATCCTATCTGTTCATTAAGCATGGTGTATTAAAATTGGAATCGGCATCGGCAAAATTTGAAAGTAAAAAGCAGTACCTTTATGGGCGTCGGCAAAAATTTTGATACCAACACGTCCCTAGTATTTATGGCTCTATGGTACTGTTGTTTGGCTATTGCTAATGATGTGGATAAATTATTTAACAAATTTTAATAAATTATACTTCGCAGATGATAGTTACGGTCGGATTTTGATTGCAGCTTTCTTGATGACTCGTTCCGTAAAAACTTGGAAAGCGCGTTGAGGTTTGGCAATCCGCTGTTAGTCCAAGACGTCGAATCGTATGATCCTATTTTAAATCCTGTACTCAATCGTGAAGTCAAAAGAACAGGTGGACGTGTGCTTATCACGCTTGGTGATCAAGATATTGATTTATCACCAACGTTCCAAATTTATCTGTCTACCAGAGACCCAACGGTACGAATACTAATATGTTGCTGTTAAGGTTTTTGCTCATACTCTTGTAGTTTGCAGTATTAATGTGAGAATATGTCAACAGTGTATTATTACTAAAGCAGTGCCTTGTTCACTGAAGTTTTACGAGAATGAGCAAGGTTTAAAAATGTGGATTTTTTATCTTGAATGGTATATAAATCTTAGAGCAGTAACCTAAACCTAGAAAATTTGGGTATACCATAATACAAGCATACAAAAGTAAGTACTATAGAGCGCCATGCTGATCTTCTAATTAGAAGCCGTTGCTATTATAGTTTGTTGTAAGTTAAAGCAGCTTAAAATATTTTGTTTTAACCTTTGAGGTCGAATTCCCACCTGACTTATGCTCTCGTGTGACGTTTGTCAACTTCACTGTAACACGTAGTAGCCTACAGAGTCAATGTTTGAACCAAGTGCTCAAAGCTGAACGACCTGATATTGATCAGAAACGATCAGACTTGTTGAAATTACAAGGTTAGCTTGGCTAGCTGCGGATAGTCTGAAGATGATATCGAGCCTAGTATAAACAAATTTTTATGTGTTATCTGGCTTCGCATAACGAATCTGTAGCTTCTTATACAGTAACCGTTGTGATACTTTTTATTCAGTTTACATTTTGCTTGTTTGTGGCAGATTTGCAAGACATTAGGTTATGATTTTGAATAATGCATGTGTGTTGCAGGCGAATTTGCTCTGAAACTACGGCACTTGGAAAAATCGTTGCTGCAAGTTTTGAACGACGCAAAGGGCAAAATTCTGGATGATGACAGGTACAAAATGATTTCCAACTCGTCTGTCTTGATGCTGAATTTTGTTTTTTAAATTATTGCATTAACTTTGTTGCTTTTATGGGAACGTTGTGAATATAACACTGATGTGTTTGCAATTATTTGTTACAAATTTTTAGCCACTGAGGTAGTTTTAACGAAGCATTAGAACTACAGTATCTGCAGAGCGAAAAGTATAAAATTGGCTTTTAAGGGTCCTAGATATTTTAAGCACAGATTGGATTTTTCAAGGATTACAGTGCTATACGCGGTTTGTTGCCGTTTCAAAGAAATATATCAATTTATCGATCTTTGTATATTACAGCGTCATTAGCGCTTTGGAGACATTAAAGAAAGAGGCTGCAGATGTAAGCAAAAAATCTGCAGAAACGGATGTTGTAATGGCTGAAGTCGAGCAAACGTCGCAACAATATATGCCACTGTCAGTTGCATGTTCGTCCATTTACTTTACGCTAGAACAGCTGAATCAGGTACGAAAAATAATGCGAGTGGTAGTTTTCGTGTTATTATGTTGGGTTTTTGTTATACTATTTGGCTGTAGGGGCTGTGAGAAGTTCGTGATTTTGGTTACTCAGTAAACCCGGAATCACACCTCTAATTCTGTTCCCCGATGTACGCGTATTGCTCTGATTCAATGACGCGGCTGGTTAATGTTTACTAACCCTCCCCAATACCTTACGTCACCGATTATACAAGTAAGATACAAGTATAATATCCAACCTGTAACCTGATCCGGAATCCTTAGAACCGATGCAGGAATCTGTTTAGATCCAGCCACTGGCTCACAAATATCAAACTTTACGATTTCCAGAAAATCCGTGCAATCCTAACCCCGTTAGAATTACACCCAATTTTGCCCAAGTTCAAAACCGTGCACTCTAACCCCGTTAGAGTTGCACCAAAATTCCGACCGCTCTAACCCCGTTAGAGATGCACCCAAATTTCCGAACAATCGAACCCCGTTAGATTTGGCCCAATCCGTTGTAGAATAGTAAACCTAACCCCGTTAGATTCACTAGACTACGTTTCCCCAGGTTCTCCTTATAATTCCCAAGTTCCCGATTAACACATAACACCAGTATCCAGTACTGGGTAACCCCAAGCGCCTTTCGCTGTCCCGATAATAACCATGCTGCTTGGTTTCCTTCACGTTCTCGCCACCGTGGCAATCTTATAAGCTAAGTCAATTACGCCCTACCTCTGTACTGTCAAACTCCGAAAATCGCCCAAGTATGAGCCAGAAAATAGGAAACTTTGCAAAATTTTACAAAAGCAACATCCACCGAATTCTACCAGATAAGAATCAATAATGATTCCGGTCCCGGCTACTCCCTGTACGTCTCGACCTAACTTGCATACAGACCGACACCAACAATTGGGTGTCCGCCGATGCCAAATTAGGTCCAGAGCCAGCCATCCTGTACACAACATCCTATCCCAACAACAACAATATAGTTACAACAACAACAACATAAGCACCATATTGGTTCTGACATACCCTAGCTATGTCGTTTCTCGCAAAACAAGCCAGTAACATATAAAATTATCTTTAATGGCCACGCAGGGCCCCGGTAAGTTCCATATTGCGGACACAGCCGCCATAACATCGTTTGTATCAATTTTTACGCCTTGTAGCAACGCCTAAGCCTAACTTCTAAGAGAGACTAGGTGGAGCCAAGGACTCCCTTAAGTTGTGGTTTTGGTTTTGGGTTTCAATTTGTATTTTAGTTTTTAGTTTGAAATAAGGTGTTTAAGAGAGGCAGATCCACCTACAGGGGCTAGCATTTTATTGTTCCTTCAAGGTAAACAATGTTTTTTGATGCAATTTCTTGTTTAGATACGTTTGTTTTGAAATTACGATAATTTTAGATTCATTTCTTGTATCAGTACTCTCTACAATTCTTCTTGGATATATTCAATTCGGTGTTACTTGAAAATCCGCATCTGAATGGTGTCACTGAATCAAGCCAGCGGTTGTCACTCATCACAAATGACTTGTTCCAAGTGAGTTACCAAATTTCACTTGATTGGGTTTCTTGTTCGTAAACTCTTAAATAGATGTTATCAGAAAAAACAAATTTGGCTCTGTTACTTGCGATTTTAAATTAAAAGATAATATAAATAAGTTGGTTAAATATTTCATTTATTTATTTGTTGAATAGCGAGAATAGTTGCTGTATGACTTTGACATTCTGCAACAATGTCTTGACAGCTGTTTCGCTTTATCGCAACAAGTATAATTATCAGTGTATCATGTGTGGTTTGTACGACAATGCGAACGAGTTACATAAACAATGTAATTCTCGTTTTTTAACGTAAGTCAATACTTCAATGATTCGGGTGAACTACTGAGAAAATAATGAAAATGCAATTTGCTGTAATCTGTTAAAGTCGAAGATACGCATGCTTGCAGAAAATACAATCATCGCCAAGAGACTGCTGCGCAGTGCACGCATAGTTCTTAAATGCAAAGCGCAGTGTTCAGTTAGCAATAAACTATTCGGCAGTAACGTTATAGATCAAACTTGCATTTTTATTTTATCTGTGTCTGCTGTATTCTGTTTTAGACTGCGTACAATCGCGTGTCTCGCGGTATGCTTCACGAAGATCGAATCACTTTTGCTATTCTGTTAGCACGAATATATCTGAAAGGCCTTGCAACGTAGGATTTTTATGTTTTGTTGCTGGTTGCTGTTGTTAGTTTTGGTTATTGCAGCCACAATAGAAGTATTAAAGGTTCTACAGGATGACTTTTTCAATTTGCAGTCTACTTGACTTTGCCCAAAATACGTATTGTTTTAAATTGTTCCGTCGCTTAGATCTCTTGAACTGCATGGACTGAATTTTATTAAATATTTTATTGAATGTAACTACAATCGTTCAAAATTTTGCTTTTTAGTGAACGAAAATTTGAAACCGAATTTAATCATCTCCTACGTGGTGGTGAAATGCTCTCGTCAATTGGGGGCGCAAAACCAGAATTGAACAGTAAAATTGAAGGGTTAACGAAAGAGCAATCGGAGCAGCTCGGAAAACTGTGCGTTGCAATAAAGCCGTTCAACGATGCTCCAAAGGTTATTACTTCGAAGAAGGTACTTTTTTGGTTGTCAGTTTTTAATCATGACATCAACTTTATCTGGACCAAGCCAGGGTTTTTTCATCTCAAAATTAGGGGCCAATTGGTCCCTAAACACAAATTTTTAGGGACCAATCAGAATTTTTAGGGGCCAATTGTGAAAACTGTTATTATATGTGAAATTTCAATTTTTTTCAAAAAAAAGCAACATACGAGAGCAGGGTGCAACCGGAATTCCGGTTCCGGTTCCGGTTCCGGCAATTTTTCACCTTCCGGTTCCGGTTCCGGTAAATTTTTACCGGATTTAAAAATTCCGGTATTATAATTTGGCCGTTTTCTTAACTTTGCTAATTTTTAAGAATCTCTTCTGACAGCCACTTGTACTCCGAATATAAGCCATTGATGGTGGATTTCACTTCAGTCGATGATGAAAATCTAAAATACAGCAAATAAAATAAATACCTATGTTCGACTAAGGTTATTTCACAAATAATAGAGCAAAAAATAAGATTAAAATGAAATTTTTGGTGAAATGCATTTTTCATTTTCCGGTTCCGGTAAAATTTTCAAATTCCGGTTCCGGTTCCGGTAAATTGTAATTCCGGTTGCACCCTGTACGAGAGTACAGACTCTGAAGATTATTACGCGGACACTGATATAATATTCGAAGATTGAGTTTATGTACGTTATGTATATATATGGTGTATTGAAGTGAATTAAGCAAGTACTAAATCAGGTAGCGCCGCAGGCGAAGTTATCAAATTTGTATTTTCCTGGGAATAAAATTGCAACCTATTTCTGAAAAACAGCTTGTGAAAAAGTTTTAGAGGCCAATTGGCCCCCAACCCCAACTTTTTAGAGGCCAATTGCAAATTTTAGGGGCATGGCCCCTAAATTGGCGAAAAAAACTATGGACCAAGCCTGTAGCTAGTTTAACATGCTACGGGGGTTAAATGTTTTAAAGGGGCGTGCAAGGACTTCAGATGATTCACAAACGATGCTAAAACATTTTAAGGAATTGATATACTCTGGCAACGGGACTGGCCTAGACTGAGACTTCCATTTCTATAGAACTTAGGAACCAGCTGAATTTGGCACTAACCAACAACCAATGATTTGCCGCTTTATTTTCTTAGCCACAGTTTACTGTTGTAATATTCATAAATTCAATCCGTGTTGTTACCGCTTTCATGAGTTCAAACTTTCGCTGTTACCATATGCTGCTTTAGGCTTGTTGCCTAATCCAGAGCGTCTGTTATTGTTGTGTTTTATAATTTTATTTAAATAGGAATTCAACACATGGATCAACATGTCTGCGCCTGACTCTGAGTTAATGCAAATATGGGACGAAGCAGAACCATTGAGTAAGCGCAATTTAGTCAAGATTAAATAAAAAATTTAAGTTTAAAGAAATTTTGAAGTTCGGTAATATTGTATTTACGTGTTTGAGGTTTGCAAACTTCCCGACAACTACTGGCTAATTTATGACCTGCAACCTGATTATGTTTTATTGCTAAGGCAGCTTAGTTAGTCATTTATGCCTGCTTGATGTTGTAGCCACGATTGGCAAAGCTGTATACCAGATGCTGTTAATTCAAGCGGTTAGACCAGATAGACTTCTTGCAGCATCTCATCGTTTCGTTGATGCCGTAATGGGACCTAAGTTTATGCCTAACGCGGAGCGTGTGTTGGATTTAAAAAATATTGTCGAAAACGAGGTTAGCTATATTAATTACATATTCCATTGGTTGTACGGTATTATATAAGTTCAGAAGCAGTAAGGTAAGTATCGCTGCAACTCTTGTGCTCATTGCATTGTTTGAGTAATTAGAAATAACTAAAAACGTGCAATTTGCAATTTAATACAATAATTTTTATCACTTATGGGACTCGCGCGTAATTTCGAATAATTTTATCGGGCTTTGCAATTGCCAGTATGTAATTCGTATATCTTATTGTTTTTGTAGGCCCCAGTGTTTCCAAGTATTTCTTGTTGTTGGTTAGCCAGCTAAGTCTGATTTGAAGGTTAAGCTTGCATAAGTTATTTTCTGTGTTTTATTAAATATCTTTTTTACTTAGGTTAAATGCACAACGCCTATTCTGATGTGCTCTGTGATTGGATATGATTCAAGCGGACGTGTTGATGATTTAGCGGCAGAGTTGGGCAAAGGACTTAGTTCAATTGCTATTGGTTAGTAGTTGTTCATGTTTGGCCTATGGTACACTTTCTCGCCACATACATGGAAAAGGCTTGTCTGTGCATCAGAATAGAATTTGGTTAAGAGCCTTTCCATAAGCTTTAACTTTAATTAATTGAACTGTTTAAAGTTGCTATTTCTTCTGCGTTCAGTCCGAAATATGGTTTTATGTTGTATTATAATGAATAAGCTTTGAAATGTGTAAAGGTATCATTACTGCATATTGGTTTGATATAAACTGAACGAGATCTGTATATTATGGTATTATTGTTTTCACTGCGTGAAATTAACACAAAAACTATGTTTGTATTTACAGGTTCGGCTGAAGGCTTCGAACAGGCGGACAAAGCAATCAATTCAGCTGTAAAATCCGGCCGTTGGGTGTTACTGAAAAATGTTCATTTGGCGCCACAATGGCTAGTTACGCTGGAAAAGAAACTACACTCATTGACCCCTCACACCCAGTTCCGATTATTTTTGACTATGGAAATTCATCCGAAGGTGAGAGTGGATAGCTAATATTAGGAAAGAAAGACTAGTTCGTGATGTGTGGCTGCTTTTCTACACTTCAGAAACATGTTTCTGCGACTCAAACATGTAGCCTCGAAATAGGATGCTGTGCTCAAGATGGTACCTTGTTCATAATCAGTTTTGCAGACAGATACGTTGTTGATGTCGTCATTCAGAGTTAGTATTTTACTTTTGTAAACTGTCAATATAATTAATATGTGTATTTAATGCAAATTAATCTGACAATTATAGATGTAACAAGTTAAGTTTTAGATTCCTGTGAATTTGTTACGTGCTGGACGAATCTTTGTTTTCGAACCACCACCTGGTGTCAAAGCTAACTTGCTTCGAACGTTCAGTACGATTCCGGCTGGCCGAATGAGCAAGGTACATTTGTAGGAAAATAGCTATATTGGCTTATGCACGTCTATTCTTTTGTCAGTACGTTTTGTAAACAGTTGACGGCTCCAACTCTATTATATAGCAATGCTATTATGCTTTTTCATGCAGCAGCGGTAGGCGAATAAAAATATTTTGGACCAATGATTAGTTTAAATGGATGATCGGTCTGCTTCCTTGTTAAACCACACAGCCGTCTCCCGAACTATTTTTATCGTTTATTTTTTGTGGTGTAAACACATGCGGCACCAACAAACATATTTGCTTAGCCATCTTCAGATGGTTACGAAAATCAGTGCATTTTACTTGAAGTAACGGAAATGTTCGTAAATGCCAAAAATGGTAATATGTTAAAATCAATCATACTGGTTTCAGGCTCCTGCTGAGCGCGCACGTATGTATTTCATTCTCGCGTGGTTTCATGCAGTCGTTCAAGAACGATTACGCTACGCTCCACTTGGCTGGTCGAAAAAGTATGAATTCTCTGAAGCTGATTTACGTGTTGCGTGTGATATGATTGACACTTGGGTTGACACAACTGCGAAGGTAAGTTTGTGCTATATTCTTCTTTTGTTTTCTGTAACCGTAAGGTCAGTAGTAGGTACAGATCAGGGTGCGACCGGATACATAGATCCGTATTTTTACTTGTCTGATATTATTTTTAAAAAACTTCAAGGATTTATACCATCATTCGTAATTATGGCAAGTACCAACGAACTGATTGACTTGCTTTTACATATTTTTTCTATCATACTGTAACGTAAATGTTTGCATGTGACCCGGTACGTTCACAATCTTTTTTGGGTTACAGTGACGGTAGAAAACTAGATATAGATGACGAGTGTTATACTAGGGGCGTAACAGAATATATCTCAGCATATTTCTATTATTCGCAAGGCTAATCCTAAACTTAACCATAAAAATCGTCTATATCTAAGCCTAAGCGTAAGCAAAAATAATAGCTTTAATCCGAGTCAGGGATGGTGGAGACCAGCCGTGAAAAGTCTCGGTGTCGGTCAACTTTAGGTCATCACCGGAAAAATAAAATTTTCACAATAAATTCATTTTAATGTTTTTTTCGTTTTTTTTTGGTGTTTTCCACAGGTTTTGTATTTTCGGAATATCTGCTAATAATATTGCGCAACTATTAAAATTTTTAGATTCATAGCGAAATTTTATTCTAGCATTACTTGCTTCAACAGTATTAACTTCTGATTTTTATAAGTTTTCCAGCATTTGCTGGATATCCGACTTCTAGTATCTGTTCCAGTCCACCGAGAAACAAGAAACCAAGAGTTGCCAAACCAAAATACTTGGACTTGCCGAGACTGAGACCAAGATTTTTATCCCTGGTCTTAGCCGCCTCTGTTTTATAGTACCTTACGGAAAACTGGATGCCCTTAAAAGGAACATGGGCCAAAGAATATCGCAACTGAACGCAACGCTGCAAAAACATAGAATAGTATAATAGGGACGTTGTTAAAGTGTTAAAAATACATCGGCGTGAGATGTTAAACTTTGTCATGTAAACACTTTGGGTACCTTAAGCCACGGAATTAGAATAATTGTAAACTACGTTCTGATGTTATGCTAATGTGGTAATTAAACAAAATTGCAGGGGCGAACAAATTTGCCTCCAGATAAAGTTCCATGGGATGCTATGCGCACATTGCTGTCCCTTTGCATTTATGGTGGACGTATTGATAATATTTTTGATCAGGTATAGTATACATAGTGCACTGCTTTCATAAGGAGTAGTTAGATGCAGGTTGCAAGCACCGTATCGGTTCTGGAACAATTGAGATTATTGGTTTTCGTTAATTCTGTTGCATGCAACTGGTCTAATTCGCAGTATGCAGGATCCGTAGCCAGTCGAGGATTAGACACCCTTAATAAAAGATCACAATTGAAGCTATTAAGTTGTTTTATAGCAATAAGCAAAAGCGTAGCCAGAGAGGGGGGTTCATGAGCCAAACCGACCCATTTATTTGTGAGTTTTTGTAATGGGGTTTTAGACACTTTTTCAGTTTGTAACACAAGAAACCTCCCTTCGAAATTTTTCCAAAACGTAAACCACTTCCAAAATTATGGCTACGCCGATGACAATAAGTGGTAATATTTAAGTGAATACTTCAAAAAATACGGTTCTATTTTTAGCGTTTACTTACTTGTTTCGTCGAAAAATTGTTTACGGCGCACAGCTTCGAGCCCGACTGTGTTTTGGTTCCAAATGTAAACGGCAAAGGTGCGCCGCTACACATGCCCGAAGGCGTCCGACGTGAACAATTTATTCAGTGGGCAGAAGCGATTGAATGGTTGCAGACGCCGACGTGGTTGGGATTGCCCAATGACGCTGAACGCGTGTTGTTAACTGATCGAGGTAACAAGTATATTGTGGTCGCATGTTTTGATTTTGCAGTTAAGGATATTGTGCTAGTAAAGGGACAGATAGCTCATTCAGAATATCATTGCTGGAATACGGCAACAAGACGACTGGTAAGTGCGACGAATAATGTGTAAACTGATTTTTATACTGTTTGTATTTAGGCATGCTTTTACCAGCCTGTGTATATTTAACAGATAATAGCTAACAGTAGCGTGATAAATATTACTAATTTAGCGTTAAACAATGTTATGTAGTATAACAACGCGTAGACCGGTGGCATCGTTTAACACTCTTTATTGTGAGTACAAATTCACTGCAGAAAGTTTATTAAGTTACTCGGAAACAGATTAATTTAGCGCATACAAGCTTAGGTTTAGGTGCTCATGCTTAGGCTTGAGCTTGCGGAGGGAAGTATACAAGTATTCTAGTTTTTTGTAAGACTGTCAGTTTGTACAATGTGCATTTTTCTTCTGTGGTCATGTACACAATTCTAATTGATATGGATTTGAAATTATGAAGATGCAAAAAAATTAAACATCAATGAGCATTGACACTGGTTTTAATTTTATTATTTGTTAAAGTTGAAATCGGTACATGTATTATGGGTCTTTAAAGTAACCATAACACCTTTTGATGAATACGTACATTTGAACAAATTTGCACGAAGTATGCGTTTGCTTACAAAAACGCAAAATGACTATGTATGTAGATTAGACTGCGCTTCAGTTTCACCAATCGACTTTTAGCCAACACTATTTACGAAACCATGTAGGCTAAATGGTATTCGGTGTTTTGAAACAGTTTTAAACGAAGTTAATATAAAACAGTTGTGAAACCAAATTTTAGCTGAAGATATATTATGTTTTTCAGATGTGCTGTAGGGTACGACACAAACCACATGGTTTCATGGATTAAGTGCGTTTTTATGCGTTTTCGCGCAGTAAGGTTTAAAAACCCGCTTAAATTTATTGTAAAAAAGCATTTATAAACGCACGTTCCGTAAAGCTGAAATGTAAAATTATCAACACCTTAATTTTGTTGTTTTAACTTTCGCCTACTTAAGTTTGCTGATGCTGTCTAAATTACCTATCCGTAACATCAATCAAAACCAGAAATGTAGGAGTGTAAGTCGTTGTTTTAGTTGCAAGCCAAAAGTTAGCCATGACTATCATTGTTTGTACCGTTTGCAAAAAATCTGTTCGACCACAAAAAACGCATTTAAATTAAAAAAAACAGCACAGAAAACCACAACGAAATGTTTGAAAACATACCGCGCATGATGTACATAAACTGTGTTCTGGACTCTCATGTGTTGTGTTTAGTAAAAAGAACATGACAGTGTTTTCAGCACATGAAATGGTAAAAGATTTGCTTCGACTGCAACTAGTCGAAGATGAAGAAGCGTATGAAACTGGTGAGATTTTCTACACAGCCATTTACCACAAAACCGGTATTAAACGGTTTACAGCACACCATGTCTTTCGCACCGTTCCCCTCATTTTGTTTTTTTAGTTTGGACTTACCAAGCGATACTCAAAAGCTGTTTTTACGTTGCTGGTCACTGTGTATACAGTACAGGTGGTATATTAGTAATGTACGCTATCTGCAGTATTCTTCTGTCAACAATAAATTATGATTGTGCTGTTGACAGCAGGGATTTATTTACATTTTTCTTTCGGCCGGAATTCCTGCAAAAATTCAATTCTTGCTCTGACTTTACAAGGACGCAAGAACCAGGAGTTCTACGGCTTTGGGCCAAATAATTCATATTCACTTCAACACTTTGGAAACATTATTATTTTGTTCAAAATGAACGAGCTTGCAACTCGCTCACTTTCGCTAATAAGCAGTTACATCTGGAAAGATGACGCGCGATATTGTATGATTGAAACAACTCAATGATCAAACTGTAAAAAATACACTTAGAAAGTTTTCTCAAAGGTGAACAGTAATTCGGTGTTTAACATAATTTTAAATTCCCGTTCCTACTCGTGTAAAATTTAATATATTTTGTTTGTCTCACATTCGACCTCATGCACGTGCATAACTCAACTTTATGTAATATTATAGTAAATAATTTCGATATCTGTGTTGAAACGCAATATTGAGTTCTCACAGAGAGTATTTCAGTGTTTCCTCGAGTTTGATATTAAGTTGCTACGTATTGGGCGTTTGTATGTACAGTGTAACCCGAATATAAGAGAGTTGTCGGGCCGTAGAAGAAGTCTCTTATATCCGGGTTTCTTTTATATTCGGGTTTGTCTATTTTGTTTAGGTAAATACGGGAACACTTCATATATATAACGCTGTTTACGTAGAGAACACCAGTTTTTAACATATATACATAACAACACAAAAGGCTTATGAAATTTATAGAAAGAAAATGCTGAGACGTAACGGTGTAATTAGTAACTAGAAAACACAGTCTGATAGTCAGATGAATAATTTGCATTAGCAATGTTTTGCGCACGACGGGATTGGTGGGGAAATATATCCATCATCCATCCTTGATCACTTTTTACTTTGCTTCAAGAGTTAATGTCAACAATTTATTTCTCATGCAGAAATACTCAACTTGGCGACGGATGTGCTTTAAAATTTGCAATATAATATACATTTTCAATGAAAGCTGTATATGCTATCCGTTGTCCGTAGACTGACTCGTGTAAATTTAATATGTAGATCTGTGAACATTAGTTCCGTAAATAAATAACCAGGTTACGGTTTATTGCTGCGGAATGTAGAGTGCAATAAACTAAAAAGTTGGTCTAGTACGCCTGTTTTTTATGTGTATACGTATATGTGTACTAACCAAACAATAATTACTAAAATTTACTAATACGGTTGAGTCACGATTCTTTGACGTGGATCTTGACAATAATGTTAAACGTTTTCTGTAACAACTTGGGCACCATGTGTTGCAAAATTTCACATATATGTCGTAGGCCAATCTGCTATTTAGGCCAATAACAATTGGTCTGGGCCAATCTGCTATTCCGAGCACGTACAGTTTGTCCAAGGCCAAATAGCGATGCAATATGTGGCAAAACAAGAGTGATGTTAAACTAAGGCTGATTGGTTAACGGTATTGCGTCTGTCGAAATAATCAAATCTGATTGATCTATAAGTTTAATAGCAGCTTAGTCTAGGCGTAATTAGCATGAATAGCAGATTGGCCTGCGACATATATATAACGTATGTGTTCAGCTGATTTTGGGGCACGTACGCGACAGATACCAATTCATCAATTTACAACTTGCGAAAATTTGCCAAACAAATTATGCGGCAGGCGTGGACCTGTCAGTTACTTGTCGCAATTTTATCTTGCATACGAGTTTTATACAGCGTGTAAAAGCTACGTGGCTGCCAAGAATCTGATTGAAATGACATGTTGCTCGCAAGTTGTTTACAACGCGGTACATATTTTGCTAGAAAATTTCTTCAAAAACCTTATTGCTTGTGTAAGTATAACCACAGGGCGGCGGGGGGGTGAGTTAGCAGCCTCGACGCCCTTCCCAGAAGCAAAAATGAAAGAGTTACATCAACATAAACTTTCCCCACCCCAAAAATATTCTTGGGATCGCAAGTGTATAAACAATATCTGTTTCTGTCTGAGTAAAGGTGCAAAACATGCGCTATTAACTAAAAAGTTCTGCGCTTTTTTAGTTGGGTTTAAAGTTTTGTTGCTCCTAGTAAGCTGTTAGATGTAAAATTCATTGGAGCTATAACGAAAAAAACTTCATTAAAGTGCAAATCACCAGCGATCTTTAAAATTCTGGATTAACTTCAGGCGCGGTTAAAAGGTTTGTTGTGGGTACAGTTTTTAGCGATGGTAAACCCGCGTTGGCTAAGGAAAGCGCGTGTCGGGTAAAAAAGCCTTACCCACATACCACTCTGATTGTAAGACTGGTTCATGCTTTTGAAACCACAGCAGCTGCGCGAGTATTTTAGCGGTTGTGATTGCGAAAGATTTACTCCGAGTGCAGATGATTGAAGAGGAAGAAGCTTCGTATGCGAATGAGGGAAAAGAGAGCGGTGGTGAGACTAACAATTCATTTTGAATTATTTCTTACATTCGGTGATGGAATTCATAAATGACGCTGTATTGAAAGTGTAGGAAGGTGTATGGTGCGCGGTTGCTGACATTTTAGGTAACTTTGTTTTACTACTATGCGCTTTGGTTTGCACATATATTTATGGTGTTTCGCGTACTATTATATGATGGGATTTAGTATTGAAGTATAGATGTTGAGCTTGCGAAGTTATCAAGTTTTCGTCACACTTGAGAATACTGCTTAATTTTCTCCAGTTACAACGAACAGATATAATGACTATTTCGCCGAGTTAAACAGCTTGAGCGTTTAAGTTAGTTGTTTCTTTTGAGTATGATTTCGCAGCTTTCTGATTTAATTGACTGAATTTTTATCTGAAAAGTTATCTAAGCTTTATCGTTTTGATCATTGTAGGTTCAGTAGTTATTACTAGTTTCATGCTTTAAAAACCTGTCACTAGTTAGCAATATGTTGTCATACAAACGTAACACTACTTCAAAACTATATCCATTGCTTTTTCATCCTATCGTGTTACTACTCTGAAACTCTTGGAGTAGTAATCTTACTATTGCTCTTCAGTCATATGTTACACATATGCCGTGAATTCTTTTCTCTTTAAACAGCCACAGCCTTCTAAATTTTTGTAGGCTGTATATAATTGCAGTAAGCCGGTACGCCGGTTTGTTTATTTATCAACTATTGTTCAGGGTGATGATGTTTATAAGTTACTAGATAATGTACTTAGACACACATTCTTATCTGGAAACATGATAAATTACCAGGATAATGTCATCTGGAGTTTTGCTTGTAATATTTCTGGTAATACAGCAACAACATATTTTAGATGTACGTTTTTTAACAGATTGGAGTACCTGCTCTGATGAAAAAGAATATCTCGGTGATAATAATTCAGCTGAAATTTCGAGTAAACATTAAATATCCGGCTGTTACTATTCTTGCTGGTTTTTGCTATGTATACCAGTTACAGCTTATAATGATGAATTTAGCGGCAAGTAGTTGGTTACAGGTAGTTGGGGAATTTTGCACTAGGGCTGAATAACTATTGAAACGGCGCGCGAGCAGTCAACGGGCAATTTGTTTTAATGCTATCTTTATGATCACTGCTTAAAACTCTTCTGTAGTTAAGGATAGTTGCACGTATCCTTTGCATTCATTGCCAAACACGTTTCATTTTTATTTACTATTGAGGTAGAATATCGTGTTATTTTCAATGGTGACGGATTCGGTTTTAACACAGATGTGCTTACGAAGTCTATTTGTTACGGGTTGATAACCAAGCATTTATTGCTTCAGGTGGTGGGCGCGAGTATTTTCGTTTCGGTGCTTGAAGTACAATAAATACGTGATAAAACAGGAATGTTACAATTTCGTTTTGAAGGATTTTGTGCAATAGCACATGAATACAATTACTCGAATAGCCAATTCAAGGCAGTTTGTTTCAACGCTGAATGATTATATTTAAGTGTTTTGAGGTAACGTTGACGTAAGCAGCTGAAATTCTAGATACAAACAAAGGTAGTTATAGATATTAGGCAGATTTTGAAATCAGTAGTAATTCCGCTGAAACATTTTATTTCACCAAGCGCATACTGAACCAGAAAGTTTCACTTTACTCTTGATCAAAATTACTGTTTGTTCCTTCACTTTACTATTGATCAAAATTACTGTTTGTTCTGAATTTCATAGCAGCTCACTGATGTTGTGTGATTACTACAGTGGACGAAGTTTTATAATTAGTGATAACCATTTGTAAAATTATTTTAGGACAAGAATCGATAAAGAAGCTAATGAAAGTGTCGGGGCTTGATGACGATGATGAACTTAGCTATTCGGCCGCAACTACGCCAATGTCGCCGCGTGAAACTCCCGCTGGCGGTGGACTTGCCGAGTCTCGTCCTGCTTGGATGTTGCAGTTGTTGCAAGCGGCAGTGCATTGGCTAAAACTGTTGCCTAAGGTATATTTTATATTAAATGTTGCTTTTGCTAAATGGGTTTTTGTAGTATATGTAACTAAACGGAGTGTAAATATTAATTATAAGTTGAGTGTTGTGATTAGGCGCGTATTATGAGTGGTGGGGTGTTACAAGTTAGGTCTTGAATGATGAGGTGTCAATGATTATGAGAAAACAAGTGATCGTGGTTCAACAGGGTTTTGTATTGCGTGAACAACGGCGAACGGGCGAAACATTATTTTGAAAATACAGGAAACGGAGAAACCGAATGAACTACTAGAACCAGAGCCGGATAGTGAAACAATTGTTGCCGTATGATTTTTTTGCGCTTTATGAGCGCAAAATATCACCGCCACTGTGCTTTTTCAATGGTGTATTCTGAACTGTAATTTTGAAAAATTTCTGTTATAATTTCTAGAGTTCGGTTGCGCCGTGTTTGTTCGCCACACTGCTATTTATGTGTGCCAAAAGTATTTTGATCTTTATTTCAGTCGCTAACACCACTGAAACGCACAGTGGTGAACATCAAGGATCCGTTGTATCGATTTTTTGAGCGAGAAGTTAACTTGGGATCGCGTCTGTTGGGCGAAGTTCGCCGAGATTTAGAAGACGTTGTGTTGATTTGTCAAGGTCAAAAGAAACAAACGAATCATCATCGACAATTGACAACTAATTTAACGAAAGGTGCGTTTTGAATAATTTCTCGTATAAACTTTTAATCAGGGTGAAAAGCGGAACTGGATTATGCCGGAATTGGAATCGGAACAGCAAATTTGCATCGGAATTGTAATCGAAATCGGAATTGGAACTAGAAATTTTGCGACTGTACGGATAATTTGTTTTGACAAATATAATGTTGATTTAGGGTGTCTGTTGGCTGGCAACAATTCTCAAAAAGGTCGCATGAACAAAATGATTCTTGGTTCTGTAAAGCTAAACTACAATCAATTATTGATAAGTTTACTCATCGAAAGCAATTTAATAGATAAATAATACAGAATTTTTATGTAACGTATCACAACAAGTAAGATTAAACTTAAAATTTAAAAATTCGGATTCCGATTGATTGTGGAATTGGAATCGGAACTCGTTTTGAATCGGAATTCGAATCGGAATCGGAATTCCGGTTGCACCTTGCTTTTGGTTCGCAATGTGTTGTTAAATGCGTGTTGAACGATTTAAAATTTGTTTCCAAGGATAATAATGCTACTTTTATGCAAAATTTTGGTATGGATGTTACTTTGTTGTTTTCTGCAATCGTAGTATTGCTTTACAATGGATGGTTAGGCGATGGCTAGCAGCTTACATGAATTGGATCAAGATTTAATATAAACTGAATGCGTAAGTTTAAACGCGCCTTGTTTAGCTTATAGTATTGGCCGAAAATGTATGACGTGTTTCCAGTACAAATTACATATTGATTTTGACAAAGTCTTCGGACCATAACGTGTTAGATAAGAAAAATTTCAGTTAATTCAGCTTTAAGAAAAGCAATAATAAGTTTGTTTAATTATAGGAATTCTTCCGGACACATGGTGGCAATATACCGTTCCTAAGAATGTAACGGTTATTCAGTGGGTGACGGATTTCGCAGATCGAATCCAACAATTACATGGAGTTTCTGAAGTCGTCACTAAAGGCCAGGCGCAAGGATTACGGGTACGGTCGGATATTACGCTTTGTATTGCTATGCGGTGACACTTGCAATACTACTGTAACATTTGTGAATAATTGCAGTTGCCTGTTAAAAATAAGTTAGAAAAATTGTGGTGTGCCAGTTGGAGCTTAGTTCTTCTTATTGGTTTCGTTTGCTATCTTTGAGCTTGATGCAATAAAATGTGATAGCTTTTTGTGATTTAGCTAAACACGTCGCAGAGTGAAGGTCTTTTTAAACCGTGAGCCGTGGTTTTTTGTGGTTTAGTAAGCTTGATTTAAATTTTAATTGATGTTTTATTCAAGCTGTATGGTTTTAGTCGCTGAAGGTGTGGCTCGGCGGTTTGTTCATACCTGAAGCATACATTACAGCAACTCGACAGTTTGTTGCGCAAGCCAACGCATGGGCGCTTGAAGAGTTGGAGCTTGTGGTATGATTCTTTTAATCTCTACGATAGCATTACTAAAAAGTAAAGCAATGCGTAATTTGTTTGTTTTGTTACTCATGTTGTAATCATTAATTTGGTAAACTTTAGTTTGGGTTTAACTTGATACATGAGGCTAGGCGAATTTTCTGTACAGGTTTTATAAATTGGCAATAATCTATTACTTTTTTCGTGTTTAAATTTTTAATAATGTTTTAGGTTGAAGTTGCTGACAAGTCTGGGAATTTAAAAATTGATGATTGTAGCTTCGTTGTGTCAGGTTGGTTTTTTGAGATTTTTGTGTTAGAGTTGCAATGATTAAAAGTAACCACCGGACCAGTCATTTCAAAAAACCGAAACTCGGACGAGGATCTGGAATTTTTAGTCAAAAGCGGACACGCAACTTCTCAAAGGCAAAACCCGCACCCGACCTCGGAATTTTTCGTAATAATAACCTGAACTTGGTCCTAAACTCTATGAAATACAACATACAATTTTTAGGACAAGCCGTTAACATGTAGATTTTGTCTATATGTAAAATCTAGCAGCAGGGCCGGACTTCCGATGTTTCAGAGCTGCGAGATTGTTATCGTTGGGCAATGATGCGTTGCTGCGGGCTGCAAATTGAGAGTTGAGGACCGGAGAAATATATATGCTGTGTCTAAGTTCACAATTTGATATAAATATATGTACATTGAAATGCAGCACCCGAAAGTGCTTCCTGCTTCGCCCACTCTTTTGAGTTTCTTACTGTCGGTCTGTCAATATTTGTCTAACCGCCACAAGAATGAACTGAAACATAATAAACATATTGCACGTAAGCACAAAAATTGGGAGTCAACAGTTGTTGGACACACCGCAGACCACCCTCATTATGGTTACAGTACTTAAAGAAATCGTTATATTTTTGGGGTTTTTAAGTAAAATTGTAGTAGTATTGTATTGAACCCATTCAATGAATGTCTGTTAAAAAATCAGTATTTACGACAAAGTCTGGGTACCTAGCAAAATTCTGATACCCGAAATCTGCCCTCTGGCAAAATTTTGTGCCCCTCGGTTCGTATGTTATGGCGAAAATTTTCGTCTGTGGAGAAGCCAGACTGTATACGCTGAAGTATTTGTTTTTCATAACATGCATATTTAGATTTAAAATTTCCGTTTATTTATAGAGATACTTATAAATCGTTTTGTGGTAGCTAACTTAAATTATGTGGCGAAGAGAAAACAAAAACTGAAATGTAGGTATTTCTGAACCAGATAAATTGTATCATAAATCATTGTACAGGTATGAAATTGATTGGCGCTAGTTGCGACAAAGGTAACAACTTGGACTTGACAAACAAAATATGGACAGAGTTGCCGTTGACAGCGCTACGGTGGATTCACACCACGGCGGCAGGTAAGCCGTATCATAAAACCTCTATTATAGATGACTGTGCCTTATTCTGACATACGCCGAAGTTTTTTTAATATTTTCAGTAGCATACTTGGAAAGTTATGTGCTACTCAGTGGTCGAAGATTTTAAGTGAACGATTTAATAACAAAGTATGTAGGATGTTTTGAGCAATTTTGTTCGACTAAACACTTGTAAAACCAGATATGTTACTTGTAATAGTAACTCCATTTGTAAATTTTCTCTCAAATAGCATTGTATCCCAAATGTGAGATTGGTACTCAATTACTGGTAGATAATAACTAAGACCCTATCGGTTTTTCCAAGCACTAACTACTTAATTTTACTTACAGCTCAGCAAACTTATAGTATGCGTTATTTTATGAAAATTCGCCAAATTACGAAAACGGGGTGCGAGTCAGTGATGGGCAGTCTCGGTCTCGGCGAGTCTCGGGATTTGGCTGGTCTTGGTCTCGCTTTTTTCAGTCTCGGAGCCTATATGGTTTGTCCTGGACCAAAAACAACACAATAGCTTTGAATTATGGTTGTACTAAGGGTGTTGTGAGACAATGGGATTTGTTTCGAGCCTGTTCGAAGGGTATAGGGATAGTAGCCAAGTGCAAAATAAAGTAAAAAAATCAAGTTTGGGTGCGAATTATTTGTTTAATTGTATGAAACGGCAAAGAGCAGATAAAAATATTCAAAACTTTTGTTAAAAACCTTACTTCCTGACCGAGACCGAGACCAAAAGTTTCGGTCTCCGTAGGTTGGATCTCGGTAGACTGGGTCTTGATCTCGGTCTCGGTAGGTTGGGCCTCGATCTCGCTTTTTGACCGAGACCGCCCATCCCTAGTGAGAGTCAATAAAATGTTAATCTAACTTTAGTTTCTGTGCTGCTGTCACTTGACACAGTTGGTCGTTCTGGTTTTAAAAAACTTTATTCCATTGTTTCTTCAGACAAGAAACCGACGGCTAAAAATCAAGTTACTCTTCCGGTGTATTTGCATCCTGCGCGCGAGCACATATTGTTCGAGTTGGATTTTACATGTTCAGAAGGGCTGACATCGACCACTTTCTATGAACGCGGTGTTGCGTTAATTTGTACGACACAGTTAAGCTAAATCAATTATATTAGCATGGTTTGGTTGCATTTCGGCAATTATTTCTTGCATTGTCGTCTAATTAATCTGTTCTTATAATAATACACTTATAAAATATTAAACAGAGAAGTTAAAAATGTCTGTTATGCGCCGTTCACAATAATTTTGTCAACGGTGCCACAAAATATGCCATAGCCCAAGGCTATCACGAGGTCATTTTCAAAATGACCTCGTGATAGCCTTGGGCTATAAGCGAAATCGCTTATAGCTCAGGGCTATCACGTGTCAGCCCGGAATCGCTTATAGCTCAGGGCTATCACGTGTCAGCCCCGTCCTCGAAACTCGTGATAGCCCTGAGCTATCACAAAATTTCCTCTTCTATATATATTTATATTCATAACACACATATGTTTATGTGTGTTATGAAACGTGATACCAGCAAATTCAATTTTAAAATTTTAATCCTCTGCTCTGCACGATAGCTCAGTGCTATGAGGAGTTTTGTGGCAAACCTTAAATTTTGAAAGCAGTAAAAAAACTAGCTGACTGTACGAACCCGTTTTTATATCGCTTACGCTTTTACGCTTTATATACGCCCCTAAAAGTAAACATTGGCTCCCTCTCTTTCATATCTTTAGCAGTAAAATTTTATATATTTCAATAGCAAAATTTAGCTGACCGTTTTATGCTGTGGTAGGGTAGACTTAGGCCCATCTCTTTTATACCATAAAATTTGAGTATAGCGTATATATTCATAAGACTTAAGAGCCCTCTGGCCAAATACGGGGCGTCCAGTTTTAAGGTTGATCTATAAAAGATTAGGTTTATTCTAGATTATACTTAGGCTTAGGCTTTTACGCTTTATATACGCCCCTAAAAGTAAACATTGGCTCCCTCTTTCATATGCAGTTTCATATCTTTAGCAGTAAAACTAGCTGACCGGCCAACTGACCTAGCAGTAAAGGGTAAATGGCCTATATCTTTCGTACCATAAAATTTTCCATCTTCCTCAAAATTTTAAAAATCGAACGGTGCCACAAAATTTGCCCTAGTTCAGGGCTAAAACGAATATTTGCAAATTTTAAGATATGTAACTTGATAGGTTTGTGTGTTGTTTGTGTGTTAATTTGCGTTGTGTGCGTTTGTATTGTGTTTGTGTATGTGGTGTGGGTGGCTAAATTCGAGGTGGTTTGTGATAGCTCAGGGCTATCACGAGTTTCGAGGACGGGGCTGACACGTGATAGCCCTGAGCTATAAGCGATTTCGCTTATAGCCCAAGGCTATCACGAGGTCATTTTGAAAATGACCTCGTGATAGCCTTGGGCTATGGCATATTTTGTGGCGCCGTTGACAAAATTATTGTGAACGGCGCATTATAAGTATGCTTTAACGAAGTTTTAGCAGTAAAATAGGTTATCCATAATTTATCATTTTAAGCGATTTTGGTAAGTTACATAAAATGCTAGATTTCGTACGTTTTACGGAACTGAATACTTGTAGCAGATGAGTACACTGTGCGTGAAATTAACACTTATGAAAGTTTTGTGGGGTGGGTCTTTTTGAAAATTAAATATAATAAAGCTACTTGCAGTTGTAATTTGCATAGTAAGCCAAAAACGTATGCAACTATTCTACTTATTAATTGTTATTATTCAATATTGTAAGCATCGCCTTGCACGTTTTAATAGTGCGGCATTGGTGGTTGTATTATGCTTTTGCGTTTTTGACATACCGTATTTTGTCGATCCAGTCTGTGTTTTGCTTTGACCGCACTGGATAGGTAGATTTAAAGTTTTTATTTTTAATTTATTCAAACAATTTGTTGCTGCTGCGAAAATTTTAGTTTAATGTTATACCATGAGATTTAGTGTATTAGGTTTTAAGATATAATCGTTCGTGGATAGAAAAAGAACATTGTTCGATTAAGGCTTTTGGTGTGGTTGCTGGATTTTTATGAAACGTTGGGATTTGTTAACGCTTTAACGTAAATACAATGTGGCAAATTATTGTATAAAAAACTATAAAATGTATACCTAAAAATATTAAAAACTATAAAATGTATACCTAAAAATATTAAAAACTAAAACATAAAAATATTGTTCAATATTTGGTGTATTGTGTCAGCGGTACTTGTTTAGTTTCTCCTGCCCCGCACTACAAGGCAAAGGTAACCGCATACATCACTGCTTGTGTCATTGTTAAGCTTAAGCTTAAGAATGAGCTTATTTTATTATCTAAGTTTATTATGAATATGCGGGAGACGTAAACAACTGCCGGATCAGCAGAGGATGGATTGGATATTTAATGAATCGTACAGTGAGCAAAACCTTACGTAATTGCTTAAAATCGGTTTGGCATATAGACCTGGTTTGATATTGTATTTGTATAACTACGCGTAGGGTTGGGTTTATACCCTGCGTGTGACGGCTTCTAATCTCAAAATTTTTCGAAGTATATTTGAATTTGGTCCAATTACCTGTCATTTTGAAATTGTATTCGAATTTGTTCATCTCGATCAATATAGATTTTCTGATTGAGCGACAAAGCTGCTAAGTGTTTTGTAAAAATATATTATCGTAAGGCTACACTGGATGCTAAATATTAATATCCTTTCTAGCTCTGCAATCTGTTAACTATGTGTGTACTGTAGTGACCCTAATAAGAAAAGGTGATATGAGAGGTATTCTGCATTTTGAGTCCGATCAATAGGAGTCCGTATTCCTAATAAGAGTCCGAAACGGAAAGAGTCCCTAAACCCTATAATCAGAGTCTATAAATGTTAATTATCCCTAATTGTAGCGCAGAAATGACTAAAGGACAAAATAAAGTTGAGTTCGAAACTTTAAAGCATACTTAAGTTTTGAAAGTACATTCCTAAGCATAACCTTGCGTTATCGCTCAAGGTTTTGATACAAGACGCAAACGTTAAATTCAACGGATAGTTGCAATATTCATATTAGTAACGAAGGGCGGCACAGGGCGGGTTAAAAATCAATAACATTCCGTAGCCGAATAACAGGAGTACACTCAGGAGAGGACAAATAAATATCAGTTCCTTCTCTTAGTCGGGTCACTGCAGTAGCGTTAAAATATACCATTTTCGACTTCAGTAATGGAATCTGGTGTTGTATTCTACGGTATTAAAATCCAGTTGTGTTTTCATAGTTCGTTGATAGAATTTCGAATTTCCTTAATTTCCTTTAGCCCGAGTTGAAATTTTATGAAATAACACGCCTTTTATGTGCATAAATTTTTAAGTTCTATATAGCCCATTCACATTCGCAGCAGTAATTAATTTAAAGTTTAGAATCGAAGTTTGGAGTCTGGTATGGAGACGTTTTTACCAGTCTAAGAAGCGGCTATTTGAATAAAATTTGAATCCTTCATTACCATGTATATAATTAAGTTTTCACAAGATTCCAGTCGAAACTAAGAGTATTGCAGACCCAATTGAAATTTTAGTTTTAATCTTTTTTAAGTGATGTTTATGATAAATTAAACTGCAGTAAACGTTTAGCCTCGTTCTTATGTTTTGAGCTGGTACAATTTTGTTAGCATTTTGGCACTTATGAAGGTCACAGATTGTTTTGTTTTTCTGTTAGCGTTTGCATAATTTTTAATTTTTCTGAGGTTCCTGCACTTTCGAATTGTTTATTAAAAAATTTGGTCCGCCTTGTTTTAACTTTGGTACAATTTCGAGGAAAACGTGAAAATTTCGTAACAAGTAAGCGTAAAGAGAAATTTTCCAACACTTTTTACAGATATTTGCTAACAATTAGCAATTTAAATATTTTAAAACTACCTAATTTTGCCTCAACGCTTGTTCCAGCAAATTTCTTAACGTTTGGCACCAGTATTTTGGCCAGTAGTTTTCACACCTCTGGTTGCATTCTCAGCTGCATATTTACGCAATTTTAAATTGCGCGATTTTTATGTTGTAACGGACATTCACAGCTTCGAATGACATGTCTAGTTCTCTTAAAGCGCCAAATATGGACTCTAAAATTAAACCAAATCCCGATTTTTTGCAGTAGCTAAAATAGGCTAGGTTTCCAGCCTTTTTGTTGTTTTAATTGTCTACCGGTATTGTGTGAGACGATAATCCTGTCAAATTAAATATTATTCACAGTGGCTGAAAAATTCTTGTTAAGAAAATTTTTAGTCAAATACATTTTTGAACCATGAATATTTTATGATTTAGCCGCGAGCTGACATATCATCTTTGCTTAGCTTATTTTACTTGTTCTATTTGTTTCTACTAATACGTTGTTATACACGACTCAATAACGCATATAATAACCAATGGCAGCCCAGTCGATCGAAACTAATCCAACGGATTCTATAAGTATGTTTGGCTTTGTTTGAAAATTGAATATGTTTTGATTGTCGAAAATTTTTACTTCGGTGCCACTGCAACATTTCTACATTCACTGAATGCAGCAGAACACAAAAACACAGGTAACGCTTCGCAATTTAAGTAAAAAATCTTTCTTTTAATTGCACGAAAATGGAAACATCTAAACTTTGAAGTTTTGAAGAAGGTCTACTGCAATTTCTACCGCAGCAAAGCGAAACAACTGCCAAATATATATTACTCTGCAAAGTGCCCTTAGTTTTAAGGTTCTTTTTTTACAAAAGCTCAAGAATTTAGCCTTCAATATTGCCCAAAGGTGCTACAAAATCATTGAACTATAGTGTGCGACATTTGTAAAGAATACGAATAGTCTTTAAACACTGAATGACGAACCATTCGGCAAGAATTTTACCAGAATCCCAGATACATCCACTTTTATGCCTCGATATAAATGGTCAATTGGCACTTAGCAGTTTTTGAAGTTTTCTCCATGCAGAACCTACGGGGAACTCATCTAAGTGGTAAAATGCTGTAGTTGGAGGTTAACAAATTGCCGGAGCCAGAATTGGAGGTGACGCGAAATAAGATCGTTCAAACAATATTTAACCCTTTCTCACATGAATATTTTCTATTTCCATTGAGACCTACTTTTAGGCTAGGATTCGAACTCCAGTGACTGGAGTGGGAGGCGTATACCATCACCACTCAGCTATAGGAGCTTGACGCTCGAGCCCGAGGGGTCTCACGTCTTGTGGTGATTTAGTAGTATGTATACGTGTTGCAATTGTTAAACACGGTGCGATATATATTATTTACCATATATATACTGCACTGAGTTGCCTATAGCCAACTCAATGCGAGAAGGGGTTATAGATAGTAAACTGAAAATTTTTCGCTTATCCCTTTCTCACATGAATATTTTCTATTTCCACTGAGACCTACTTTTAGGCTAGGATTCGAACTCCAGTGACTGGAGTGGAAGGCGTACACCATCACAACTCAGCTATAGGAGCTTGACGCTCGAGCCCGATGGGTCTCTCACGTCTTGTGGTGATTTAGTACTATGTATACTTGTTGCAATTGTTAAACACGGTGCGATATATATTATTTACCGTATATATACTGCGCTGAGTTGTCTAGGAGTTAATTTGCTAATTTTAGCAAATATCTGTAAAGTATTGTCAAAAATTTTGGTTTAAGATTAATTATTTAAAAATGCCTGCAGTTTATTGCCCAAAATTATACCAAAAACTCAAGCCGGCAAAAACTGCCGAATATTCGAATATAACAAATACCCGATGCCCATCACTAGTTTCTGTTGCTTTTAGAACCACTGGGAATATATATATTGTTTCAGATTTTTCTGGTCCTTTTACTGAAAACAAAGTGACCGATTTGACAATTACAAATGTTGACACGAATAAAATTGCATTCAAAGTAAAATGCACTAACAATGATCGCTTTAAAATACGTCCAGTGATGGGTATTTTGGCCCCTGGCGCATCAGAAACAGTGAAGCTGACGTTGTTTCCGTTTGAGTACGATCCAGCTTCAAAAAAAGTGCGTTTTTACACTTGATGTTTGATACATTTTTGTTGGTAGTCTCAGTACTACAAACATTTCGGTCGCTTTGAATGAATGCAATAGACCGACCATTCATAACATAACAAACTTCTATATCGATTTGGTGTTTATGTTTTATTTAATTGAGAATTTTTCAAATTTTAGGAAAGATTTGTAATCTTCTACATTACCGCAGACGATTCGAAATCTACAGGAAAGGATGTGTGGCAGGGTATAACGGACGAAGCAGCGAAGCGAAAGAATATGCCGGTGGAATTTGTGACAGCAACTTCTCCAGCGACTGCAGAACAACCTGTTGGTGAGCAGAACGTGGACGCAGGTCAAGCGCAAGTTGAAGAAGAAACACCTGTTCAGCAGGTGTGTGTAGCCGAAGAATCCGGTGAAGTTCCAAAACAAACAGTTGATGTACAACCTGCAGCAGGTGCTGAAAACCAGTGTGGTGCTGATACTGGTGCAGAACCAGCGCAAGGAGCTTAAAATTTGAACCACTTCCTCATTTGATCATCAACAGTTTTCGCTACTCTTCGACACTCCAACGAATTCGCTTATGAACTTTTATAGTTCTTCCCCACAGTGAAAAAGTCCTGACTCCACGAATAACCCAAGTATATAGCCTCAAATGGCCAGTGTATGGTTGAGAGCCGTAAAAGTATTATAAGAATATTTTATACCTAATCTAAGCCTTTAAATCTAGCCAGGCCTACGCCTAAGCAGAAAGTTTCCACTGCGCTGGTGAGTACAAAAGTGCCGAAGCTTTTACGGCGGCCAAATAACAAAAACTAACAAACCGAGAAAATTTGAACAAAATTTCGATTATTTTACAAATGTAAAGAAGATAAACCTTTATCTTACTGATCTTACCCATTACAGTAAAATTCACTGTTGAGTACCTAATTTTGTATTTGGGCACACAGAAATTTACAGTTAAATTTTTAGCCAACGACTTAAAGATTAAGGACCTACACAGCGGCATTGAGCAGTTAGGTGTTAAGCGCTCATAATTGTGTGTTGTTGTGCAAGCACATCTTTTCGTATTGGTACTCGGACAAATGTTTGTTTTCACGACAGGTTGAAAACAGAAAATGAGCAATATATCAAATTTACAAAACACAATGACTGTTTGTTATTGTATGGCTTGTCTAAAAACAACAACCCAAATCTCTGTGCTGGTCTATTTTACTGTAGAAGAACAAATAAATCAGCAAGTGTCGCATATTACGGCGGCCTTCCCGCGCAAACATACGCATTATGTATGGCGGCTTTTTGGAAACGACACCTTTTTGGCTCTGGTTCCCGTGTTTGTTGCCGTCAATGAGCTAAAAACTTTAGACGTTTGTCTTTTACTTGGACAGTGTTTATGTTTTTGTGTCAAGTTTTTTATGTTAAACCTATATACACCACACCTACCGCTTCGGCGGCAAGTTGTGTATTTTGACAATCGGCGAATTTCTCTTTAAATGTAGCTAATGTCGGGGTTGGGGATTGTTTAAGCTGTCTGCTTGTCTCAGATCAGTTTTTGGTTGTATATATTGCAAAATTCGTATAGTTCTATAGGTATTTTGTAGTTTTGCTGTACCATGATACAACATTAATATCGATTTCAACTCTAATAAGTACATAATTTTCTACAGCCAGAAAAATTCATCGAACAAGTATTGTCGTTCTTGGTTAACAAAAACCATATGCATGAAAATTTAATATTTTAACATATATTTTTGTGGTCTCGCAAAGGATAAACTCAACAACAGCCAAAATGCCCGCTGTACCTATACGCAAGTTATTAATTGAATACGTACTATTTTGATACTAGATAAAGTTAACAGTTTCTATGTCCTACGAAAACAATCGTGTCAAAAAGAGGTTTATGCGAAATTTCTTGCAAATTTTGCTGTAGAACGTGTCGAAATACTACATAACCTATGCATATATACTCATGGCTCTAGCTTTACGCTATCGAGTTGGCGGAAAGTGCCGTCTATTTTTGGTATATAATTTTGTTTTGCCACAGCTGTAAACAAAATAGTGAAAGTTTTAAATTTTGGGCATGCAGTAAACACAGTGCCTGTAAATTGGTGCACCATGGTGCGGGCTATTTTCAGACTTAGGTATCGAAACTTTTAAACCTTTTAAACTATTTTTGCAGTTGTTTTGGTAGAATACAGACGGTTAAAAACATTACAAACAGCGTCTACCAGCCATCCGGCAAAGGTTCCGTAGTAGCAGCAGCAGTAGCAGCAGCAACAACAACAATAACGACGACGACAACAAGAACAACACCACCACCACCAACAACAACATCATCAACAACAACAACACAACAGCAACAACAACATCATCATCAACAACAACAATAACAACAACAACAACAACAACAACAACAGCAGCAGCAGCAACAACAACAACAACAACAACAAGAAGAAGAATAAAAACAACAACAGCGTACCTTCTACCCCTACCGCGTATCAGTTGTTCACATGGGCAAAACAACAAAGCAAGCTCAAATCGTTAAATCTTGTTGATTTAGTTCTGAAACTTACGCACTTGCGTTTAAGCAAATGACCCTTTATAAAGTTTTACTGATTGCCGCACGGGAATATAGCCCCAGAAGTTTAAATTTTATTGATCGAAATTGAGAAAGACGTCTTTCCCATTGTAAAGCATTAGTAGTTTAAAATATTTTTGGCCGACACAAAAATGTGGTACTATTTGTGACCTTGGGTTGCGCGTTTAAAAATATTTAAACAAGACAATGATAAATACTGTTATTATTTTGTTTTTTAAAACCGTGGTACGTCAGGGGCGCAGTCATAGGTCCATAAACGGGGCACACCAAAATTAGGTGTTCAAAGCCAGGGGGCCTTGTTGTCGTAAGTTGTAAATTAATATTCTGCGTACTGTATTGACCCGAATAAGAGGGTGTGGGTAATAAGAGCGGGTCCCCATCTTGAGTCCCAATCAATAAGAGGAGTCCGTATCCCTAATAAGAGTCCGTAAGTGGATTGAGTCCCTAAATCCTAATTAGAGTCCATACAGGTCAGTTATTCCTAATTGTAGTGCATAAATGACTCCAAGACAGAGTGCAACCGGAATTCCGGTTCCGTTAGGGAAATCCGGTTTTTTACACTATCCGGTTCCGGTAAGAATTCCGGTTTTTTACCGGAATTTTCCGGTATTTTCGGTATTGAAAATTTTCTCATTCGAAAATTTAAGAAAAATTGGCATATTATTCTAACTTATGTATCTAAAATTGTCCGAGTGTGAATTGCCAAAATTTTCAATTTGTGCCACACTCCATAATTTATCATCTGTTTCCATCTGCTGCATTTGTTTCAGGATTTGGCATTCTTAATGGTGTTTACAGCATTAAAAGCGTTAAAATAGCGCTAATAATGAATTTTTCGGTAACAAATATTTTTATTTTCCGATTCCGGTATTTTTTAACTTTCCGGTTTCGGTATTTTATAATTCCGGTTGCACCCTGCTCCAGGACCAAATAAAATTGAGTTCGAATCTTAAGGCGTACTTAAATTTTGAATATACATTCCTAAGTAACCTTGCACGATCGTTCAAGCTATTCACGGAAGACGAATAAACGTTTAATTCAACGGATAGTTTCAGCACCGGATATATATCAGTAACAAAGGGTGATGGAGCGTGGGTAAAAATAAATAACAGTCCGTAACCGAATAACAAGGGGGGTACCATCAGGAGAGGCCAACTAAATATCAGTCCTCCCCCCTCTTATTCGTGTTACTACTACAGTACAGGATTAAAAAAATTTTCTCCAACGAAGATAAATATTGGGCCTAAATTATTTTACAATTTTTAAAATAATATTTATAATTTTATCCGGTAGCTGGGCTATCGACCAAAAGGGTGAATTCTTCTAATTTAACAAATAATTCTAACCCGAGTGAAGCTATTCAATTACGAATTGTTATATGCTGTGATTTGGCCCATTTTGCGGTGATTGCATTTGTATGATAATGCGCAACTCCTGGTGCGTTATTCTCTGAATTTGAGAATGAACTAGTGGTCTAATTTGAAAATTTAGTCAAGTTCCCGCATCAGTATGGACACAAAAACTTTAGCCACGCTGAAAATCACATTGCCAACTGAATCGGTTCGCACAATTTTAGTGAAAAAAGGATTATCGCCAGCAATTTAGCAATTTGACCAAGATATCTTGTCGTGCTTAGAAATAGAGATTGTAGGTGGCTGTGCCACTCTTAAATATATTTCAACCTAAAAATTGAAACAAATCTAAAACCACATCCTAAACCACACCTTAAGGGAGTCTCCGGCTCCGCCTAGTCTCTCTTAGAACTTAAGTTCGGCTCAGGCGTGGCTAAACGGCGTAAAATTTATAAATCTATGCATGGCGGCTGCGTCCGCAAGGTATCAGTGCTCAAAGGCCCTGCGTGGCCACTAAATATATATTTTTGTCGGCTTATGGTGCGTAATCGCATAGCTAGGGGTAGGAATGGGACATATTGTTGTTGTTATGATGTATATATTGCAGTGATGGCGTTATGTGTCCCTAAGGTGCCCGAGACACCCGGGACACACAAAATATGCAAAATAGCTCAAAACGGGGCCTGGGGTAGGCAGGCCCCAAAATCCATTTGTGGTATTCTCAACTTGAACATGCGGTTTTCTTTTATGCGGTTTTCTTGTGTGCGGATACGGACTTAACGAGTTGGCGTGAGTAGCGTAAAGTTTTACGGAATTAACTTGCATACGTGTACGGGTGACTTGGGGAAAACCGAAAATATTGGGGAATGTGTTAACGGAGTTCTTGGGATTTTATTCGGAGTTTTCTGGGGTTAGACGATTCTAGCGGGGCTAGTCTCGTCTGTGTTCTTGGGGATTCTTGGAACGGAGAACTTGGGTTGTCACGTTAAAGGTTGCATTTTGTTTGTACGGTGTGAGCTAGTGACTTAGTGGAACAACAGGCTTAAGCATATAGTAATAGACGTGCATGCTAAAATTGAGACACATTCTGAATTCGATTAAATTTTGAGTATAATTGCAATTTTACCAACAAAAAACACTGCTTTTGATTTGAAGGTGTTGCGCGTGTTATAAACTCTCAGCCGTTCGACACACCGCAAACGAGCGTAAATAATAGCGATCTGTCGTTTAGAATGTCCATGTCAACCTGCCTCAGGTTGAAATTAGAAAATTTTCGTGTGATGCCTTGAAATGGGAGTTTTGGGATACATTTTCGAGTAGCATCTACGCAGATACTGACCTATCACCAATTGAAAATTTAAATATCTTCGTGCTTGCCTTGGTGGGGACGCCCTTGGGGTAATTGATGGATACCGGGTGACCGCCGACAATTATGCTATATATAGTTGTGGACGCTTTAAAAGAACGATACGGCGATAAGCAATCGATGGTTTTACACATTTTTAGAGCATGCTTGCACTACCTACCGCTTCTCATTAAACACAACAACTACAATCTATATCTATTTTGGACAAATGCGGAAGTTATATTCGCAGCGCGTCGCAGCCTTATTGCCCTAGACTTGTCGGAAGAAACTTTCGGACAACTTTTTTACCATCATTTCGTCAAAGTATCTTACTTTTGTGAAAATGGAATTACATCAACTCTTGAAAATACAATCGGGTCAGAAGACGTAACTGTCGTTTTAAACAGTACCGCGTCAGACGAGTCGGAACTGTTTGTTAAACCAGAATTATTTCTGTCTCTAACTCGACTAGTTATGGTGACCGCTTGCATAAAGCAGTTTGTCGCCGATGCTAACAGCGTTAACCAGAAACAATGGCGGTATTATCGGCTGAAGAACTCAGGGAATCCCCAAGAATTTTGAGATCAAGTCATTCAAAGAAAACATTTTCCATCGCTTTTTGTGTCTAACCATGCTCAATTAAAAATAGACCATTCTGTTGATCGAAATTTGTGTGTTTCTGTAGATGGAAACCCAACATTACGTTGCTCAGGAGGTCGCTTTGACCTAGCTAAACTTAAATTATGACGCAAAGCATACTAAACTACGGCCGAGAAATTGCTACTACACCGATCTAGTTGTCCTAGATTGTCACCGCACCGCAGATTTCAGTCTGGTGTAACTCACACACTTGCGCAACTTCGTTATATATCACTACTGGGTTGTGTCTGGCAGACCTGCAGTGAAACGAGAACTTAGCTCTTGCAGATTTTGCAGGATGATACGCTTTGAACCTTACCGTCTCCCTCAGTTTTCGCCCCAACCTCAATTCCAGGTATCCAAGCAGCGACCTTTTTGGTCCGAATAATATGGGAATTTCGTACATTAAATCATCACTTACACACGATCGGTGTAAGGTTTAGGCGTGTCTGTTCACATGTGGAAATTGTTCAGAATTTTATCGCCCTATCCTACTTTTTAGTGGTATCAGATAATGCTAAGCGTTTTCACTCCTCAAACTCATTAATGAAATACTAATAGAATTGTTTTCAGGAACCTTCGGTGCAAAACTTCACAGCGATGCATGGTGTCAGTTGTAAATTCACTGCTGAATTGATCCCATGGAAGAGTAGGTTTTTTGGAAAAAAATGAAAGCGTTATGCAAGCGTGCTGTAAAAAACTCTGACAATAAATGCGTTTCTTTTGCAGTGCTTGACACCGTTGTTGCTAAAGCAACAGCAATCGTATAGTCATGCCCGCTGGTGCCGTTAAACGCCGAGTTAATGGAACCACCGCTAACTCCGTCACACTTTCTAGGGAAGCCCAAACTCACTTCTTCCAGGTTTTCGAGGTTGAACGTCTGAGTCTTGGAAGCCGTTCACAGAAACCTGGACGGGCCTAATAGAGTACTGGAAACGTGTGCAAGAAATACTTGACAATTTTTGGCAGCACTGAAAAAGAGAATATGTGCTGTGACTGTGCAACAGCGTCCGACACGATTTGAACAGCGAAACACGAGCAACACTGCTCCAGAAGTAGGTTCGGCAGTACTTGTCAAAAAAGCTTCACCGAGAAATTCTTGGCCGCTTGCTACTATCGTATAACATCGAAACGGTGTTGACGGGTAGTGTCTTTCTTTTGTATTGAGACTACCAAATTATAAGTTGATTCAAGGTCAATTAATTTCTATTATCCGCTGGAGTTTTGGAGTTTACTACATCAGATTTAAACGGCAAACCCACACCTGTTGATCTTTGGTCAAAATCCGACAACGAACATTATAACTTGCATGAGACGGTCATCAACCATGAAACCGTTTCCAGCGGGTCAATTGAATATTAGCTCAGTATTCGTTTATTACAACTACACCTCTCAATTGTTTTGTGACCCTATTCTTTCGTAGAGTGGGGATTTCACGAAATTTCCTTAACCCTCAACGGCCCGGCAAAATTTTCACCTTAATCAGCCCAACGGTCTACATATGTAGACAACACAACTAGCGTTAGTTTTGGCTTATCTCAGGGTGCTCTCCTCCTTTAACTGGCTTGAGACAGTCAGAACTAGTGTTCTGGCGGAGTTCCACCCGCTCCCCGTCCAGCCTCCCACTGCGGGCGCGTTGTCCAGTTAAGCACAGTCGTTGCACGTTATGGTGCGATTCATGTGGTCCTTGCACACTCGTTTTCCACATGACGAACAGCTCAATCTCGTAGATTTGCGACAACTTGTGACCTGACATTTGGTCGGTTTACCAGATGTAGAAGGTTCGTTTCGCTTTTGAGGCAGCCCGTAAGCCATAAATGAATCCTTTGATTTTGCGTAAATTTTTTCACTACTGTAACGTTTGGTCATATTGTCTTGCGCTAGTTGTTCGGCTACTTTTTTCATGAAAACATTGCGTGACTTTTGATATCCGTTCAGTTTCATGACAATGAATGCGTTGTGCAACGCAATATCAATCATATTGAAAAAGCAGACTAGAGGATAACGATTCGTTTTGCGTTTGCAGGTAAAATCATCAATGCAAGAGTCCATTACATCAACCCCGCCTTTTCCCAAATTATAATCCAAGATAACTGCTGGTTTTTTGTCCTCTCTGCTGGTGCAAACTTCGTTTTTCACATGAACTGAACTTAGTAATAGCACATTTTTATTTTTCTTTGGACAATAAGACGCCAACATTATGCGGTTATTGTGGTCCCATAAAAATCGGGTGCTATAGACCTCTTGTTCTTTTGTTGACTTTAGCACCGGAGGTACGCTGCGGCGATTTGCCATTATTGTGCCTGTGCACGTTAGCCCACTTTGTAATAGGTCCACAGCCAATTCATGGGATGTGAAATAGCGGTCCATGAAAATGTTTCGCTGAGTGTTACAGTATGGTTGAATAAGATCCATTACGATGCGTTTAGCAAGCCCTACGGCCCGTTCGCCTTCACGCCCTGTATAAATATTTCCTTTTAGGGCATATCCATTCCGAGCATCGCAAAGCCAGAATATTTTTACGCCGTACTTAGCAGGTTTCGCCGGCATGTACGCTCGCCCCGGTGCATATCCTCTATACCCGTAGAGCTGTTCATCTACTGTAAGTGATTCGGACGGTATATAATGAAGACGTAAGTTGGACTGAAATAGGTCCCAAACATCTCGTATAGCAGCCATTTTGTCACTTTTTTGACGCTCCCGGCGAGTCAGTTTGTTGTCGAATGTTACATTTTCCAGCAACTGTTTCATTCTGTTTTTTGACAGCGCGCAGCGGTAAAAGGGCCTGCTGTCGTTTTTGGTGAATAGTGAAGCCACTGGAGACATGTTATCGCGATCTGCACCAGCTCTGCTTACCACCCCAAGCCAAGCTTTCAGCTCGCACATTGGTAGCGTTGAAAAATTGCGCGCCCGCAGTCGCCTACTAGTGAGTCGCTGAATTGTATGTAAAATGGGCTCGTTTATATAAAGATAAAATGCTTGTGACTCTGTTGTAGGGTTTACTGCAGTGCCTTCGCGAAAGCGAATTATATTTCTAGCTAACACACGGACAGGCGGTGTTGTAGAATGCCACTCAACACCCGTCGCTGACAAAAACACATTACTTCCACTAGAAGTCTCGTCCATATCGCTCAACTCACTACTAGATGCGTCCGATTGTTTTTGTAATTCACCATCACTATCTTGCTCATAAATAGCAGCCTCTTCACTACTGCATTGACCTAACTCAACTGATTCTGAGTCGTCATTTGAACTATTGTCGTCCGGTTTGTCATCTTCTGTCTCTGAATCACTTGGTTCTAATACACGTCGTACGACCTCAGTCAAAGATAATTTATGCAAACCTGACATTTCCCTGACTTTACCTCACCATACAAAACCGTGTGTAAGAACAAAACGTTCCAATTCTTGTCAAAACTCAAACTATGATCAAATCAACATCTGTCTACATATGTAGACGGTCGGGTTATATAGGTATATGACTCACTGTACAGCAAACTTTTGTTCCCACAATGCTATAAGTTTTTTATACTACTATAACAGAATAATTATCGATGGAAATTAAACAATAGATTCTTAACTATAGCACCTGCCGAACAATCAATTGTCGAACTGGTTATGTCTACATATGTAGACTGTCGGGCCATTGAGGGTTAAGGATTTTTTTTTTTTTTTCCTTTCTGTCAGGGGGTTTGTGGGGGGGGGTGCGGGGGGGGTCGGGGGGGGGTTTGTTGTGCGGTGGGGGAGTCTTTTGTGGTGTGGGTATCCTTCTGGCCATGGCTATGTTTTTTGGGGGAGGTGTTGCGGAATGATTTTTGAAGTAGCCCGCTGCTATGTAATTATGAGCCATTGCTGTTACCGGCAACTGGCAACAAAGCCAGGTAAACATAAATCATTATGGACTCCTCCGTTGGAAATAGACGGTTGGGTAACTAAAATAATGACTTCAAAATTCCGGCAAAATGGGTATTTCATGCTGTAAATCTGTGCATTGATATCATGATTCCACAATTACAGAGTCAACTTTTCGAGAATCTTTCGTGAGTACCGTAAACAGAGAAATGACGATGAAATCTGCTTTGTAGCGTGTAGTGCGGTGTATGAAACGGTGTGTGTATGTGGATAGCGTGTAGTGCGGTGTATGAAACGGTGTGTGTATGTGGATAGCGGGTTCCAGCTGACACAGACCCTGTTTTGTTCCGATCGGACTTTGAGGGATTTAATCTGTGGGGTCACTGTCTAAACGAATGAGTCCAGCGTTAAAAATAATAGTTTTAAACACCATCAGCTTAATACACGGATGCATTTACTCCCAGACACTGTGAGAGGAGTATATATAAAAGAATCAACCAATGGATAACAACAGCAGTGCATAATATCATATATTGTTAATAAGAAAGACGCCGTAGTTTACCGTTTGCCCAAATTCGTAAATTACAGGCCACTAGCAACTTTGAACAATCATTCATTTAATTGTGCGATTTAATTGTTCTTTATTTCAACAATAACTTTTATTTAAGGATTGCTGGTATGCAAATGTTATGTAAAACCGTAAACTTTGTATAGAATATATACTTCAAAGTTAAGTCGTACATTACTGATCACGATGCATTGTAAAACACGTGAAATGATTGCATCCATAGTACCGTAGCACGGCATTGAAAACATAGAATTAAAGACTAACTGAACGTTTGGCCGTTAATTTAATAAAAAGTACAAAATGGGTAATAAATATAGTCGATCAAACAGTGACAACGCAGACTTAGCGTCAAATGGAAAAGCGTGTTCACCAAGCGGAGACAGCGAAGACGATGACGAAGGAGAAGGGATACATTCGAAATTTCAAATTGATTCCGAATATTTTTGTATGTTCTACCGTAAACCAGGCTGGATTTGTTTTATCAATGCGTCAGAAGCGACGTTGGACACCGTTCGTTGCGCTGTACTCAAACACTGGAAACGGGATCAAATGGAACCGCTGACTTACATTTTTGGTGCTGCGACCTTCAAATTATCAGGTGTGCCCTATGAGCTATGTGCTTCTTATATATATATATTTATATATATATATATATGCGTATATATATGCGTATATATACATATGCGTGAAGTTTGGGTTCAATTATTTGCTGCAGCTAAAATATAAGACACATGTAAATTGACGCACTTATGATCGTTTTAGCCATTGTTTGAAAGATATATGCTTTGACAGGGTTGCCTTACGACAATTGTGGTGGCAAGCACGATGCAATTGCGCTGCGAAAAATTGCAGCTCAAGTTCTACACGACTTATGGATTGCTGGCTGGACGTTAACGGTATCGAGTGAAATTTCACGCAAAACAAATTTGACTTCATGGTTTTTTCGTAAAGATAGCGATCCGCGGACGCCACGAAATATTCTGTGCCTAAGGTAATGATTATGGAACCAGCGTATAGAACAGGGGCGGCACCGTAGTATAAGCATGTTGCTAAGTCTAAGCCTTAGCCTAAGCGTAAGAATGAGCTGTGTCTAAGCCTAATCCTAAGCAAAGAAATTAGCCTATAGCTCAAGCTTAATTTTACCAGTCCAACAGAAAAACGTTCCGCCTCTGATCTTTATATGGGCCGATTAGGGAAAGCGCTTGATGCAAGGGAGATAGGATGGATATATCCATTAAATGTCTAAACAAACGAGAAAGCACGACACATTTAATACTGACATAAAGTTTTTCTTGCTCGCTACTCTCGCTGATAAAAACCTTTACATGAGATTGCTGTCATTCGAGTAATACGCTAACTACGTTCAAGGTTAATTTTCAATCAAATACCATTTTAATAAAAATAAACTGTTTTAAAGTCTGAGCAGTTTCGACGGTTTAATACTGATTGATCCGCAACAACCAACTGTATTTGCGTCCATCGGCAAAGATTCAAGAAAGTCAAACGCTGGCAGTGGAGGTGGAACAACAGCGACAGCGACAGTGTTAAGTGCCAGTGTAGCACGTCTGCGGGAAAATATACGAAAAGCAATTAACTTGCATTACCGGCCTGGATTGGATGACGTTCGTGTGAACGATAGCAATGGATCAACGTTGTTTACGTTGAACGATTTGCCTTGGGACTCGGATGGAGATACAAGAAAACACGGGTTATGGCTACTTCTAAGGTATAGAGTCAGGGCTTTTAGGGAGCAATCTTAGGATTACGATAAACTGTTCTGTGTCACGGAGTGTTGTTGTACGGTGCTGAACAACGCAGGACGGTAAAAATAGTAAAGTATAGCGATTTTTCCAAAGGGGTGTCGAACATAATGTCAGAAGTTAAGCCCATAACCGAGGGGCCATTAGGAAGGACTAATAAAGAATCCGAGGGTTAATAAGACAACCGATAGTCAACCGTCAGGCAGACTAGATTAAAAAATAGTGAGCGAAGCGAGCGATAAGTCGTCGCAATTTTTGCATTAAATGAAATTTTAACTCGAAACTATATTTTTGGTGCGTTACTAGGGATGCTTGCGAAGCGACCACTCTAATATAGGTACTGGCGGTCTCGAGTGACACGCCAGACTCCCCTGTTCTCGGGTAACCAGAAATCAGGGTTTGTTTTGTCCGACAAATTGAATCGACCGGAAAAAACGGAAAAAAACGAAAAAATTGAAAATCACGTCCTAATGCTTCAGCAAGCACAAAAACGGTGATGAATGATTTGTCTATTGAAAAAAGGACATAACAATGAAATTACTATCTTACTAAGTATCAACATTTGATAACACGTGATGATAAACATAAAACTGTACACACTACAGAGCTGTTATACATTTAAAAAGGTGCGTATGCCAGCAAGGGTGGTCACAAACTTCTGGGATTGAGTCCGGCAAAAAATCTGTAAACAAGTTTTGTAGTTTTATTGATATATGAAAAACGATTTTAATCAGAAGTTAGGTTTCGAAATGTACGCTGCATATATCTGCAATAAATGTTGCATCAAAGAGAAACAAAAAGCACCAATAGATATAAAACAATCTCTTTAAAGATTAAAGAAGTATAAAGTAGCAAAGCGCAACTGAAATTCTGGTCAGATTAGAAAACCATTTGTATAGTAGACTTTTTAGCACTGTAGGACTGCTGGGGCGATAGCAGACATAACTCTACTTACCCTGCGTCCGCCACTGAGGAGCCGCCGTAGCTTTAGTAGTGCTAAATTTTGAACCTGTAAACATGTGTTTCCCTGGTCTTTCCTGAAGTTTAAGAGAGCCATGTATCCACCAATTGCTCTACCTGGAGGATCCAAAGAGAAAATTATTTAAATGTGTAGAACTAAAATGGCGTATGACTCCTGGCTCGCATCTCACGCGAGTGCTTCCGCTATATCTTGTGGGGGTTCCTCATTTTAGAGTTTCCTGGATCCGCCACTGATTCCTCCTCATTAAATCAGCCTTTGTGATGATCAGAGTGTGAGCAAAACAAATTTATCACGGTTTCCGCGATGTTTTGTGCTTTGCCGCTGTTTTGCGAGCGGTTTACTGAGATTATAATAAAAAGTTTTTTCGGTTTTTTCCATTTTTTCCACCCCTCGGAAAAAACGAAAAAAAAAACTGGAAAAACCCGTTTTTCCGTTTGTTTTTTGGGTGCCCAGCCCTGCCAGAAATATATATGGTCATTTTTTAGAATAATCGATTTAATATATGACGAAAAATATGAATTTTACGGGCGCGTCAATTTCAAAGGCACCGTGGACTCGCTATATTTTATAAAAACTGAAGAAAAACGAAAGGTTAGCAAAATCAGCTTTTGAACTAATGGTTATGCGTGTAGTCATCAGTATAGATATAGTTCGATGCAAGTATATACATGAGATGTAATATAAAGCAGAATATTCCACCAAAACTGTAAAAAATTTTATGTTGGAAACGGACAGATGAAACGACATACTATAACACGTGCTCGAGGGTTCTACAATCCTTCAGCAACATATTCACCAAACCTTTCTTCAACTTAAATAATCTATAAAAACTTTGAATGCCGTCCATACGTAAGATAGAAACTTTTCAGTTTTGTGTACATGTTTTAGTGCATAAACAGAGAAAATAAATCCAAATTTATTAATTACAAATATATACGATTAATATTTTAAACTTCAAAAGTAAACTGAATTTCGGGCAATTTTTAGGACGCTACAGATTTTGAGGAAATATAATTAGAGTTGTAAATCTGTATAGTCACGTTCAATGAGGTTTAGTATCCACTGAAATATTTCAGAAATCACGCACCTCTACACTGATGAAACGATGTATGATTAGTTTTAAACAAAAAGATCGTATGCTACTGCTCGATGCGCCAACTATATTAACTGATCTTGTACGCGAAATTATACGGTGCCAATGGCCCAAAAAACTTATTGGCGATTGCTCACGAAATGAAAAAAGCGTCGTCGCATGGGAGTTCAAGGTTTAGTGTTTTAAACCCAATGTTCCGTTTAAACCATAAACATTGTGTTTAAATACGTGTTTAATTCGTTTGACCAAAATTCTGTATCGTTAGATCAAATTTGTCTCAAGTTAGTTAGCATATCTGCATTATTAAAACAGAACGGCCCACGTAAGTAGTATAGAGAACAGTAGTCATATATTATGTATCGTGTGAAGAGTGGTACTTAGTGCTAGCAGCCCAAGTGTTCTGAGGGTCATCGATGATAGAGCTATTACGAGTGAGCGGACATCTCGCCGGATTGAAGCCGACAGTTTGATCATTAAACTGTCTAGTAACGTAACATATGATTTGGTACTGCACAAGTGATTTCAGTGTTTGCATTTTTGTTTCAATGTCTCATCTTTCGATACATTTTGCACCTTCACATTAAACGTTCGCGTTTACTAAAATGAATGATCCAAGCAAAACTTTCCAAAATCTTGTCATATCGTGAATATGTCCGAATTTGAAGTTAAAATGTAATATATGTTTAAGCCAACGTTTTGGGTCTACAGTAAATAATGCCATTTTGGCGTCAAATTTAAACGACTGCGCAGCGCAGTGGTTAGAATTGCAGACAGCGTACCGGTTATCCGTGCATTATCGCTACGAGTAAAGCCAGACCTCGCGGCAACACTTTCGTGCATTGTTCTATATGGTACTGTGTAGAATTAATTATAGCTTGGTGGAAACCCGTGGTCCAGCTCAGGCGACGAAGAAATTCTAGCAAAACGTCTGATCGTTCGCATCCTCGAAGGGGTCACTCAAGTCGGGTGGCGAATAATCTTGACCGCAGACACTTGTCGACGCAAAGACTCAACATCGATCATTGTGCTTGAAGCTGGTAGCGCTCCGTTACCACTGCAATTTTTGTGTCTCAATCCGACAAGCATTTGTCAACTTCAGTTGATTTGTGGATCCGAAGATCTCGAGCAAGCAATCCAGACGACGATGACAGACTATTGGGATGGTGAGCTCGATTCGCAAGATCGGGTCGTGCTACCAGAATCGCTGTTCGGATCTGGCAAAGAAGAAATCGCATGCTGGTCAGTTGACGGCCGGGCATGGGGGCCTGGTATGAAACCCAGTGTAGCTGGGCGTACACTATTGCTCGCTCTTCACGCGATGCTCGAACGAGCGGGTTGGACTTGTTTGTCGTGTGCGAACGTTACGGTGACAGTTGGGTCTCGCAGTCATGGGTTTATTGGCGGCGGCGGTGGAGGGGGCAACAACGCCAATGGAATTCAAGCGGAACATGGCCGGAAACCAGACGCATGGTTCTACGCACGGGTTCATCCGTCAATGCCGAATAAAAGCCGAACGTACATACGTGCGTTATGTTCACGCCCCTATAGTCGGGCGTCCTTCAGTACTGGAAGTAGTTGTACAACTTCCGGAATTGGTACTTCTTCCGGTACCACATCGGGATCGATTGGAAGTAAGCATATTTCAGGTATGCTCATTGATACCTTACCCCCGCTTCCAGAATGCGCACCGCCTCTGCCTACGACGTGTCCGCCTCCTCTTTAGATGTTATGCCGGCATCGTTCTTTGTTGAAACTCTGAATTATAACAAAAAATATATACAAAGGTGTACTTTTATCCTATATTTTGGGAGTTACGTCTCATAATAATTTTCAAGTGTTGTTTCTTGTCATAAGAGGTTGAACCCTAGAATCTTTCTCGGCTGCTCGTTTTTAGATGAGTATACTTTGTTGTGCCATAAATAGTATTAATAAATGTGACAAAATCAGCAATTTTTTTAAAACTTTAATTCTGTCCATGTTATAAACTGCCCACGGCATAATAATCAATTAACTTGAGATCTGTCGGCGGCATATTTAAACTTAAGCACGTGCAGCTGCAAATTATCAAAAACTTTAGCCCATATAAATGTCGTAACCAGACGCCACTTTGACTATAGGTATTTTTCAATATAACTAGACACGGCACCAATCGCCGCAATGGCTAGCCGCCGTAACAGTAAAACGATGCCTGCTTCGTTTATCTGTTGGCAAATCAAAACGATTTTCGTAACAGTACGTAGTGAATTGCTCCGTCCAAAAACACGAAATATGCTGACACCAGTAGAACACGTTACCAAACACTGTACGACGTATTCTGCTGTTCAGCTATGAGCTGTTGCAGCGGTCGCAAACCACTATGACAATGAGTGCGGCTAGCCATATTTGTGATACGATTAATTGGTGTGGTTGTTGCTACGTCATATTTAACGAAGCTACTTATAAGCTACTTATATAAAAATTGCTTAAGAATCCCAGAGTACAAATGTAAGTACCGCCTTGTACATACCGAACGATGCTCATGCCGATCGTTAGTTTATGCAACAGTTAAAACTAAACTAACGTTATTTTTGATAAACGACGATGTACGAACAGTTTGGCAAAATTTACATCGAGTTGCTTAGCTGAATCGAATTCGAAGAACATGCTTAAGCGGAGCGACTTTGTAGCGTTCGGTCGTGTAGAATCCGGAGAAAAGTTTTCCGACGACGACAGGTTTTCGCCAAAGAATTGGTTTCTTGCTAAATGCTTTGGCGAAAACGAGAAAACAGCCAAATGAACGCCCTGAATTGACAATTTTCACGTCAAACTTTACTATCCACCATCAGTTGGTTTGCAAATTAATGTAGCCGTAAGACACATGCGGACCCACACCTACCGGGGACAAGAAAGAGGGCGCCGTCCGCCCTTGCCTCAATGGAAATCTTCCTGCCGCCTCGACTACAAATTTCTAGATGCGAAGCTAAACACACGGTTTTTATTTGCCAACTTTTGTTCTGTGAAAGTTTATAGCAAAATATAATTTTTAATTTACACTAAAACTTTCAGCCGACAAAAAATCACTTTCGACTGAAATAAAAGTATTGTTACGCTGAAGGTATCAACTATTTATGAACTATTTAGAATGCTGTTAGCTGTCCAAGCCTGATTTGAAAATAGGTTGGAGTGTAGTACTCATCATGTGTCATCTAATAGGTTTAAAATTTTGTAATTTTGATGTGTGGCGATGAATCATTGGTCAAAGGTTTGAGCTCCACATTACCTATATATAGGTAACAAATTTTATGTAGTACAGGTGTGTTTAAGTCTATATGTCACTTCAGTTCATTTAACACAAACCGTACCGTACTCAAATACATCCGGAGCCGGCATGTTTTGAATGTTTGCTTATAGCATACACAGTAAATTCCAGTGGGTTGATTTTAACTAAGAATGATTTGAATTACTCATTCTGAGACAGGACTGTCAGGACTCGCAATTTTGAGTTGATTCAACTTATTCTCATCTAATTAATCAACTCCCCCGGAGTCAACTCAACTCACAGTGAGAATCAAGTCAACTCAGAGTGAGTTATAGTTTACTGTTATTTACTCAGAAATAAACTTTCCGTCTGAATTCGCTAATTAACTGATTGGAATTTACAGTGTAACAATAACTTGTCAGGCCTATGTAGTTACTGGAAATTGGTGGAAAAGCTGAAACTGTTTCGGAGAGAGTCAATCTGACTCACCATTATTTGCAGTGTAAGCCTAAACCAAAGCCTAAGCCTAAGCGTTAGCATCAGCCTATTCCTAAGCCTATAGCCTAAGTTTAAGAAAAAATTAGACTAAAGCTGAAACTGACTATTACAGCCCCGCCGGAATACTATCCGGTCCTGTTCTATAAATGAGCCACTTGTCGAATCAGGCGGTACGACATTAATATATATGTGCTAAATTGTGTCATGGGCTATGGGTTACATGGGTTATTTATGAGTGAACTACCCATAAGTCACTGTTGGTCATGGGTGATTCTTTGTGAACCATTACCATCGCTTGTGTATACCCTTCTCCTATGCAGAAACGTAAGGCTATGCCGAATATTAACGGTCCAAAGCTAAGCTAAGCCGATTCGGCCTGCGCTTCATAAACCTTTAAGCCACTACAGTTATTTCATCAATAACTTACATCTTTTTGCATATCAGCAATCGGTGAGAGAGCATTATCGACACTCAACGATTTTGCAAAAATCAACACCAAATCCGGAATATACTTTCGATTACCAGCTCGAAACGTCATTGCCTAAATGTCGCAATACATATATACATAAACACTTATTTATGTATCTGTATCTTGGCCCATGTTATTTTAAGGGGCGTCCAGTTTTCTAGTGAGTCTATAAAAGTGTAGGTTTATATACATTCTACATTACATTTCTTGCTTAGGCTTAGACTTAGGCTTAGGAACACATTTTTGCAACGCTTAGGCTTTGGTTTCGGCATTGGAATACGCTTAATCACTGTTACTAGGCTTAGGAACACATTTTTGCAACGCTTAGGCTTAGGTTTCGGCATTAGAATACGCTTAATCTACTGTTACGCTCCTAAGAGTAAGATTGACCTGTACCATTATAAATCAAGCGATAATAATTAAAATCATGAACAAAATTAAGCAAAGTTCTTGTATCCACCGCTGCCAGCACTAAAACTAGCCGCGATAAATGCCGATACTTCGTTCGTAAAACTTTATCTTAAATACTCGAAACTGGGTTTTGCCAAACATTTATATAAGGTCGTGGTTCGCCAAATATATTCGCACTTTTTGTAATATTCGTATAAACAAGCAACAGGCACAAGTTGAAAACTTAAAATGTTCAAAACACAACTTTCCACGACTGCAATTTCTGAATTATACTAAGTATCATAATTTAAATAATGCAATTAAATCTTGCTCATACTTGTTCTTTGGCAAATAAAACCGCCGCTCCAATGTATGCCTTCAAATTTTCATGAACGTAATGAACACTCGCAAGTGCGCCTACAAAACACGAAAAATATCCGTGTTTTAGACACGGAGTTTGATCCGCGCACGAATTTTTCTGTCAGAACCGGTATTTGTCTGCGCATATCATCATTTGCAAGAGCGTTAAAACGTTTTAGAGACGGCAAGAAAACTTTTCGCGTCATTGAATTCGTTTTAAAACTGTAGAAAAAAACTTCGGCCTTTGAGGGGCGAAAGTGTAGAGTAGGAAACGGCGACCCTCCTCGCTTCCTACGTATTTTCAGCCTTAGTACTCGTTACCCGCTAGTTACTGCGCCTTGCATTTCAGTTGCTAACATGTGTTGGTTAACAGTTAACACTGATTTGCTGTTGTAAAACATTATATGACAATTCTTAAATTGAGTAATAATTTGAAGCAATAGATTAGCACTACTAATAGCATATTTATGTACTTAATTATTCTGCGGTTAAAAACTTATAACAGCATTTCAAAGCGCTAACATGCAAAATATTTTCAAAAGGCACAATTATTCTGCAGCGAAAGCATACAGTAACAGTTTATCTGTGGCTTCTAGACTTTAGAAATATTTTATTTCAACCTAAACTTTTAAGACTTGTTATTGTTTCTCGTGTGGTACAGATCTTTACTCGCCACTACACAGAAGTATGAAATTCTTTGTCAGCTGCGTTTCCCGCTGATAACGAATGATTTGTATCAGGCGAGTAAAGAAGTCGTTGTTTCTAATCCAGAACTGAACCTTAGCTCCGTAACCTGGAATTGTTAATATTGAGTTAAGTACCTAAATAAATTATTTAAACGTATATAACGCTGGCTAAAGCTTTTACAGGTGGAAGGCGACTTTGTCGGCAAGGATGGACAGCAGCCCAGCCTGCCTTTTTTAGTAGCATCTTTCCAAATTTTGTTGGAAAAAAACGCGTAGAATCTTACCGTCAATTTTGTCTTTACCATACAACAAAGGCAACGTCAACCATAGCTGAGTGCAGTATTGGACAAACGCAAATCGCACGCTTGGTCCAAGCAACGCATTTAGTGTTCGAAGAAAATTTATAACGCCGTAAAAATTGTCATTTCCCATGGCAGTACATCCTTCGACAATTGCAACAATGTCAATGGTAAAATTTGACTCTGAAACTTTAACACACAGCAAGGGTGGCTCTACACGCAAAATAAGTTGTCTTATATTCAAGACATATTGTCTAAAATATAACACAGTTGTCTTAATACTGACTCCAGACATTTATGTCTTGAATTCCAGACTTTTATTTCTTAAATGTTTCAGAAATATGGGTCTGAAATTTTTTGGCTTAAAACTCTTAAATCTAAGACTTTAACTTTTTTACATAGGTACATAAAAATCAGAAAATTAACACATGAATATAAGACATCTATTTCTTGAAAGCAAAAAAATTATTTCTTATAAATTGGAAACGGTAATTTCTTGTATATAGCACATTTATGTTTTAGCCATTTCAGAAACGAATTTCTGACGTGTTAAAGGTTATTAACGTCTGAAATACCAGATATTTATGTCTTGACACTATAAAAAAGTTGGAGTGTTGAAATTCCAAGACAATTTATTTTTTGTATATACTATAAAAAATTGTGATGGCATTCAACGGTGTCTGTTGTACGTCACTGTACATTTTATGAGCGTTCGATACCGCACGGTGGCGAACGGTAACGGACCGCAAGGTACGCCCCCACACCAGTATATATAGCGCCACAATAACGATGGCGGCTGGCAAGTTCTATACAATGTCGTACAATACCGGTAGGCATAGCGACTCCCCTGGTGTGTTTTTTAAATGATGCAGTTACAGCTATATTCACAGATTCCATTTTGCTATTTGTATTGAACACATCAAAACACTTTACGAATAAAGTCTACTTCTAAACAACGTCGGTGTGTTACTGCATTAGTTCAAACAAGTCAATTAATTCATTGAAGTAGCTTATAATAACCGTTGCACCACATAGTATCGCTCGGATCTGGATATTCAGGAATTTTGTGTTTCTCAAACGTGCAATGCAATGATATGTAAAATATGCAATATATATGTGTGTTGTTGACTTTCAAGTAATAGTTGTAGCGCGCGGCTTTTACGTTCTCTCACAAAATTAGAATGGATCGAAAAATTCACCTGGCACACAAATCGGTTTCATAATGTTTTTGGTAATGTTTGCGAGAGCGTTGAACGATGGCACATCTATCATGAGGTTATATTCGTTGGATTTGCCAACTATTGCCAACAGTTGGTCTTTTACGAAGTATTGTGTTACGCCAATTGCCATAAGCACGTGTCCCTGAAACATTTAGTGCTATTCACTATTAAAAACAAATTGCTTGAGCGTAATGTTTAGCATTTGCGTAAAATTGCCAAAATGTTATCTTCTATCAACATTAGTAATTAAAAATGCATGTCAAGAATTGCAGTGATCGGCAATACTAAGAAAAGACGATCAATGTTTTCAAAAAAATTAAATTCGTGAAATATATATTTACGAAAACAGATAGAAAAACGAAAAATAAAATAATGCCTTTTCGTTGGTGCATTATTGAGCGAAGATCGAAGTTTCCCGAAGCGTTTTATGTTTTGTACTTGGGGGTCGAAAGGTGGATGTCCGTCCGTCCGTCTGTCCGTCTGTCCGTCCGACAAGAATCTCAGGAACGGCTGAACCGATTTTGATAAACTTTTTTTGTTTGAAAGCCAATTATCTTGGAGTATTAACCTCGCATTGGGGTTTAAAAATTTTGAGCCGTTTATTAGCTACAGGCTAATTTGCATAATTAATTAAGCCTAAATTAGTACTTTCAACAATATTTCACTAATTATTACAGTTAGAAGCAATCTAATTTTAGCATTAAAGGGTTTTTGGGTGCGAGGAATCTGCGTAGACTGTTCACAAACCTCCAAAACCGAGTATTGAGCAGTTAGCTAATAGATAATTTGCATATTAGCATAGGTTATAAGCCTAAATTAGGACTTTTTACAATATTTTACTAATTATTAAGGTTAAAAGCAATATAATTTCAGCACTAAAGGGTTTTTAGGTGTATGGAATTTGAATAAATAGTTTACAAACATCCAAAACCGATAATTGAATAGTTAGCTAATAACTAATTTGCATATTAGCTTAATTGACAAGACAAAACTAGGACTTTTTAAATTATTTCAATAATTTTTAGGGTTCACTGAAGGTTTTTGGATGCGAGGAATCTGAATAAATTGTTTACAAACCACCAAAACCGATAATTAAATAGTTAGCTAATAACTAATTTGCATATTAGCTTAATTTACAAGACAAAACTAGGACTTTTTAAATTATTTCAATAATTTTTAGGGTTCACTAAAGGTTTTTGGATGCGAGGAATCTGAATAAATTGTTTACAAACTTCCAAAACCGATAATTGAATAGTTAGCTAATAGTTAATTTACATATTAGCTTAATTGACATGACAAAATTAGAACTTTTTAAATTATTCCAAAATTTATAGGGTGGCTGATGGGTTTTTGGGTGCGAGGAATCTGAGGAAATTACTTACAAACCTCCAAAACCGATAAATGAATAGTTAGCTAATAACTAATTTGCATATTACCTTAATTGCTTACGTGTGTTCGAGCTTCGCTCAATAAATGTAGTCCCACTACGACTGGTTTTAATTTTTGCCAAGGTCCATGCTCGGGCCTATAGCTGAATCTGATCCTGATTGTATCGTAACATAGGTAACAGTTTAACACCCTGGCATCGTTGAATATGTGGTGGTAATCTAGGGATTTCATTAACGCTAGCCAACGTTAGCAATAACAATGCAATAATTACTCAGTGAAAACAATGCAAAAATTTCATCAACTTCGTAAACCAAATATCTGCAACTATAAAATATATCGGATTTTTAAGTTAGCTTCAACTCTAAATCTCTTACAGAAAAGGGTTGTCACCAGTTCTACAACAGTTGACAAAATGAACTCGCGATAGCCTTGGTCTATAAGATATTTTGCGGGACCGCTGACAAAATTATTGTGAATGAGTCATGTATAAGAATAATACATGCAGCTTGAGTATAATTATGTAGAGGTAAAACTCAGAATCAAAAAGTTTAAAACTTCGCAATAGACTTACAGTTTTGAACAGCTAAAAGCGTAGCGTAAATAACCACTTACCTCTTCCCGAATTCTCTTTGCGGCAGTTGATGGGTCATCCACGCTATAGCTGTCAGTAACAACGATAATATAAATTGTGATTGAAGTATCATTACCTGAAACATGTGCTATTTATAGAAGACCCACACGACAGAAGCCCGACGTGTTTCACCCTTTGTCTTGAAATGATCTGTTAGAACTTTTTTAATGATCGTTAATACTTAAAAGCAGTTGCTAGTTTCGGCCAATGTATAGAACAGGGCGGTAACAGTAGAATAAGCGTATTTCTAAGCCTAAGCCTAAGCTTAAAAATGAGTTATACCTGAGCCTGTAAGCTTAAGCAAAAAATTAGTGTAAGCTTAACCTTATTATATTGCAGTCCCGCGGTAATAAGTTCCACCCCTGATCTTTACATGAGCCCTAGTTTCTAACGACCTACGTGAAATCTACCGCATCGCTTGAGAATAAAGCTGGAACTTTTCAAGTTGACATTGATTAAAAAATTAATTTTATATTTTAGCTGGGCTAAGTAGTCGATAATATAAAGCTAAACAGAACCCGTATCAACTTGGTCTACAATCCGTTGTTTGATAGCAATTAGCACTTTTCCCATGTATGTTGCTCCAATATCGTTAATATAATCGATGCTTTTAATCTGGTCTAAAACAGAAAAAGATGTAAACCAAATTCTGGAAATAGGAAGACTGTATCCGCGAGCAGGTCGGCGATGCTAAAGCTTTCGCAATAAACAGTTCATCTGAACCTTCCAATGTGTTTCCTAGCCAAATGCCCACAATATGGCGTGGTAATACAATACGCGTTCAAATTTTTGCTACATAAGTGTAACTGGCTAATTGTAAATTATCGAAAATTTGCTAAAAACGAGCTTTTAAAACTACAAAATTTACGAACACATAAAGCTGTCTTCCCACACCCAAATTTCCAAGATTTACCCTTGTATTTTGGCTTAGGATTAAATTCTCACTTTAGGCTTTACACACAGGCAGCGTTCGGTGCCACATCTATGAAGAGCTAGGTCAACAGTGTACCTATTACTTAAAAAATCAGGTTAAGATTTATTTGCAATAAGCTCGCCGAAACTGTTTGGTTCTTTCGTAGCAACTTAGAGTTTCTCATCTTTCAACTGAAGCCGTATTGTCGCTAGTGTGTGAAGTGTCTATCACCAGTTAGCAATAGGTTTTAGGACAAGCTAACTGTCGGATATGTTTATGTAAAATAACACAGAAGGGTGCTGATTCAAGTGTATAAAACGGGCGAAAATTTGAAGACTTGTCGTTTACTTGCTGTTGAGAATTACTCTAAACACATTGAAGAATGTAAAACGGACGAAAAACAATTCCAAAAAATCTAAACCATTTTCAACTGACCTGCAAAACTGTCTATAGATCCACGTGGCACCAGCATTCGATCAATGCGTTCGCTCGCTGAGAACGTAACCACAGCAATTGACGTTTGATAAGACATTTGGGTCGCTATATCAATAACCAACTGGCGCTCGTGACCAAATCCTTCCGGGGTTACACTTGCGGATGAATCCAAAACAAATATTAACGCAATGTCGTCGGCCGCATCTGGTTGCTTGCATAGCCGAGTAAGCGTGCTATCACTATTCTTTTCTGAACCAAAAGTAAGAGCGAATGTATAGATCAGGGCCGTAACAGTAGTATAAGCAAATTTCTAAGCCTAAGCCTAAGCAAAAAATAGTCTAGTTTAAAACTTGCTCTATTGCAATTCCGCGGAAACACGGTCCGCCCCTGATGGGCCAAAATAATATTTAAAGTAAAATTATTGTAAGAAATATGAAACGCACAAATAACCAGTATTGCGCTTCGGTCTTATAACATTTTGTTTTGTGGAATGGCAATTTTAAGGCAAAAGAGCAGAGTTGATTTCCACCAAAAGTCAAACGCAAAGTATTGTGAATCCCGGCATAATGGCGCAAGCGTGATGTTAATATTTAATTGCATTATTGTTAATTTAATCATATGTATAGTCAAAAACTAAACAAGTATTACGAGCACCTTATATTTCGCTTTGCGTTTCGAGTAAAAACAATGCCGAACAGAAATTATTAAGTTTAAAATGTTTATTCGTTCATATAAATATTACGCAAACAAATTATTCGCTAAATATTAATAGAAGAGTCTAAAAAATGTTTCGGCTCATACCGGAGTTGAATATTAAAATACAAGTAAGATTTTTCTACCCGGTCTGCGGTTAATAGCTGTGAAGATAAAAATTATGACCCTTCGCGTCCAACGTTTTCTGATGTCTAAAGTTTATGAGTTAAGAGTTTGTTTAAATCATGCCAAAACTATATATTTATCATCTGTCGAACAATAATTGGAGACTAGATTAACATTGCAATTAAAAACATGGCTGCCTGCAGCTAAACACCTACTGTAGTGACCCGAATAATAGGGGTGTAATAAGAGGACCCCATTTTGAGTTCCAATCAATTAGAGTCTGTATCACCTAATAAGAGTCCGCAAGCGGAAAAGGTTCATAAAACGTAATTAGGGTCTATAAATGTCAATTATCACAAATTGGACTGCATAAATAACTAGAGAACCAAATACAATCGAGTTCAAAAAATTAAAGCATACTTAGTTATGAAAGCACATTCTTAAATATAACCTTGCATTATAGTTCAAGGTTTTGATACACTACAAATAAACGGTTTATTGGACGGATAGTTGCAATACTAAATATATATAGTAACGAAGGGCGGGTTCAAAATAAATAACAGTTCGTTAAAGTCTTCCTCTTATTCGGGTCACTACAGTACAACAGTCCGTACTTATCGCGGTTAGCCTTAAATTATGACGCATACAAAAACTTCAAGCAAGTTCAAATGCTTAATCAAATCGAATTTGCCTATTCGATGTAAGAGACAAAATAAACAATGGAAATATTGTAAATCTTGATATTTTTCTGCCTTTAAAAGCACTTAACAAACCTGGAACAATACTACTAATCGGAACAATATTGCCCGTGTTTATTGTCGTAGTTTCGATGTCTGTACCGTTACCATTATCTTCACCATTTTCGGAGACTGTCTCATTTTGATAATTTGTCGTTTCCTAAAATTAAGATTTAAAACAAAAAATGCAATGTAAGGCAACGCTAATTTTGCTCCCTGCTTTCAATAATCAATGCAAAGAAAAAGTGAACTTCCAGTGCAATTATTGGTCGTTTAGTTTGAATATCATAAACGGCTATGCATATACTAACCTTGCCGTATACAACGCCTCAGAATTGTTCTAGAAATGCATCTAAAAAATTTATAGATCTTGTAAAGGCAGTTCAGCTCCAAAATCTTGTTTTGTGCCTGTATATTTTGACACTAAAGGAAATTTCGCGAGCAAGAAACAAGACGCATGTTGTTGTAATCAAATACAATTTTTAAAATTGGTTTTGCTTTCTCAATATCAAACGAATGACTTTTAGTCCTAATAAACCTGTTTTAAAAATGGAACCTAAACCAAAAATCGTTCCAAAATGTACTACGCCCAGTGCGTACCATAATCGTTGGAAGTGAAATATCGAGCAACATTAACTCGATAATACGAGCAAATGGTTCGTTGAGGACGGTATAATCTTTTATTTCGAACACATTTTCAGCTTTTCCACCAATTTCCAGTAACTGATCAAAGCTAACGAACGCTGTTACTCCAATTACAATCACTAAGTTGACACCCTAAACGATTTTAAAACAATCAAAGTTACTAAACAAAAGCGATACCTTACGTCGTTTATTATTTTTATTAATCTAAAATATCAATGTAGTGACAGTCTAATTTTACATTTTCCCTTTTTTGTTGTTTGTTATTTTAAATTCGTGTACAACGGTCTTGAGCCAAAAAAAGATATTAACTCTACCACAGGCGTTCTATGACGAGCGGAGCTACGTCCCATAAAAATTTGGAGGGGAATTTGTATTGCAAATTTTAAAATATAAAAACACCTTTACAAAAACTGCAATCCGGTTACGCCAATCTTTTATTCAGCCGTCGTGCAGTTTGAAATCTTACTTGCATCCTTAATAACTGTCGCGGAAATGTGACGTCATCAACAGACAGACTATCCGTGATTAATATAACAATGTTAGCAGCACTTGAATCTGAAATAAAGCTGAAAAAAAATTAAAATCGGTTAATCATTTGGAACTACTTACCGATATAAAGTTTTTTAAGCCCTATTCACACGTTCAGGTTGTTGCTGCGAGAACTTGCAGCTGCAACTTTCACTTGCAAGTTTTGTGCAAAATCCCATTCAAAAAACTTGCAGCTGCAAATAATTCATTAAAAATAATAGTTAGGACTTTAGTTCACAAGTGTGAATAATCATGCAAGTTACTGAGTTTACTGCAGCCGCTTCTGATTGGCTGATGAAAAAATAATTTGCAGCTGCGAGCTCTCGCAGCAAAAACTTGCACGTGTGAATAGGGCTTTATAAAAGCGAAAATAAAATACAAAAAGCCAAGAAAAACATATCATTAACAGTTTGATCATTTGTTAATCGATATATAATATAACAAACCAGGCTTGCGACGATCGTCACAAGTTACGGTGAAACTTGCATGCAGGGCTTGCGAAGATTTCGCAGTATATATTTACAGGCTTAAAAACTATTTCCAGGAAGCCGAAATTTTGCTAGCCGAGCCGAATCTTCATTGGCCCTCGTCGATCTGCGGGAAGTAACAAACATGAGTTTTTTATGTTAATGTACCTTCATTTAAATTTCGCTGAATAACTTCTTTGCTAACGTAAGCCATCGCATGACCAGTTCTTGGTGCAGCCATATCGTTCAGATAAGCAATAGAATCGATTTCATCTAATCAGTAAGCAAATACTGTTATACGCATAATCCACCAAGTGTTAACAAACACAGTATTAATTTAAATGAATAAATATGCATCGCTATCAGTTCCATGATTTGCAAACTAAAACTCTGGGTTGGAGCGCACTCGGCATAAGCCGGCCCGGTACTGCAGAACAAAATCAATTTTGTATAACTTCAAAGGATCCCAAGGAAAAAATATTTAGGTTTGGTGATACCAAACAAAACACGCCTCTTGCTTCTCGCCGATTTCCATAGACACAGATTTCCTTCAACTGGTGACTGCATGGCGGACGATTGGACCTGGTTCACTACCTCGGTCCAAAAAATTTAGGTTCTCAATAAAGAAAGCTCGAAACGCTGACCTCGAAAACGTAAAATAACTCGTCAGGAAAGAGGAGGCTCGGCCAATCTTTCTGTCTCCCTGGGGATAGTCCGTTCTAATTAAAATGGTCAAAGCCACAAATTACTATTGAAACATTTACCAATCACTTCTTGTCGACTCATCAATGTATCCGAATCAAACTCGAGAGTAGCATCACGACCAAACTGAACAACAGAAATATATGAACGACGCGGTGATATGCAACGCAACAAACGAATAACAAAACGTAACGTATTTAGTCACTCTGTAGATTCTCTCCTGGGACAACCATCTACGTGGGATCCCATGGGGGTTATAACTCGTGTTTGAAACAAAGGTTTTAACTTTTTCTTTTAGCTTATTATAGTACAATTTTTTATTTTAGGTATCTTATAAAGAAAAAGATAGAAAAAAATATATTTGGTCATATTTATTATATCTTGTTTTATATTTTGTCTATATTTTAAGTAAATTTATATACGGTGCGGGGAGTTTGGTGGATAAATACTATTAGAGCTGCATAGCATGTTTGTTAAGATTAAACCTGCTACTGTTTTAGTTGAGCATAAGCCTAGCTTAAGCCTAAACCTTAGCATAGGTTTGGAAAAACTATTTTAGTTGAGCATAAGCCCTAGCCTAAGCCTAAACCTTAGCATAAGTTCTAGATGCTATAGTTTAAGCATAATCCTAACTAAGCCTTAAAGCTTTAGGGTCCTACCTAAGCTTGAGCCTTAAAGCATTAGGGTCCTACCTAAGCATAAGCCCTAAAGCATTAGGGTCCTATCTAAGCTTTAAAGCATTAGAGTATTACCCAAACCTTAAAGCATTAGGGTCTACCTAAGCCTAAGCGTTAAAGCATTAGGGAACTGCCTAAGCCTTAAAGCATTAGTGTCTGCTTTAGCCTTATAACATTAGGTTCCTGCCGAAGCTTTAAAGCATTACTGTCCTACCCTTGCCTAAGCCTAAGCCCAAGCCTTAGTATAATCCTGCCTTGTCTAAACCTAAGCCCAAGCTTTAGTATAATCCTGCCTTGTCTAAGCCTAAGTCTTATAGCATTGAACTCCTACCTTTCCGTTAAGCCCTAGTCTCCCTTAATTTATCATAAACCCAAGCCTAAGTATAAGCCCTTAAAGCAGCCCCGCCCCCCGCATACATTGCCTGACCGCGAAAATATTCTTACACACATTTACTTTTGCGGCGTTGCTTATTGTTATACGTTGTTTATTTTTCCTTATCAGAAAACGTTTGAGCGAAGCAAGTTATATAAGTTATAGGTAGGAACCTTGCCTAAGTTTTAAACCTTATACCGTTATGGTTTTACCCCTGTCTAAGCCTAAGCCTTAATGCATTAGGGACCTACCTAAGCCTAAGCCCTAAAGCATTAGCTAGAATTTTTCACAAACTTACACCAGGGATCGAATAGATATACGGTTTCGGTTTAATATCCGGCGAGTAATCGTATCCGTATCCGGTTACGGTATCCGGAGAAAATATGCCAAATTTTCACGATTGTAATGTTGAATATCATTAAACTGGTTTTTACAAGCGGACACATTTTTAATGTTTCTGATGTCATATGTGCCTAATGCTTTAGGGCTTAGGCTTAGGTAGGACCCTAATGCATTAAGGCTTACGCTTAGGCAGGGGTAAAACCCTAACGGTATAAGGTTTAAAACTTAGGCAAGGTTCCTACTTATAACTTATATAACTTGCTTCGCTCTAAAGTTTTCTGATAAGGAAAAATAAACAATGTATAACAATAAGGAACGCCGCAAAAGTAAATGTGTGTAAGAATATTGCGCGAACAGGCAATGTATACGGGGGCTGCTTTAAGGGCTTATACGTAGGCTTGGGCTTATGATAAATTAAGGGAGACTAGGGCTTAACGGAGAGGTAGGAGCTCAATGCTATAAGACTTAGGCTTAGACAAGGCAGGATTATACTAAGGCTTGGGCTTAGGCTTAGACAAGGCAGGATTATACTACGGTTTGGGCTTAGGCTTAGGCAAGGGTAGGACAGTAATCCTTTAAAGCTTCGGCTGGAACCTAATGTTATAAGGTTTAAGCAGACCCTAATGCTTTAAGGCTTAGGCAGAGCCCTAATGCTTTAAGGCTTAGGCTTAGGCTTAGGTAGGTCCCTAATGCATTAAGGCTTAGGCTTAGGCAGGGGTAAAACCATAACGGTATAAGGTTTAAAACTTAGGCAAGGTTCCTACTTATAACTTATATAACTTGCTTCGCTCTAAAGTTTTCTCATAAGGAAAAATAAACAACGTATAACAGTAAGCAACGCCGCAAAAGTAAATGTGTGTAAGAATATTTTCGCGGTCAGGCAATGTATGCGGGGGGCGGGGCTGCTTTAAGGGCTTATACTTAGGCTTGGGTTTATGATAAATTAAGGGAGACTAGGGCTTAACGGAAAGGTAGGAGTTCAATGCTATAAGACTTAGGCTTAGACAAGGCAGGATTATACTAAAGCTTGGGCTTAGGCTTAGACAAGGCAGGATTATAATAAGGCTTGGGCTTAGGCTTAGGCAAGGGTAGGACAGTAATGCTTTAAAGCTTCGGCAGGAACCTAATGTTATAAGGCTAAAGCAGACACTAATGCTTTAAGGCTTAGGCAGTTCCCTAATGCTTTAACGCTTAGGCTTAGGTAGACCCTAATGCTTTAAGGTTTGGGTAATACTCTAATGCTTTAAAGCTTAGATAGGACCCTAATGCTTTAGGGCTTATGCTTAGGTAGGACCCTAATGCTTTAAGGCTCAAGCTTAGGTAGGACCCTAAAGCTTTAAGGCTTAGTTAGGATTATGCTTAAACTATAGCATCTAGAACTTATGCTAAGGTTTAGGCTTAGGCTAGGGCTTATGCTCAACTAAAATAGTTTTTCCAAACCTATGCTAAGGTTTAGGCTTAAGCTAGGCTTATGCTCAACTAAAACAGTAGCAGGTTTAATCTTAACACTTAAACATGCTATGCAGCTCTAATAGTATTTATCCACCAAACTCCCCGCACCGTATATAAATTTACTTAAAATATAGACAAAATATAAAACAAGATATAATAAATATGACCAAATATATTTTTTTCTATCTTTTTCTTTATAAGATACCTAAAATAAAAAATTGTACTATAATAAGCTAAAAGAAAAAGTTAAAACCTTTGTTTCAAACACGAGTTATAACCCCCATGGGATCCCACGTAGATGGTTGTCCCAGGGGAGAATCTACAGAGTGACTAGTATTTCAGTTTGAAAACATTGCCATGGATCCCGCGCGTTTTTCACTGTTAGGCACCCTGAAGACCCTCCCTTGGGACAGCCACCTACGAGGGGTCCTATGTGGGGGGGGGGGTCTCTGCGCGGGGGTGGGGGGGGGGGGGGGTATTTTTTGGGGGGGGGTGGGTGGGTGGGGGGGGGGCGACTCGCGCGTGCGGGGGGTGGGGGGTTGGGGGGGTTCTTTTGTTTGGTGGTTGGTGGGTTTTTTGTTTTTGCGTGGGTTTGGCGTTGTTGCTCGCCTTTGCGGGGTTCTGATATATGAATAAGCTATAGACTGGTATTGCGGACGGCAGATTCAGGCAGCGCTTCTGAAAGACAATATAAAATACATACAGCTCCTACCCCAATTCTGAAATACCGTGGCCCATGTTCTTATATACTTTTTAGTCAATGCAGTCCACGTGATTAACAACTGAACAGAAATATGTGTTCCATTTGAAGTTATCACTTTAATAAGCACACAGAAAACAAAATCAAAGTATGAACCAGAGTACAAGTTTAATGAAATTAACGTTACTTTGATTTCACGTTCAAATGTCAAAATTTTCAAGACACGTTTGCTGCCACTACTACACTTGTATCTATATTTGGATATTTTTATAAGCGATAATACAATATTTCGCACAAGACGCAGAAAGTTTAAGTATTTGCCTACACAGTCTATAAAAATAATCTAGTGATCGCACTGTAAATTCCGATGAGTTTACTAATCAACTCAGTGAGCGAATTAGTCATTTCTGGGTAATATTTCTGAGTTAAAAACTGAAAACACTAATTTAGTCCGGGTGAGTTGATTAAGTAACTCAGAATGAATTCAATCAATTCAGAATTCTGAGTTCTGAAAAAACCAACAGGATCCTGCTACAAATTGCAGAGAGCTTCAAAAACACGGATGCAAAATAAAAGTGCAATGCAAACGGCTAGCATTTGACTTAGCACTATAATATAAACAACCTATATATATGAATATTTAACGCAAATTTGAAATGAAAAATTGAGTCAAGTAATAACCATTTTATACACGTGCATACAGTATGAGAGTATAAATAGCAATAAACTACCGTTTGTTTACTGACGTTAATATCGGTTTTTCAATTATGCGAGGAAACAGGAAATACTTATTGTTATTCAGTTTTGGGAAAATAGCAAAATTTTTGAATATGACAAAATTTTAGTAAATGCTGATCCTTGGAACACAAGTTAATTTGAAATTTACAATACAAAAATAACGTAAAAAAATTATATGACCAAATTTTTTTGGAATACAAAGATATATGCCCCACTACGAAGAACTCTTGTTGCCTATAATACAACCAAATGAATATCTCTGATATTTAAGAGAAAATTTCTTACATTTAAGAAGTATAATTATCAAAGTGCGCTTGAAAAGTATTTCTGTTATAACAGAAAAGTTTTCAAAAACGTTTTATAGTAAAGTCTGAAAATAAGCGTTTTCCAGTTATTTTTAGAAAATTTGTCTTAAATATCAGAAAAACTTTCCAGATTTGACACAGAAAATAATTTTCTGAATAAGTTCAGAAATACTATTTTGTGTGTAGACTGAAAAATCAAAATTTTGACAGCATTGAAAGAATTTTGCTGCGTCTTCTAGAAATCTTCTAGATTCCTCCACCACAAATTCCGGCTTGCTCAAATGAAACTATCTCTGTTTCGTTCTGTATTTATCTCTCGGCATACGTTTTTGCGATGGTAGATCCAAGGGAAAGTAGACATAAGCATTGTTCGATAAGTTGTTAATTTAAAAAACTGAACCCTATTTTTTGCGATCAATTCGGATTTTCAAAGGGGTTGTCTTGACGAAAATGAGAACTAAATATTTCAGCGTATCGTGAAAAATATGCTATTCCGTATAACACGAATGAGAAATTTTTATATTGCCTGCCACATTGTAACAGTGTTGTATGTATAATTGTACGGTGCAAATATTGCAATGGTTTCATGACAGAAAATTCTATGTTTTCCTCGTTTAAAATTATAAACATTGGTTGCAAACAAGTTAATTTTATGTTTTTTTCTGCAATTCGGAACGATATTCTAGTTTGTATTATATCGTTTCGGTTGATGCAGACATAAAAAATGATAAAATATGCTAAAATGCACATATTAATTTATGTTCTCGACTCTTTTTAGGCCTAATCAACGAATAATGTTCATTTTTTCTAGCAAAAGAGCTGCATAAATAGTGAAATTCAAGTCTCACTGTATTATTGTAGGTTCTGTTCTCAGCGTCCTGTGTACAATAAATACATGACATTTAAATAACTCGTTATTTTTGCTATACGTTCGTACTTCAACTCAACCTCTCACGCATACGCAAGATACTTGTGATCGAGTAGGTGACGGACACTAAAATTTTTTGATTCTCTGTGCTGACTACTATAAAACCTATCAGCCCTTTCAAGTTTCAAAATCCAATCTCAACTGAATCTTTAAGTACATCTAGTGGTGTAATTACAAGTTTAGATAGATATACCTACTTATCAAATTTGTTCCAAACACGTTATTGGTCCTATCGTTTTTAAATACAAATCTCTCTTGCCATGCTGTGTGAATGGTTGGGAAACGCGCCCTTTATCTTAAATTAGGTGCGTTTCACAAGAAACTGTGCTGTAAAAATGAATATGAAATTTGAACAGAACTGCGTATCGGTAGTAAGTTGGAAGATCTCGTTAACATGATGTGTTGGCTGAGAGCAGAAAAACAGTTTATAGATCTCTGTCCCGGATAGCTCTATAAACAGAGTGCAACCAGATATCAAGTTACCTTCCGGTGAAAATCAATGTCAGTTTCTGTATAAGTTTTTAAATATACGGAGAATTTTGTTATTTTATGCTCAAAATTAGCTCTACTGTGCGTATAAACCGCTTAATTTTTCATCAAAGATGTATTGCAGTTGTTCGATATGTAACAATGATGAAATGTATCCAAAATCTTAATCAATTAAACGCATGCTGTATTTCGTTTTATACAGTTGCAAGAAACAGATACCCACCGTTTCTTAAATATTACGGGTCGGGTCTGACGGAAATCAAACGCCTGTACCCTTTAACTGAAAAATTCAATTGCAGCAACACAAAAAAGTGAAACTTGTTACACGTATTACTGCTTTTAACAAGTCAGAACGCAACATATGAGCATAGTGTCATTCAACTCAAACAACGTTGAAAGTGTTAACACTTCAGATTCAAATCTGTTGAACTGAATTCGGTCATTTGATTTTTGAACTATTACAATTCTTTAGCTACTTTGTGAATAGCAACAGTGACAAATTTTTAAACTCTATCTGATTTTGTACTAGTGACTGATAACAAGAGTTCACTTTTAAATACGTAAAATAGTTCGCTACAGTTAGTGTATGAATTTGAATACCTCTTGGATATCATCACGGCCGATCGTGAAGTGGTGGGGTGGTATAGCACAACGTGAGAAAAGTTTTTTGGTAAAAATTAATAAAATCTCTGCGCGATTCATACAAATTTAATTAAAGCACCAATTAAGTAGGGATTACTGGATCCGCCGGCACATTTATCACGGCTTGTACAGGCAGTTTCGTATTAAACATCGGACTCCAGATCTATAAAAACTCGTAAACACTAGCGATGGGAATTGAATATTTTTTCATATCCGGATATCCGGCAAGTAAAAGCCAAAGCGTATCAAAACAAGAACGCGTATATAAGCTATAGCGATTCCCTATATACTGACCGTGTTGTTTATAAAATTAATAAGTTTTCCAGCGTGGTTTTACTAATGATTGGCGTCATTCCAGTGTTCAGTAAAACATTAAGGTTGTTTACAAATTAGTTAAAGCACGGTGGTCGAGAGAAGAGGTTTTGATATAAATTTTGGCATTTTCCTGACGATGAGGAGAATTGTTCTGCGTCGTCAGAATTTTATTTTTTTACTTCCTCGTAAATAGCCAAAAACGTGATCGGTTTTGCATGAACGCAGTACTCGGTTCATATAGACTGCGTGTTCAGGTTATATGGACGGACTCATATTATTGAATAATGAACCCAAGGTTTATCTCCGTTTACTTGTTAGTTGAATCTGAACGAATTTTTATATTTGGCAATAAAAACAGCTTCACTGTGCGGTCCAATGTACAGTTAATGCCGTAACAGTAAGTGTAATGCGGTGTTCACGTAACTGGAGCAGCTCGAAACACGTTCGTTTTGTCCATGTTGATTCGTCGCCAACTTAAAATGCGATCTGAATATCTCTTCATGTAACGTGAGATTGGCTTGCAAAACGCTGATCTCAAGTGATCATCGTATGCAAGCAGCCATATGCCACAGAGCCAATCACGAGACATGTATGCGAATATCATATAATAAAGAAACTAAAATTTTACCAAATATCACATGATATTACGCAGGACAATAATATCGGTGCCCACCAGGGTACATCTGGAGGTCTACCTTTGGCTCAGGTAGAAAATCGACCTTCGGCTCCGACAGAGTTTCTGCCGGAGGTTCCGGAAATATCGGTAGTAAAATTTTCCATAGTTTACTAAAAATTTATTTCTTTGGTGCATTTTATTTTAACTTTTTTACAATTTTGAGGAAAAAATTGCCAATGATTCCAATTTTAGTATCATATTGCATTCTACAGGGCATTTAGTCTAGTTTACATCAACTGTGCAGACATTTTCAAACCCGTTATATGATATTTCCAGGCAATATTTGGAATATCATCCGATATTTGGGCACAGTGATTGTCAGATCAGAATAGGAGACAACTTAAATTTTTTGAATTTCGTAGCCAATTAACGTGCATACAAAATATTACACACTGTTGCAACAGGGACAACATGTGGTTCAGACTGTCCAGTTATAACGTGAACCCCGCATAAGCATATTCTTAAGCCTAAATTCAGCGTAAGAATAAGCCTACAACTACGTCTAGGCTTACGCTTGAGCCTAATAGGCCTAAAAATTTGTCTTACGGTTAAACTTTTACTCAATTATTGCACCATAAAAATTGTTCGCCTTTTTTATTATAAAATGTGAAACATCAGAATAAATCAATACTATATTGACCCGAATAAGAGGGGGAGGGGTAATAAGAAGGGGGTCCCCATTTTGAGTCCCGATCAATAGGAGTCCGTATCCCTAATGAGAGTCCGTAAGCGGATAGGGTCCCTAAACCCTAATTAGAGTCCATAAATGACAATTATCCTCAATTGTGGCCCATAAATGACTCCAGGACCAAATAAGTTGAGTTCGAAATTTAAAGCGTACTTTTAAGTTGTGAAAATAACATTCCAAAGTATAACTTTGCATTATCGCTCAAGCTTTTGATGCAACGCAAAAAACGTTTAATTCAAAGGATAGTTGCAATACCGAATATACATCAGTAACGAAGGACGGTGAAGGGCGGGTTAAAAATAAATAACAGTCCGTAACCGAATAGCAAGGGGTACCCTTTGGAGAGGCCAAATAAATATCAGTCCTCCCCTCTTATTCGGGTCACTACAGTACTTGTTTCTGAAGATGCCGAAAACGAGGACTAAACGTATCGCGGAACTTGCAGAAAAATAAGTCACTAAAAATGTTACAATACACAACTATGAGCCTGCGTGCCGCTTAAGATGATCTGTGCCTAAGTATGCTTTTGAATCTCCAAATATCTTCGCTTAATTACTCAATTCCGTCGCCCGTAAAATCCAATCTCCCGGTAAATACAGCCGGATAAGCTGTCTGTGGTCCCTCCCTATGGTGTAGCTACAATAAAGATTGATCGCTGGTAGAGAGGTTACAGTGTATGGAGTGCCAAATTTAGAGCACGAGTTTTGCGGGGGGAACCGTGCTATATTTGTCCATTTGTTTAAACTGATTTTGTGACATGTGCAATGAGCCAAAACTTGTAGCACAATTTAAACTCCATAAACGCACTGAGTCCATATAAACCGAGAGTGTTCATATAATCCTGTTAGTATGTTCATATCACACGATTAACTTTCAATGTATTAGATATCACTAGGTTAAAGTGTCCATGCAAAACCAATAACTAACAGAGATGCCTTATACGGTAAAATTATGCATTTTTGTTTTGCTTCAGAGGCAGATTGAGGAATAAAAACGAAATCGTGTCACAAAAAAAGTAATTTCAATTAACTTAACACACTATGAGCAAATCAGTGCATGCAAACTGTTTAAACATACATAATGCCTGTTTATAGACAAACGCGAGTTAGCCCATCGTTCCGGGACAGCAATATGCCAGGAGTGCACTGCACAGCCAAATATGTAATATACAAATATATATTATATATAAATATATAAATATATATAGGATAGGTATATATATATATATATATATATATATATATATATATATATTAGTGATCAAAATAACGAAACGGAAAACGAATAGTGAAGCATGAAAGTTTCAAACATGTTATATTTTTCTGCCGACACAACTGAGAAGTGCAATCCACCTGGCTTTTTAAATTTTGAAGAAAAAATGGCGGACGCACCCGCAATTTTTGAGATTTTGGATGAATTTTGTACTTTTTTATTCAATTTGAACAGTTGCCGCATGTCTGGAATGACAAATTGTGAGATATATACGCGACCTAAAAACTAGTTTTGAACGAAAAATAACTAAATTTCCGTTATTTCTATAACGGAAACGGATACAGATTTTTACCCGAAACGGATGTCCGGTTACTCCCTGACATATATGTATGTATACTTAGTATGTGGCGTAGAAGGGACACTTTTTTCTTTTCTATGGGGGGTTGCAGCATTCCCTGACCCCAATTTCCAGGGTGCAACCAGAGGTGAGAAATACCGGAGCCGGAGGTGAGGCGAAATTATGTAGTAAAAATGATAGTTAATTAGTTAATTTTAGCCAATATCTGCAATATGTTGTTAAGTTGTTTGGTTTTACGTTAATTTTCGGGAAATTTCAGAAATTCTTTCCTCAAAATTATGACAAAAGTAAAGCGAAACACATTAAACAGATATAATTCTGCAAAAATTTTACTACCGAAATTGAAGGAACCTCCGGCAAAAATTCTACTGGAGCCGGAGGCCGATTTTCTGCCGGAGCAGGAGGCAGACCTCCGGTTGTTCCCTACCAATTTCAAAGGACTCTGTAGTCTGAGCAGGATAGGTGTTAAAATAATGAATTGATTAGTGTGGTGGGTTTGTGGGCAACAGCCCCATTCTGTTTAGGGTCCCTTGAACATGCGGGGGGTTCAGGGGGTAGCCCCTGAGATTCCAATTAAAAAAATTCTACGTGGAGGAGCTTTTCCTTGTTGTGTTCCCAGCTGTCTCATACGTCCCGCTGTCCCAACTGCCCTAACCTTCCCGCTGTCCCAACTGTCACAATTTGTTGTGTGTACTCCTGATACATTGCTGGCCCGGGACAATTGGACTGCTTTTGGGGTGAAATTGGCCATACTCAAAATGAGACCAGTCGGTAGTGCAGTGGTTAGCGCTCCCATACACCTTAAATGGAGAGAAGTCACGCCCAAACGGACCTCATGGAACGTATACTAAGTATTTAAGGATTTTCTGCATCAAAATTTATTTAGTTTGTCTGCATACCTTTCCTCTGGTTTATATAGGTTGTTTCGCTCGCCAGCTTTCCCTCAGCTGATTCTCATGAGGAGGACGATTCACCCAATCCATGTTTACTATACGTAACGTTTCAATACTCGCATGTACTCAGGATTAGAAATGGGGTGCTGCGCCCGCGCAACTCTGCCACGCGAGAGTTTGCAAAAGACGGGCCTAAAACTTTGATGAACAATAAAAATTTTATAAATTTAAACAGTCTAAGAAGTTTCGGCATACTTTTGAGTTAAAAATTTCAAATCAAATCAATTTTTGTAGAGTATGGGTCGACCAATTGTGCCCCGGACAATAGGGAACCACGTATAACACATATCTCTATCCTCTATGCAATATGCATAGTTAGGTTCAGGGTGTAAACAGGTAGTAAAAATAACGGAAACGGATAGCCATCAAGATAACCGAAAACTGATATTGAAGCCCAAAAGTTTCAGAAATGTTTTTTCTGCGTAACCCAATTGAGGCGCGCAGAAAAATAAAATGGCGGATGCAACGAAATTTTTAGACTGGACGAATTTCGTGATTTTTATTTCATTTTAATCAATTGTAGCATATCTGTAAAGAAAAATTGCGAGTTATATAAGTGATTTATAATTAACTTCGGGATATCCGTTAGACCCTGGTTAGGGCACTATTACTGCCTGCCACACCGCTCTTTAGGATCTGGCCGAGTAGAGCGGAAAATTACAGTCTTAAAAATACTTAACGGCATTCTAACTTTAAGAACCCTTCACATTGACGGGAGCCACTCACACGCTAGGTACGGCACGTTCACTTAGACACCTTGTTTCCTGCCGTTTTATTGGAGGAGGTCTTTTACGCAAGTGAACCCTGAAACCTATTGTTTTCTTTTCATTCTATATTGCCGCACAACTTCCATTCAGTACAAGATTTCTCATTTCAAATATTGAAAAAATTTTGTCACGATTCAAAATTCATTGTATCTATAATTTGCTATAAGAGAATTTAACCGTCTCGCCCCTCTTCAGTAAGGTACAGCATAACCCTAAATGCGAAAGTGAGAAAAAATCAGAACATTAAACTATAGCTGAACATAATAAATTTGAAACTCAAGGTTTCATTTGTGTTCAACCGTAACAATAAATCGTTCAAAATCACCCCAAAGTTTACCCTAGCGGTTGATGTACACAATGCAAATCGCTCTGTAAATATAAACCCACCGAAGTTTACTAAAAATTAGCAGTCATGCGTATTTGTAACCCAACAAACATAGGATCTCATATTTCTTAACCTCTGCGTTCACAGTTTTCCAGGTTTCGAGATACAGATTTTTTACAATGCAAATTTTGCTGATTAAACGAAGTCAGAGTATTAGAAAACCAAGCTAAACTACCGAGGAAAATTTAGAAAACAGTAGTGGATAAGCTGCATCGAACTGAAAGAACAGTTCTGCACAAATATAACGTAACAGAAAGAAACCATACGAACATGAGCAAGCATAATTATAAGTCATCCATACTATCAAAATCTGGAGTGGCTCCTAAACCAGGTGTGTTGTCGAGCCCCGGAGTTTTCTTTGACTGCGATTCATACCACGCCTTTTTTATCGTTCTTTTCATATCGTCATCGCCTTCGTCGTACATTTGCTTCATCATATTCATTAAAGAAGCCGATGGATCAGCATCTTTGTCCGGGGTATCATATTTCGGCCTATAAAGTTTTGTATAAAAATAGAATTTCATCCCGGTCTGGGTATTGCGAGTGTTTTCACTGAAATTTTTTTGCGTACTTATTGATAAACGTTTACTTTAATCAAAAATAACAACTTGCAAATTAATAATCAAATTTTTCATCCACTTAGACAACAGCGATGCTATGATATCACATTGCAAAATGCTTTTGAGTATAAACTTCATCTACATCTGCACGTTCTACAATAATTTGCGTACAGGGATGTGAAAAGCGCAAGAACTCAGTTTTGTAATCAAATGCGTCACATACTGGCTACCAATTTTTCGAAGATCCGCAACTCATACTAATCAAGACTATAATACTGCTTAAATACGCCAATGTTAAGTTTCTGAATAAAGCAAAAACGGCCAGGTCTGAACTAACTTATGTTTATTTTTTTGAATGTATTCTTGTTCCGTCACAAATTCCCATTTTTTGTTCGGATTTTCTTTCTTCAACATCAGTAAAACAATGTCTTGCTTGAACTGAAAACAACTGAAAATATATTACTTCAATGTAATGCAAGAAAGAAACAGAATATTCCATAAAATTGAACTGTGATCAAAGCTTTCAAAACTCCGTCGCGAAGAAGTATAGCCCTCACGTGAACAAATAGCAGAAAACTAACACGATTACTCAAGTACCACTAGCAATTGTAGATTGCAAAATGTACAAAGCTTGCGCAACTCTTGTGTTTTTCTTTTAAAACAACACATTCATTTTGCACAAATTAATAAAATCCAGCACCAAATACTTACCTTAAAATATGACCCTGATGGGTCGATTGCAGTTAGAAGACCAGTAATTGCAAATTCGTGATTCTTCCCAGCAACATTTTTAAGGGTGAAATCAACACTTCTAATAACAATAACCGTGTAATACGTAACAAAGACAACCTCAAACACATTCCGGGCCGAAAGTGTAAGTACGGCAGATAGGAGTTTAAAGCAAAGGTAGCACTGAAGACATTATTTGACTAACAAAGAAAAAAGTTTTCGGAAGATGATTCATTCGCAAATATTATGAATCGATTGATATTCTGTATTCAATATGAAGTTCTAACTTTCAAATCAGCTGAAAAACACAACAGAAAAGTGATTGGATGGTTCGTAAAACGGTTAAACTGGATGGCCAAACATACCGAAGCCAGATAGTTTAACACCGGGCTTCGGCAGTTGGCGGAGCCGGATGTTCAAATGCACATTTAATCCAAAAAGTTAAATTTAATTGCGCTACATTGGTACAACTTCCAATACGTTATAATTTCTGTTTACAAGGGTCTTAGTAATAACTGGACTTCTTGAAGTACTTATATATACTTATTTCAAACAAAGTTCGTAGCCAAATACTATGGGTTTTAGTTATAAATAATTGCACAATAGTTATGTTATACATTTCAGCAATTAAAATCGGCCGGCCGCAACCGGAAAACCGCTTGTAGCCAAGTCCATACCTTGTATTAAATTCACAACGCATTTGTTCGTTCGAAGCCTTTTGCGCACCCGGAAGTGTTACGTAAATTTTAATGAACTTCTCTGACTGATCCCAAGCTGAAAGAAAGCAAAGCATTACAGTTCGTCGGCTTTGTGCATTTTCACGCTGTTAGCGTTGCTTTCATTATAAAGATTTTTGGCTTTCAGATTACGTATATATTAGCGAGAAACCAATCTGCCAGTTGATTTTCATAGAAACCAATGTTAATACCTGTTCGTGTAAGTTAACATTGCTCATTCCACTAACATAGCTCATTCCACATCAATCATCAAAAAACATACCATAGGTAGCAATTTTGTTCACAGGTACTGGGCCAGTGGAGCTTGAAATTGCCCCAGACGATGCATGCAATACGCGCTCTCCTTCTAATTTTGCCAAAACAGTTTCTAAACGTTGAATTTCAGAAACGATGACTGCTTTTACATGAGGCCTGGTTGCGGCAGAATGCAGCCTTCTTAAATCTTCAAGATCTAACTTCGTCTTAAACAAAATGAGTCTACAAATTCAATATTTGCAGCCGTAAACTACAAGCGGATTAAAATTAAAAGATAGCAGGGATGGGTCGTCGATCTATGTTCAAATTTTTGCAGATGCCGATCTTATTGTGAAACTTTGCCGATGCCGATTGCCGAACCGATGCCAACGCCAATCCCAACTTTATTACACCATGCTTAATAAACAGATATATAAGATACTACATAACATCATTATGCGAAGATTTACACCCTATCCATAAACAATTATATATAATTTATGAAAACGGCTCATATCCAAATTATTTTCAACCATAAACGCGAGATAACAGTTTCCCTGATCAGAAACAATAATATTCGCGAAGAAATGACATTGATAGCATTCCAACTGACTGTTATGTGCAAAAAGTATCAGCAAAGAATCGGCAATTTTTTAGCCGTGCCGATACTCACGAAAAGTGCACTTTACCGATGCCGATTAATCAGTACATTCCTAAAACATAGAATATATTATATTCCAAGCTGACTAAAGTCAATATTAAAAATATATACGTACTACTCAAATGAGAAGACATTCAACTTCCCAGAAACAGTTTTTATTATAGAATAATTTGATAAGTTTGGAATTTAAATTTATATTTTACCAAATAACGGAGGTATGCATAAAAAACTTACCTCCAATATGCTATCTGCCATTCCAGTAATACAGAATCTGCTAATAATGTTGTTATATTTGATATAAGCAGCTTTAAACAAGCATACACCAGCCGTAAATTGCTTATCCTAGTAAGGCCTCCCTCTAAATATGCTTACCACTTCACCACACAGACAAATTCTCTAAACTTTTCTTTCCTATGACCATATAAGTTAACATCTACGCTGTGAGCAATCAGAACTCAAAGTGCAGTGCATTATAAGCCCATGCGCACATGTGTTTGTTTCAAAGTAAATGAGTAAAAACCAATTTGCAGAGAATTGAAACCTACATAAGATTAAGACTGGCGCTCCTGAACACGAGGGAAAATTCAAGTTTGGGTGGGTCTAACAAAAAACGGACAATTGAACGCTAGGAACCTTCGCTGGTATCCCTGCAAACACGCAAACTAAATACAGTAGCTAAGTGTTTTCATAGATTGTGACATGCGGATGTACGGAGTCATATAAAAAACTCCTGCTGATTCTGTACATCGGTAAAAACACCGCTGTATATGTAGCGCCTTCATATGCAGCAGCAGTAAAGCATGAAAGAACCAAGATACAAGTGTATAATGTTGAGGTTCTTATAAAAAATAAAATAGAAAACTCAACAGTTGAGTGTGAGGCGGCGTGGCTCAGTGGATAGCGCACAGGACTAATAATCTGTCGACCGAGTGCGAAAGCTCCGGGAAGCGTCTCTTACTTTCAGCTGCTGAGAACTCACAACTAAAAACTGCCGTAGCCTAGCCTACCCAACTTGTCACATGGTGTTACCTATAAGCTAGTTGCTGCTCCGATTTGTACACAGATCTCTACCGGGAGGTGGGACAAGTTTTTACATTAGCGGTCATTATATTTTAGCTGGATGACCCATTATTTTGTGATAACAATTTTCTTTGAAATAACACCAATCTGAGTATGGGCTATAGATGCGTATATCTTTTTATCTCGAATCAAACCGCTCCTGTTTTTTAGGAAAACCTAGTATTGAGATTGTGCCAATTTATTAATTTCTATTCTGATTTTTTCTCTTTCATCCGTCCACCAACAGGTTGAGATCTAAAGAGTGAATTTAATACATAGCTATTGTATTTAACATGGCATGCATGGAGGCAAAATAATACCTTATGCTAATACTGCACATCGGTTACAACGCTGATGTATATATATTGCCTTCATATGCAGCAGCAGTAAAACATAGACCAAAGATACATGAGTGTACAGTTGAGGTTTTTATAAGGCATGATAACGTGAAAATTCGGCAGTGTGAAATGGCAAGATATCGAATACGGTTGTCAGTCGCATAAAAATTCTCCAAAATTTAAAACAAATTTACCGTATTGTCACAAATTTTGCAATTCCCATTTCACGAATCGGAACTTTTACGGTTTTGTGTCAAATTATTCATAAAGATTTAAATATTCGAAAAATTGTCTTTGAGTGTTTTCGCAAAACTTGATTGTGAAATAGCTCAAAATTTGTTAAGCCATTTTTGGTAACGTTTTCTGAAAAGTCCAACAGTAATTCGGTGATGAAATTATTTCAAATTCCTGTTCGGCAGAAATAATTTATTTTGAAAATTTTAATTTTTTTCGGTGATGACCAAAAATTGACCAGGCCCGAGAAGTGCACTGTATGTATGTTAGCTGGCAGCATACGGTCGACAAATATAGTCGACGAAAAATGCAGTTGGACAGGCGGGCTACGTGGCGCAGTGGTAGAGTGTTCGCTTAAGGATCCATAGGCTGGGAGTTCGATCCCTGCGTTAGCCCGCTTTTCCAGCTGCTTAGTAAAAAGGTCTGATGTCCCGGTTCCTACCTTGACTGACATGGGGGCTACGCAGTGAGCGCAATGGCAAGTTGCCGCGCTATGAGCACGCTATCCAGTCGAAAATAGGATGGACGGTCAAGGGACGACCTTGTTGAAAATAAGGGCATGTAAGCATGAGACATGCTTGTCCGTTATGTGCACATGCAATATACTGCAGTGCACTGTATGTATGCTAGCTGGCAGCATACGGTCGACAAATATAGTCGACGAAAAATGCAGTTGGACAGGCGGGCTACGTAGCGCAGTGGTAGAGTGCTCGCTTAAGGATCCATAGGCTGAGAGTTCGATCCCCGCTCTAGCCCGCTTTTCCAGCTGCTTAGTTAAAAGGTCTGATGTCCCTTGGTTCCTACCTAGACTGACACATATCGCTTTTCTGGTCGTCGTTGATGTGGAGTTGCATCGCGTACCTGATAACATTCGCGTACTTCCTTCTGTGTCATGCTACACGTGCTAGCGACGCTTGTACCCTCACGGTAAACGTTCCCTTCGACATCAACATCATGACGTCTTGTTTCTTCTCGTCGCGATACATCCTTGTCCTCCGATTGAAGATGGCGCTTCCGCCTTCTTGCTCAGCCGACTCTTCTCCTCGAATTTTCCGGATCATGGGCCTTCCGCCCTCTATCCATTTCTTCAACGTCTTCCGCATACTTTACTTGCAACCTTTCGATAGCTTTGCGCTCCGGACGAGTATCACAGTGCCAAAAGCTTCCACGGTCCGCAATAGTTTCTTCTCGTTCTTGCAGCTTGTATCCATCCGGTTCATTTCGAAGCTAGTTCATCATATGCACCCTTTGGTCACGAAAACGCACGCGATTCCGTTCCCGATTTACTTCGAACTGCCAATTGCCCGAATTGTCGAACAGATTTATCTCTCGTCCGTACTCCAACGCGTCCGGCTTCTGCGGTACACTCGTCTTCGCGTGACAGTGCGGAAAAAAGCATTAGATGTAGTTTATCTTAAAAATTTTAATTTTTTCGGTGACCAAAAATTAACCGATACCGAGACTTTTCTTGGCATGTCTCGGTTTTCAGGTCTCTGTCTGGTTTAGGTTTTTAACCGAGACCACCCAGTCCTGCTTGCGATTCCGTCCTGACATCGGATTTCTCGATTTACTTTGACATCTAGCAAGCGAATCGATACGTCGCCGCTTCCTTGCTTGGCTGTCACTCCCTTCTGGCACCGACAATTCGACGTGGCGTTCGCCGCCGTGACTTGGAAGCAGATCGTCATAGTACCTTCCGCCTTTTGCGCGTCCGTTGCTTCGATGGTTTCTACTTCTACACCTTGGTCAACAATTGCGATTTTCTCAGACGATTCCTGCGACAAATCCAGTACCACCGACGTAATACGAATCAGATCTTCTCATATTTCCACATAACCATCGGTTATTCTTTGTTGCCGTTTCTCCATCGCACGCATCTGTTCCTTTATCTGTGCCAATTTCTCCGAGACTACTTCCTTCCGATAATAGAGATAACGGAGGCTGCTGCACCACAGATGCCTGTTGCGCCATACTATGTTTGAACTTTTCTACCTTGCGCTTCTCCGTTTATCTTAACGCTAGCTTCAACGCCTCCGCCGTTATCAAGACAGGCGGACACTTTGCGCCCAAAGGTACCGATTTTTCCCACGACGGCGCTGCGGTCAAAATCGACGCGCCTGTTAATGTAACTGTAATTTGGCGTGGATCTTTTGCCATCGATACATCACACGCTTGAGCATAATTTGATCTTTGCGTCTTCTAACAACAACTTAAGCGCAACCACGTCTTTGATGTCGACATCGTCACTTTCGCTGGTGGACCCGTCGATACGGCATCCCTACGTTATAATTCATGAGACGACGGCAATATTGCACTACCTAGCCGATAATATCAGACTCCATTGTTGTATTCGTTGTGGTAACATTTGACTCATTCGTTTTATCAACTCAGCCAACCTCTCGTATTTGGGAGCTTTAACCTCCGCTTTTAAATCATCGTCCTTTCCGACGGAAACCGACTATTGTTTCGCTGCAGTCCCACTAGCACAATTAACTGCTGCGTCGTCGTCACCTTAACGTCGTCATCTAAGTACACCAGCTATCGGTGGCTTTGCCACGACTTCTACCGTATATCGTACACCGTTAAGCGTTTACTTACAATGATTAAGTAACTTTTTAAGTACGACCGAAAGGCGTAACATATCTCACTGTTTTTAGTTTGATAAGCTGTGCTAAGGTCGAATATTAGTGATGTCTTACCCATCCTTAGCGCGCGCTGGACTGAGAATCTGTCAGTGATGGGTTCAGATCCTTTTACGAAACAACGCGTCTCGTTTTCAGCTGCAAGAACTAAAAACTATACATTGTCGTACCCGAGCCTACCCAATTTATCACATTGTAACACAGAAATATACATTTTTCTTAGTGGGTGGGACTAACACACAGGTACCGCATTAAAAGTACTGAATCTGCTACACATAGGACGGTACTGAACAAACCAGTTGATTAACGTAAATGAATAAACTTGAAGTCAGAACTGTAGTTGTGTGTTTGAAGTTATTCCAGTAGAAGAAAACACTTAACGGACCAAAATAAAACTTTAGATAAGATTGTTTTGTTCTCCGCCTTGTAACAATTGATTAAATTTCAGGAACGTATATATTGTATTTAATGTTAATTGTTATGTTTTTCTATCTGCCACCAATTTGAAATTGTTCTGTGGAATGAGTAGCGCCTCAGAAACTGGTCGAAAACAATTACAAAAACAAGCTGTTCCAGCTGATATTATTTTGAAAGACTATCGACACCGTTTGCGCGAAAACACGCGCTCGCTCCGTGAAAATTTTCTTGCTGTTGTAAAACAAGCAAAGGTAATAATAGCTTCTTTGAGAAGATGATTTTTGGTTTTTATAACTTTCTATATGTGGCAATTATTGTGCGAGAATGGTCAGAAAATAATAGCGTCATATGCCGGAGATTCTGTTTGTATGCTTAGCAAGATTCTATGACACAAAAAATTGTAGCTATTTCACATGTGCTATATCGCTAAAATTTATATTTTGTTTTAGCTTGAGGTGCTCAGAAAATAACAGCGTCATATGCCGGAGATTCTGTTAGTATGCTTAGCAAGATTCTATGGCACAAGAAAATTGTCGCGATTTGATATGTGCTTTATGACTTAAATATACGTTTTGTTTTAGCTTGAGGATATTAGTCGTTCTGATGATACACATCCTCGATTTAGCAACGTTAGCCGAACAACGTTTTTAGAACAAAGTCACAATGAGCTTGCAGTTAGAGCTGCTAATATGGTGAGTATCGGTCTGTTGTAGGTAAGGCTTAAAGAACAGAGTTTCAAACTTAATGCAGTCATAATCATTACACATTTTTGTGTAAAATTTGGTTAAGCTATGGTACGGCAATTTTTATTTTTTTGCAGCAGAAAATGAGTTTCTGTCTTAGATGCTTTTATATCACAAAATATGGCGGTGGAGAGATTATCCGTCCAGCGTGTTGCCGCTGCAGCTGTTGCGTTATAACGTTTTCCTGCCTCTTAAAGAACCTTAGAATTATATTTACACTATACTTAACTTATACCTTTGTTATTTGCATGAATTACGGCTTCTGTGTATACAGTACTACATATATAAACATTTGGCGGTTGCTGGCTTCTCCACAGCTTGAAAATTTCCGCCGGGGGGCGTTTCCTCGGGGGGGGGGTCAGGAGTTTCCTGGGGGGCAGCTGATTTTGCTGGGGGGGCAGGCTTAAAATTTTGCAAACCGACTTGTTGGACCATTTTTTCATTCTAGACCGTGTTTCCAACTCAACGTAAGATTACTCATCGGTCAACATGACAAAAATTTCTCGCAAACGCTAATAACAATAATTTTAACTAATATTACGTACGTATATACTGACAACTTAACCAGAAGTTGAAAGAAGCACAATTATATAAAATATAGATAATCTATAATTGAAACTGTGATTACGTAATATTTTGTATATTAGTCACAGCTTCAATTTATCATAAGGCTCAGACGGGTTGAACTTGCTGCTGCAAGGTACTTTCGAATGCTGTATGCCCTGAAACGGTCTTTATATAATTGTGCTTTTTCAGTTCATTATTGAATTGAATTAGTTACTACGGGTATTTGTAACGCTATTAAAAATTATGAGTACTCAGCGTAATATAAAATCATATTTTGCCGAATGTCCGCCGCAAAAGAAGTCCAGGTCTTTACGTTTTAACATTGAAAATTTTTGACCTAGAAAAGTCCTGGGGGCCCCCAGCAAAAAAATTTGCTGGGGGGCGGCCGAAAATTCGCCGGGGGGCCTTTCCTGGGGGCGGCAAAATTTTCGCCGGGGGGAAAATGAAAATTTCGAAAAGTGCTACCCCCCGCTGTGGAGAAGCCAGGGTTGTAGGGTTGGCTGACTATTTATAGGCTCGTGCTGGTGAAGCTTTGCTAAAACTTGTCGCTGATTTAAAACAGTTTTCTTGTCTCAACGACTTTGCGTTTGTCAACAACACCATTGCGGATACTGATGCTGAATGTTACTCGACTATCGCGCAAACCACTGCAAACCTTCAGTCTATTCGTGATGATTTAGCGAGTGACTTGCTTGAGCTCGAGCAAGAATATTATACGTCGTGTCTTAAAATTGTGAACAACACTTAATACAATAAAAATACGTTGAAAAAATTTAAAACGAAAAACGAGCTAACACTGTATATAATACGTTAAACACATTGCTTGAAAATATTATCTCTGTGAAACATTGGAAAATCGAGTTTGTAAACAGGCGCTAAAGTTTCGGAAAATCTACTTTGTGAAAATTGTTCCAGAATTCAGGTTGAACCTATAATATGAATTTCGACGATTTTTTACATTCACCGGATCCTAGTGGTTGTGTCGGAGGTAGTGACTCGTCGTTTATTGATCCATGGCAAGAGTACAAAACAATTTCATGTCGTCTGAAAAAGCGCTTTTTACGCAAGCCAAATCTAGCAGAAGCAAGTCGAGCGTTTAATGCACTGGCAAGCAAACTAGCGCCGCGTCCGGGTACTCGAAGTTTATCCGACCCATTTGGAGGCACTGGATGCTATCATTATGCTGGTTTTTGTCAGCTTGCAGTAGCACGCTGCGAGCACAGCTTGGGCAATATTTGCGGTGAAGCCAGTGGATTGCGAGAGGCCGGCCGATGCTTTATAGCAGCACAGCGAGACGAGTCCAATCTGCTTGGTTTGCGATCTCTTGGCGAACACGCAACATGTGCTGCACATTGTTATGGTCATGCTATTCGCGTGCATCTTGAACATAACGAGCCAGGACTGGCTGGTGAATTTTGTCTTGAATTTGGCACGCTGTTATATTTTTTGTCCCATGAGTATGCGACCGGTGATTGCTGCAAGTCTGATCCGCTCATGGATGATGCTTATAGTATGTTCGAACGCGCAAACAGACTATTACGTGACATAGATGTTGGACGTTACGCCGCAATGCGTTGGATGATTACGATTGCCGTGGAAACAGGGAAGTATCCGCTTGCGCTAAGCTTGGTTGAGCAGTTAATAAATCACGGGAGCAACACCAAATCTACAAATCAAGATTCGAAGGAAAAATCAAATCATTACGTTGCGCAAGTTGAACAAGACGTTGAAGTATTAACCGTGCTGTTACTGCTTATGTTGCGGCATATTGGCAAGCAAATGAAGGTAAGATAACCTCTACATGTAGCTTGCTGAATTAAAACTATTCATCATCGGTCATCGTGAGACTACATGTATTGAGCGAAGCTCGAACACAAGTAAGCAGTTAAGCTAATATGCAAACTAGTTATTAGCTTACTATTCATTTATTGGTTTTGGAGGTTTGTAAACAATTTATTCAGATTCCTCGCACTTAAAAACCCTGCAGTAACCCTAATAATTTGAGAAATAATTTAAAAAGCCATTATTTAGGCTTATCAATTAAGCAAATATGCAAATGAGCTATTAGCTAACAATTCGATAATTGGTTCTGAAGGTTTGTAGACAATTCATTCAGATTCCTCGCGCCCAAAAACCTATTATTGCTGAAATTAAATTGCTTGTTTGTAATCCTAATAGTGAAATATTGCAAAAAACGTCTTATTTAGGCTTATCAATTATGCTTATATGCAAATTTGCTATTAGCAAACTATTCAATTATCTGTTTTGCAGGTTTGTAACCAATTTATTCAGATTCCTCGCACCCAAAAACCTTCAGTAAACCCTAATAATTATTGAAATATTTTAAAAAGCCCTAATTTTGTCTTGTCAATTAAGCTAATATGCAAATTTGCAATTGGCTAACTATTCAATTATCTGTTTTGGAGGTTTGTACACAATTTATTCAAGTTCCTTGCACCTAAAAACCCTTTAGTGCTGAAATTATATTGCTTTTATCCTTAATAATTAGTGATATATTGTAAAAAGTCCTGATTGAGCGAAGCGAAACTCCGAGCGAAGCTCGGAGTTTCGCGAAGCGTTTTATGTTTTGTACTTGGGGGTCGAAAGGTGGATGTCCGTCCGTCCGAAAAGAATCTCAGGAACGGCTGAACCGATTTTCATAAACTTTTTTTGTTTAAAAGCCAATTATTCTAGAGTGTTAACCTCGCATTGGGGTTTTAAAATTTTAAGCCGTTTATTAGCTACAGGCTAATTTGCATAATTAATTAAGCCTAAATTAGGACTTTCCACAATATTTCAGTAATTATTTCAGTTAGAAGCAATCTAATTTTAGCATTAACGGGTTTTTGGGTGCGAGAAATCTCCGTAAACTGTTTACATACCTCCAAAACTGATAATTGTGTTGTTAGCTAATGGATAATTTGCATATTAGCATAGTTTGTAAGCCTAAATTAGGACTTCTTACAATATTTCACTAATTATTAAGGTTAAAAGCAATATCATTTCAGCAATAAAGGGTTTTTAGGTGCGAAGAATTTGAATAAATTGTTTACAAGCATCCCAAACCGATAATTGAATAGTTAGCTAATAGTTCATTTACATATTGGCTTAATCGACAAGACAAAACAAGGACTTTTTGAATTATTTCAATAAATAGGGTTTACTGAAGGTTTTGGTGCGAGGAATCTGAATAAATTGTTTACAAACGTCGTAAAACCGAAAAACCGATAATTGATAAGTTAGCTAATAGATAATTTGCATATAAGTATAATTGATAAGCCTAAATTAGGCGTTTTTACAATGTTTCACTAATTATTAGGGTTACAAGCAATCTAATTTCAGCAATAATGGGTTTTTGGGTGCGAGGAATCTGAATAAATTGTTTGAAGACCTTTAAAAGCAATTGTCGAATAGTTAGCTAATACATAATTTGCATATTTGCTTAATTGACGAGACAAAATTAGGACTTTTTGAATTATTCCAATAATTATTTGGGTGGCGAAGGGTTTTTGGGTGCGAGGAATCTGAGAAAATTGCTTACAAACCTCCAAAACCGATAAATGAATAGTTAGCTAATAACTAATTTGCATATTACCTTAATTGCTTACGTGTGTTTGAGCTTCGCTCAATAAATGTAGTCCCACTACGACTGGTTTAGGCTTATGAATTATGCTAATAGGCAAATTATCTATTAGCTAACTACTCAATTATCGGTTTTGGAGGTTTGTAAACAGTCTATGCAGATTCCGCGCACCCAAAAACCCTTTAATGCTGAATTTAGATTGCTTGTAACTGTAAGAATCAGTGAAATAATGTAGAAAGTCTTAATTTAGGCTTAATTAATTATGCAAATTAGCCTATAGCTAGCTAATCAGCGGCTTAAAATGTTAAAACCCCAATGCGAGGTGAACGCCCCAGGATAATTGGCTTTCAAACAAAAATGTTTATCAAAAATCAGTCCAGCCGTTCATGAGATTCTTTTCGGACGGACGGACATCCACATTTCGGCCCCAGAGTACAAAACATGAAACGCTTCGCGAAACCACGAGCTTCGCTCGGAGTTTCGCTTCGCTCAAAAACTGCCCAGAAAATGTTGAAAACTCAGGAACATCGTGTTATTGAAAACTGACATACGTGGTTTTGTTGTGTTAACTAGTCAAAATATATTTTAAAAAATTATTAGACGCTATTCAACCTAATTTAAAGTAGGTCAATTTTTTGCTCTATTCAAAGTAAAACTCTGCAAGAAAGTTTTCCCGACTAAGATAGTTACTAAATTGCAGCAGTGTCAAATATTATGTCTGCGTAGTGCGCTGGAGCTTAAAATTTAGGTTTAGAAATCTGTTGCGTGTTTGTGTTCGAAAAGGTTAATCTAGCAGCGGAAAATGTTACTTTTGGGCGCGTAACAGTAGATTACGCGTATTCGTAAGCCTAAGCATTGCAAAAGTGTGTTCCTAAGCCGAAGCCTAAGCAAAAAGTGTACTCCAGAGACTAAACGTACTCTTTTACAGACCCACCAGAAACCTGGACGCCCCTGAAAGTAACAGGGGCCCTAGCAGTGCTGTGCTTTGTGAGTAATCTTGGGTATTTCTTGTTTAAGTCTGAACACTCGCGACTTCTGGCGCGATACTCTGATTTTGATACGTGTAATAACCAGTCTGATCGCATTCCGGAATCAAACATTCGTTGCTTTGAGTTGCAGTCGTATTTGCACTCATTTTGCACATCAGTGATCGCTTCCAACAACATGACACTTAATTGTGCAAACAATATTACTGAGACATTATCGATGATGTGGCCGGTACTGAATAGAGTTCAACGTCTTGTTGCTTTACGTTTAACAGACCGCTGTTCAAGTATATGTTCGGGTGGATCAGGTGATGATTGTGTCATGTTGTTGTAACGCTGGTACAGCGGTGCCAATAGCATTTCGGAAAGGATATTACGCTCGATAGACATATTGGGAGGGGCGGATAGTGTCTAGTTTTGCCAACTTAACACGTTCCTAAAAACTCCTTGAAAATTTCCTAAAGGTAGTTGACCTGTAATTCCTCTGGCTACGCCTTCCGCTTCTGCGAACAATACCTTTTCGTAATAAAAATGTTATTTTGCAAGTAGTTGATACCTTGTACGAAGCCGCGTGCAACAATTAAGATCCAGCTACACATCGCTGCAAATTTGTTTTGTTGTATAATGTATAGAGCTTAGAGCTAGCAAATCCGGTATTTTTCACTATCATAGTTCAATTCTGTTCCATTAATCTCCAAATCGCGTTTTGCGCTTTCTTACACTGAATACAATATATGTGTCTTGAACTAAACGACTTTTCTACAGAAAACGCAAAAAATCATTACCAAATTTGCAGGAACCTCGGCAAAAATTGTAGCTGACCGGACATCACTTTTCAGCCTGAACCGTAAGTGGGCTTCTGGTTATAGCTGCAGGTCGGTGGTTCACGACCTTAAAAATTTCAAAAAATGAAAACGGGTATAAAACTATGAAAGTTTCAAAGATGTTTTATTTTTGTGCTACCGCGATTGCGAATGCCATTATTCACCGCGTTTTGCAAAAGTTTAAAGTAAAATAAGAAGCACACCGAAATTTTTAAGATTTTAGATAATTTTAGTAGTTATTTACTTCGTATTGAACAATTGCAACATATCTGTAAATGAAAAATTGTGAGACACTTGCTGGGTTTCCGAAACTCTACCTAAGTACGAGCTAGTACTTAAATATCTGCTAAGTAATTACTTAAAGATTTTGATGTTTTTAAAAGTCTACTTAAGTTAAGTAGATACTTAAATCGCTGACTAAATTTGATATATTACAAAGTAACCGTTGGCTTTGAGGCATATTAATCTTGTTTTAATCGAAATTGTAGACTCATGGAGTCGGTTTAATATAAAGCGAAACATTAATTCCGTGTTATGACAATGGCTGACATTTGGCGTTTATTTGATTTTGCTCGAAATTTAAGTATTGACCTACTGTATTGACACGAATAAGAAGGGAGGCTGATAATTATTTGGCCTTTCCAGAGGGGACCCCGGATTTTATTCGGTTACCTTTTATTTCTTTTTAATCCACGCTCCGCTGCCCTTCGTTACTGATATATATCTGGTAGTGCGATTATCCGTTGAATTAAACGTTTATTTGTCTTGTTTCAATAGCTTGAGCGATAATTCAAGGATATACTTTGGAATGTACTTTCAAAATTTAACACCGCTTTACAGTTTCGAACTCAAATTATTTGGTCCTGGAGTAATTTTTATGGTTAATTGACATTTATGGACTCTAATCAGGGTTTAGGGACTCTTATTAGGATGCGGACTCCTATTGATTCGGACCCAAAATGGGGACCCCCCTTCTTATTCGGGTCACTACCGTAAGTCGTCAACTTAAATAATTACTTAACTATAGCTTAAGTACTGCAGTGACTCGAATAAGAGGGGGCTGATATTTATTTGGCCTCTCCAGAGGGTACCCCGTTGTTATTCTGTTACAGACTGTTATTTATTTTTAACCCGCCCCTTGCCGTCATTTCGCTTCCGGGAATAATAGAAATCTAAAATCAACAGCTTAAATTAGTACCTAACTCCAACTGAGAATTATTTCACCAATAATATTGCGAAAAAGAATTAAAATAAATTTTTGGGTGACTTATTTTTTATTTTCCGGTTCTGTTTCTCGTATTTCTTCAAATTCTGGTTCCGGTACATTGTAATTTTGGTTGCATCCTGGCTACAATTAGGGATAATTGACATTTATGGATTAATTAATGTTTAGGGACTATCCGTTTACTGACTCTTATTAGGGATACGAACTCGTATTCATTGCGACTAAAAATGGGGACCCCTCTTATTACCCCCTTTTATTCGGGTCACTACAGTATTCGGTTTAAAAGGTTGCTACTGACTAATAAATACTTGCGTTGGTCATGTGAAATTGAGTTGATTTGGTTTTATTATCTCCGCCTGATTTAAACAACTGTAAATAGAGATTCTAGTGAATGTCATACTTTTCTTTAGCTATATATACATGAGTCGTTTTATGTTCCAAGAAAAAATCCCCTAATTCAGCAGAGGATCCAGAAATTTTGACGGGGGCGAGCTGTTAAATGCTTTAGAGCGCAATTTTTCAACAAAAATGTTCTGCGTTGGAAGAACTGCTAGGTAGGGACCTTATTTTTACCAAAAATTTCCTGAGGGCAAAATTGTAAGATAGGAACCTTATCATTTTGTAACAAAGCAGTTTTGAGGGAAAAATTGTAAGGTGGGAACCTCATCATTTGATATGATCACAAAAGTTTTCTGCTGGGAATTATAAAGTTTACCATTTTATCACAAAAAAATGTGGCCAGGAGCGTACACGCATGCTCAGCCTTTGGATCCGCTACATTTTCTGCTTTATCACTGGACCGTATTGAATGTATAAGTTTTAGACTAATTATTTTTGCATGGGCTTAATCATAAGCCTTGTTTTAGACATGTGCTTTTATTACGCTAGCAGGCTTAAACCTAGAAATATATTTTGGTTGATAAATAGCTAAAAAAATATCCGTTCAAATCTGTAGGACCCACTCAAGTCGTAGTATATCGGAAGGTAATGCCGATTTGGCTCCTAAAATGCGGATCTTTAGTTTTGTTGCTTAGATGGGCCGGGCCCTTAGGTGTATTAAATCTCGCAGTGAAGCACGCTTACTGGGGCCTATAACGCGGGAAAACTGTCCAATATTCAACCAGATTTTCAAATAGTGCGAATTTGGCATCATTCTTTTGGTGAAACTTGTACACATGCAATATTCAATTTGTGCGACAACCAGGTTTTGGATAAAAATTCTAAGAGATCTTTTAACACCTAATAGATATAAGATTAGCAGAAACTATTAAGCAGCATGTATATAAATCTAGCTGCATGTTGTATACCGATGCTTGAGCATTCACTCTCAGGGTTGTTTTTTCCGGAAAAAACTATGGCCGCAAAAAAACTATGACCGGAAAAAATTCTTTGTCTAAGTGATCGGTTATCCCACACTTAGCCTGTGTTCGTCCAAAAATGCTTGGAATTTGAAACTTTTTACATATTTTCGCTTCTAATGAGATCTCCGGTTTGCAGGGTGTGATGGAGGTGAAATGTCGGAGAAGGAGCCCGAGCCGGAGGTCAACGAAACTTGCTGGAGCCGGAGGTGAGACGAAATTAGGTTGTAAAAATGATGGTTAATTACTTAATTTTATCCAATATCTGCAAAACATTGTTAAATTGTTTGGTTTTAACGCTAATGTTCTGCGAAAATTTCAAAATTCTTCCCTGAAAATTGTGACAAAAGTAAAACGAAACGTGCTAAACAGATAAATTTTGCAAAATTATGCAAAATTTTGCTACCGAAATTGCCGTAACCTCCGGCTAAAATTCTACCGGAGGCCGATTTTCTGCCGGAGACGGAGGCAGACCTCCGGTTGTATCCTGCCTGTTTGATCATTCAATGCCCAGACCTATGTAAAGATCAGTGGCGGAACGTTTTTATGTGGGGCTAATTTTTTGCTTGGCTTAGGCTTAAGAATATGAGCATTCTTACACTTAGGCTTAATAAGCTTAGGCTTAGGCTTAGGAATATGCTTATAATACTGTTCGGTCCCTTTCTCTTTTACATTAGCCCCTGACCAAATCTGAATTTTTGAAAAATTCGATCTTTAAGGCCACAAGGTTTTGGGGCACAAAAAATTTCGAAAACCTGGACAAATTATTTATTATTTGACGCAGTTTTCAGAGCTTAGTCAAGTGGTGTTAAACTTTCTGCAATCAGAGGTCTGCTTGATGAGTTGTCAAATCACTGATTTGGCGCGCTGCCAGTGATCATAGTTCGGCTTCAAGTTTAGTTATTTGGCAATAACTCGTTAGCCAGACGTCTGATTGGGGAACATTTAACAATATTCGTCTTAGCTCTGCAACCTGTGTTAAAGGGTATATAATTTGTCTAATTTTTCGACAAAAAAATTTGAGTCCAATGGGGCAATTTGGGATTTAAAAAATTCGATTTTCTTAAAAATTTAAGTTAGGACGTGGAATAATTGGTGTCGGTGGTCAGAACTTGTAGCCTCGCGAGCAAAGCGAGTTTGAAGCTAGAATCATACGGTAAAGGCAAGCTTACAATTTGAGCACCCTATTTTTGCCCCCCTTCAATTCAGAAATATGTGTCCTGGTGGACATAACACACGGTCACTGTTAATGTAGCTGCAAATTATACATAAGAACCGATTAATATTTTCCCATTTTTTTCGCAACCCCCCCCCGGAAAAAATGGAAAATATGAGAAACCATTTTTCCGACCAATAAAGCCAGAACGTTTTTCTGCCAATCTTTTGTTAGAATTTTCATCTAAAACCTGGTTGTCGTAAAAATTGAATATGTGTGCAAGTTCCACCAGAGGAATGATGGCAAATTCGCATTATTTGAAAATCTGGTTGAATGTTGGCTATTTTTCCCGCGTTATGTGTATCTTTAGCGTGCATCACAGCGAGTTTTAGTATACCTAAGCTACAAAACTAAAGATTCGCATTGGAAGAACTGAAGTTTGACCTCTGTTCTGCGATCATCCATAATCGGGAGTTACGTACCAATTTGTGTTAGCACTTCGTTGCTCGAAACAATGCTAACGTTATGCTGGAACATTTTGCCTAGTTCGCTGACTTTCATATATGTACATTTTCTGTTGTACTGACCCTCCGGTTTCAATAGCGTAACCGCTGGCGGATCAAGATTTTTAAAAGCTGAATATATCTTTTGGTATTTTCTAGCTCGGAATCTTGATTCTTTAGAAAACAAAACTTACATCAATGTAGTTACTAAGGTATTTTCTCAAGGGGAGGTGGCTATAGTCACTCCTCTGTATCCGCCCTGAAGTGCAAAAAATTGTAACGAGCTGTGCCCAGAAACTTGCGCACGTTTCACTAGAATTTCAACAATATTTTGATTTCGTCAAAAACATTTTTAGTCTATGAGATTCGCAGTCGGTGCAATATGTTTAAAATGTGTTTTGTATTCTTTGTCTGCTGCTTTTGCTTTCACTGCCTTTGCTACAATGTTCAAGGGCTACAAGCTCTTTCTCCTCTTGGTAAATTTGTAGCAAAGTTTTGTTTACGACAATACAGTCACGAGATTGAAATGTGTATTTTGTAAAACTTTTTTAATTGCATCACTATAAAAACGGCTTTTGTAATTGTTTTGTTAGCTATAGGTTTTCCTTGTCCTGCTTTTTATATACATGAAGGCTGATTTTCGTGTTTTAAATATATATCAGATCCAACGGTTTTCAGGATTTGATTCTAGGTAAATTTTTGTGTTTTTTAAGCAAAATTACAACTTTTTTGCTTAAATGAGAAGCATAAAAGCAAAAAATTAATCTACAGCTTAAGCTTACTCTATTCTAGTCCCAAAGAAAAACTCTCCGCCCTTGATCTATACATGGGCCCGATTATCGCGCAAGCGTGATCCTACGCCTAAGTTACGCCAAAATCTGAACACTTCGAAAACTGTGATGGGAACTGTACAAGAGCGCAGATGTTTTTATACCAGACAATTAACTGGCAATAAGCTTGCGACTGTATCCCAGATAATTTACTTTACCAAACGGCCACCAGGTTAAACAGGTATGCCAGATATGTCATTCGAAAAGACAGTTTTCATTTTGGTAAAATGGATGATCGATGGTTTAAGTCTCAGGGTTGCGACTTTTCCACAGGTTGACGCCCATTTCTCTAAGCAAATGAGTTTGTTTTCTTTTGAAAACGATAAATTGTTAAATTAAAGAAATTTGAACAGTTCGGAGTGTCTTCATTAGCTTCACCAAATAAACCCATTTACACGAACGAGGCGTGAGAACCTTTTATTAGCCAAAACGTCGATAAATCGTTTTACACGATTTGACGTTCTGTAGCAACTAAAAACCCAAAGTTTTACCGCGCGCAATATTTGCATGGTTTACAATCCACCATTTTCTCATGTACTGTAGTGACTCTAATAAGAGCGGGGACTAATATTTATTTGGCATCACCCGACCCTGTTTAACCCGCCCTCCGGCGCCCTTCGTTACTGATATATCCGGTATTGAAACTGTCCGTTAAATACACATTTATTTTTCTTGTATCAAAAACTTGAGCGATTTATGCAAGGTTATACTTAGGAATGTACTTTCAAAACTTAAGTATGGTTTACAGTTTCTATCTCAACTTTATTTGGTCCTGTAGTCATTCATGCACTACAATTAGGGATTATTGACATTATGGACTCTGATTAGGGTTTTAGCGACTCTATCCGCTTACGCACTCTCATTAAGGATACGGACTCCGATTGATTGACACTCAAAATGGAGAGCTCCCTCCCCCCTTATTACCCCCTACTTATTTGGGTCACTACAGTATTAAATTAAAACTCTAAAATGGAGCACATGTGTAGAAAAGCGCTATTTAACTTTGATTTCTAACAGTTGTACACTATTTTAGCATCAACATGAACGCTTATTTACAAAACGCGAAAAGCGGTTTGCGCTTTTTATACGATTCATAAGTACTTTGTTTTCAACTTTTGAATCTTTAACGCATATTAAAGCGCTAACAGTATGAGTTCTTACAACAGTGAAGTCAACGAAATAAGCGCAGAAGATGCTGAATGCTATGTGGGAGATATAACACAACGCGAACTTGCGGACAAAATCACATCACATGCATCGATGGACGAAATACGCATTCTTCTTGCGTGTGGAGCAAACGTATATATTTTTGCAGTTGCGGATCCAGGACGTTCTAGTGTTAAAGAATACTTTTTGTGATACGAAATGTTACAGTTGTAGAGAGCGTTTTTAGAAATTTTTTCGATATTGTAATGTTGACCAATTGCGACGAAGCCACAAAATTATAGCATCCGTGTAGCAACCACGCCATATTTTTCATCTACTGTAGTAACCCAAATAAGAGGGAGGACTGATATTTATTTGGCCTCTCCAGAACGCACCCCCCGTTATTCGGTTACGGACTCTTAGTTATTTTTTACCCGCCTCCGACGCCCGTCGTTACTTATATATCTCCGGTCTTGCAATTAAAACTAAACGTTTGTCTTGTATCAAAAACTTGAACCATAATGCAATATATTAAAAATGTACTTTCCGAACTTAAGTATGCTTTAAATTTTGAACTCAGCTTTTGTTGGTCCTGGAGCCATGGTTACTGACTTTTATGGATTGATACTGAAAATAGAGACCCCGTCTTATTACCGCCCTCTTATTAGGATCACTACAGTATTTAGCTTACAGTTTCACCTTCAGACGAACCATTTTTGCATTGGAAAAATTTCGACACGACAGAGTCGGTGGGTGATACACCTCCTCGTTTCCCTGGATCCTGTGTATTTGATTGCAATACATGTGTCGAATCAACATGCAGTATATTATTTGCCAATTGTTAAAGAATGACGTTAGCAAGCTACTTCATACTTTTACGTTTGAAATAAAGCATACAACCGTGATTGCTATAAGCATTTAAGGCCGAAAATATGTTGTTCTCATTTTGTACTCATCAACCAAAAGGTAATAGGTTGCTGAGCCTCCTTTAAAACTATATTTCCCCTAGAAAAGTATCAACTTTTCTAATGAGTCATGTGAAATGCGTGGATCCCCTTACTGAAAATTTTTAGCGCTGGCAATGTTGAGCTCGGTACGGGTCTAATGCCTTATAAATATATTTCAGCCTACCGGCTGCGTAGTACAAGGTTTGCGACCTTTGCACTACGCAGTACACAGCAACAACATCGATTGTGTTCGCATGCTTGCTGTTCGTGCAAAAGCTAATCGTGGTGCGCAATTTGAATACTCGAATAGACCTGACTATGAAAATGATGACTTAAACGCATTTGACGATGTCGGCTATACTGCGTTACATTTAGCTGCTGAAGCTGGAAATCTACCAGCGGTGAATACACTTTTGGACGCTGGGGCGCGGGTGTGCTTCTCTCGTTGGCCAGAGTCTTCTTTCCCGCAGGGATACCGCAGCGAAGAGCCCTTGCGACTTGCAATACGGGGCGGACACTATGAAGTCGCCGAAGCGTTGCTGCGAGCTGGAGCAGACCCAAACGCGACATATTTTCGCGGATCAGAATTGAGTCAAATTTCGCCAGCTCATTCTAAATTTTTTCAGTTGTTAATTTCTTACGGCGCTAACGTGAACACTATTGATCGTGAGGGACTTACCCCATTAATGAAATGCTGCCGACATAGAAACGGATTTGATTCGGCGATGTTACTCTTGAGAGCTGGAGCAGTCGCAAATACAATTGCATCTTCGCGACAAGATTGCCGTACAGCGTTACATTATGCAATATTAGCTGGAAATGTCCAGCTAGTTGAAGCACTCCTTGATAGCGGAGCCCGAGTTGATATGCCAGCTGGCTACTGTAAACCAGGGCCGCTGGACGTGGCCGTATTACGAGACAGTGTTCCGATCATCAAATTGCTACTGCAATCCGGGGCTAACCCTAACGCAGTTACATCGTACGTAGGCGCTCCGCTCCATCTAGCATGCTGTTCTATAGACTTGCTTCATTCAGATCAAACCGTCGCGTTATTACTTGCCGCTGGTGCGGATCCAAACTTGTGCCCTCAGTTTGACGACGCTTCTGTACTCAAAGCCCCTCTGGTCGAATATTTCCGTTGTCGAGTACCTCCATCAGGCTCTGTTGACCAGCAACATGTCATCAACGAAGAACATCTGCCACAATTTAGCGTTGTGCATTCACTAATTGCCGCAGGAGCTTATGTTGAACTTGTTAGCCCGTTTGATTCGCCACGAGGGTTGCTTAGGGTACTACAAGGAGTTGCAGGTATGGCAGACCGTCGGCTATGGTTGTTGTTGCTTGATGCTTGTGAACGCTATGCTCGCGCTGCTATAGAGCGTCTGTCGCCACCGTTGCCGCTAACAGCGAGAATGGAATTGCACGACCGTGCAGTTAATCCTTTGTCATTGCAGCATGCAGCAAGAATTGTAGTGCGGCGTGTGTTGCCGAAACCTATTAGGGCAAACACAGTAGCAAGGCTTCCGCTTACGGGTGTTATGACGCAGTATTTGCTATTTCAACAATAAATGAACGCTGTGGTTGCTTGAGGGTACAAACCACAAAATAACGCGCCCAAACAGAAATACTTTTTCTAACTTACCCACGAGTAAAATGTTAATGACTCTGCTTTGAATTGCCTAACTTAGCAAATAACTTCACTCGCTGTTTTGTGCAATGTATGCATAGTGATTTCAAATATCGGCGACAGTCATGTGATTCTTGTTAATCAATAAGGCTTAGGTATTCACTCTTACTTAGAAAAAAAGAGTTTCGTTAAGTTGCGTTAAATAAAGAGCGGACTTTATAATAAAGAGTATACAATTGTTTAGGTGCATTCCGTGTAAAAAAGAATGCTCCATCTAGCTCGCGTTGCCTTTTTGGCATCCCCGCATCCAGTTTATGGGAAATATAAGTTTTTAGTAAACCATAATGGCCAATGTTACTTTTAGGGGTGTAACAGTAGATTAAATGTAAGCCTAAGCCTAAGCCTAAGCCTAAACATAAAAAATGTTATCTAGAATCTAAACCTATACTCTTTTATAGACCCACCAGAAACCTGGACGCTCATTAAAGTAACATGGGCCACCATGATTATACCTACTAATGTTCAAGTGAAAAATATTAATGCGTTTATATTCTAAGGAAGTAACCGTTTCTTTCATTTATAAAAAGATGCACTAAAAAGCAACATCGTCCTTCACCAAATTGTATGTTGTTGTATATCAAATGCGCACCAAATACAGGTACTTTCAGTGCCATGCGAAAACAGCTTAGTTGTGTATACTATCGTTTAAAGTGTCATCATCAACTCTCCAGTATCGGTTCAAGCAAGAATTGCGTGGACGATTGAGTTAAAGCCATGCTATTAGTGTCTTTCACTAACCATGTAGTATTCTGTCAACCATATTCAATCGCGTCGCCAAATTCAGCAAAGAAGTTATAGTGCTCGTTTCGTTAATATATCAACCCGAAATATATAATTTTCGAAATATCAACTCGCTCTCAAGTTATGTTTTCAATATAAATGCAAATGAATTTTTTGAGAAGTATACTTGTTTCGCTATTTTGTGGTATCAAAAATCAGATTCATGTGGTCGGCTTAATAGTTATCAAATCTACTTCTTTGCTACTGGTATTTTACAAAATTCCTCGTAACCTTTGAATTTCCATGAATGTTAATAGATATTGGTCGTGAAAAAAAATTGCAGTTGTGAGTATTTCAATCTAATTGATACCATTTATAACGGATATCGATTTTTGGTTCTTGTCACTGGCCAGTACAGTTATAGAAAAAATCAGTATTAATAGTTGAACCTAATTCTATCAAATATTGCTGCTGTGTTATCGCTTTGCTTTAACAGTATTGTGTTAAGTCCTGAACGGCTTTACTTGTTATATTTTCACATTGACATAACGATTTTAGTTTGTAAACAATTTTTGAAATTAATGGTTATTTTAAACTGTTGAATTTGAACTCGAAGTTGAAGTCTCAAATAGCAAAATCAAATATATACCGTTTATATTAATTAAAGAAGCCTTATAGATTTAACATTTTTTACATGTCTAGTGCGTTTAGTGTGCACTGTATGACGCAAAACATTGTTGAAGTTATACTATCGGATTGAGATTGCGTTTTGGTTCGTCGCAGTATCGCAGTTCAGCGAAGCTATTGGCTTCTTTCGTAGGAAAATATAGGAATCGTTGTCTGTTTGCCAGAAGTTTTAAAATTTTCAATCAATACGTGTGAATTTTTTATTAATGAAACCAACAGTTTAATATTTACTCTATTACACAAGCGTGTACAACCGAGTTACATTCTGTGTACAAAACGAAGTACCCAGCGCATGTTAAGTTGCTGGCCTACCCCGTGTTTGAAGAGGGTGTATATAATTGAGGAAACGTCATTGAAATTTTAAAACATTTATTAAAGCCAAAAAGCTTTGGATCCAAATGAAACGTTCTATTTGGAAAAACCGTGGGGAAATATTGTGTCCGAGACTATGAAATACTAAAGAACTGATGCTCACTTTATTTGTTTAATGATTTTCTTAGAGTTTGCAATACAATTTCTGCTCACGATTTAGCTAATATATATTTGTGCACATTTTATTTATTTGCCAACTACCGCACTCCGGAACGCCAGACAATTGAAATTATTGTCTCTTTATATATCACCAAAATCAGACTCCATTCGCATTTCACTTGGCCAAAAGAACCGTTTTCAATCGACTTTTGTGACTAGGCATTGTTTGCAAAACTAAATGAAGCCTGACCCTATAGTCAAACTACGCAGGAAATGTGCTGTTTTAACGTTTCTTGTATGCATACAATCTTAAATTGACAATGAATAAGCCGGTAATTAGCCAATTTTCAGTGTTATGTCAGTCTCAGTTTTGCGCGCCAAATTTGTGTGATTGTATTTAAATTTTAGTCAGACTAAATGTGCTATATTTCAATTTCTTTCTTGTCCAAAATGCAAAACAACGTTAAAAGAAACTGAGCGCTTTGTGACAGTGACGCCAAGTTGTTGCTACACATACTAAAACCAACTGGTTAATAGCACTAGGATTGTACAAAGCACTACTTTGACATTTTATATGCAAAACTGCAAATCCAATTTCTTTGTGCTCTGTCAAAGGCGTGTGTAACGGGAAGGGATAGACAGATTGTGTCTCTGCTGACAATTATGGAGTGATAAAGAAACACACTCTAAGAGGCTTTTATAATAACCTCCTGAATCTAAGAAGTTAAAAAATTACTTTTGCATGCGGAAACGTATCCTGGTTGGCAGAAGGCTCAGTCTCCAAAGATGAATTCCCCCATAAAATTTTCAAGCTTGCTTGTTAGTCAACGAAGACCCTTGTCTGCCCCTACTGAAAATATTTTAACCCCTCCTCCCAGCAAGGTAATCTGGCTATTTGCCTGTTTGCATGACGCTTTTACCCTTGCATGGAAATTTTGACCAAAAAAACTCGAAATGAACACTGATCAGACACCGACATGTTGTTTGATGTCAGAGTTCTTCACACGGCACATCGAGTAAAACCCAAATCAAACTAAAGACATGAATATGTATATATGCCGTGACATGTCTAAGACAATGTTTCCTTTGCATATTTGGCCAAAGTTAGGAATTAATTTAGACAGCGAGCAGTTGAGGAGTCAGAAATTTTTGCTAATGGAGTCGGGGTATATTGAAAAATCCTCGCCTGCGAAACAAGCGAGAAACAAAACGGTATTATAGCTTTAGGTTTCATGAAACTAAAATTTACTATGGTTTTAGGACTTTATCATTTTGTTGAAAAATTTTCTTATACTGATGCTAGCGCCCCATCGCCTCCGCCGATAGCAAATGCAAGTTGTTGGAGCAAAGAATGAAAACAGACCAACGCTTATTTTAAAACTTGTACTCTGGTCTATGTGTTTGGTTTTGGTTTACTACGGGTTGCATTTTATAATATTGACGGGACAACTTCAAACAGAACACCGCTGTCTAGTTATTAATCAAGCGAATTGCACAGATTGAAAACTATAAGTGGATTGGTGAATTTATTTCAAACGGTGAAATCCATAGAATAAAAATGTCTTGGTTTCTGGCCCATGTAAAGATTATGGGCGGAACGTTTTTCTGCGGGACTCCATTAGAGTAAGATTTAGCTTTAGGCTTATTTTTTGCTTATTCTTAGACTTATACTAAGGTGGCCCATGTAAAGATAAGGGGTGGAACGTTTTTCTGCAAGACTGTATTACAACAAGCTTACGTTTAGACTAGTTTTTTGTTTAGGCATAGGCTGTATGCCCCACCAACTTCTATGAAATTCAATTTTCTATGCCATATTTACCTGTTGTCTCAATGATGTGGACTAAGTGAGTCCGCAATGCAAACTACTTCGGTTGGTGCTATGCTTTTTTAATCCTTTAATGCCGTCTGCTGTGGTCCGACGCTTTCCGGTGCCGCTCCGCATCATATGACAGCTGTCTTACGACGAAGGATGGCACCACAGAGCAAGGCGGATTGCGCTGTATGAAAAAATATAGCGACAACAATTTGAGCCTAAATTATCCTGCCATAGCACCATATCACATGATAATTTACCGAATCTTAGTAACACGGATACAAAACTGGGAATGTATACGCGAAAATATATAAAAGGAATCATATTAAAATAGATCTGCAAAAATTGTTCCCGTTCACTATGCGTGCGTTATATATACTTGATGTGTAATAAAATTGAATTTGATGCAAACCTGAGTTACACCAACACTTGAATAACATGACTTAATACAGAAAGTTTGACCATAGAACATTCGGTTCGGTTAGATTCTCGCGATAGATAACTGTAAAACTGCTGCTTTAATACGTTGAGTGCAAGCGGTGGTGGGAAATCGTGAGCTGGAACCGAAAACCGAGTATAAATCAGTCCCGCAACCAGGAATTTTTTAATTTATTCATGCGGTTGAAAAAAGTGTCCATGGAGGGCGACGCTGTTCGTTGACGTTCAGCTACTCTCGCGTTTCTCCTTTTGCCAGGTTTTGGGTATGATAAAATTACAGAGTTGGATGTCCATTTTCTGCCGAAAACGAAACCGAAGACGAACCTACGGCTGAATCGTATTAATTCCAACACATTAGCCGAATCTTTCACAAGAATTTTGCAAAGTTAGCCGCTGCATTTGTACGATGTGAAACACGTTTCATATTTATCAAAACAGTAACAGTTACCCGGGCACCACGGTTAGGCTCTCGTTCGAGCTTCATGTTTTACTGAACCATCGCGCAAAATTGTTGTCATCGACACTCTTACAATTTTAAATTATAGCCATATTTATTCTCTTATAATCAGACAATGTCCCAGCGGGCTCTGGTTGGATGTAGTGTTTTCTATTTTTTAATATTTTAGAAATTAAGAACGAGCTCACAGAAACCTGCTACTCGACGCTTTTAAGTACCTAATATTTGTTTTTAAATTGCTTCACCTATGCGAGTGTTGGTTACTGCTGAGTAAAAGACATGTTTAGTTTAAGTAAACGACGGGTTTTGAACGGATGTTGAGCCTAAAGTATTGGTTTCATATGGGTTGCTGTACGAATTCTGTTGCGTCAAACCGAGTGCACAATTCTTGGAACAATGAGTCTTAAGTAAACTATAGTATTAGGCTAACGCTTAGATTTAGGCTTACGTTTCATCAGGCTTACATATGCAGTTACAGCCAGTGCTTAATTTATAGAGCAAAATTTCTCGAACTCATGAGGCCTGTTTGCAATGTTGTAGATTTTTGCACCTGCTTTTACCTTTTATTACATTTTTTATACAAAGTATATATAAATGTCAAACTTTCAATAAAACCCGGAGTTATTTTATATGAAAATTAAGTCATTTTGGCATGAATACACGACAAGAATCTAAAATAGTAAATTTTGTTAATCGTCATTCTTCCACGGCAAATTTTTGCACTGGTCGAAGTACGAGTTGAAAATTGGTCTTCAAAATTATTTTACAACGCCGAGAAAACAGTTTCAGAGCAAATATTTTATCAAAATTTTATATAAAACAGATTGAATGAAAACATTAGGCGTAAAACACTTCAACAAATATGAGATTCACGAATTTTTGACCGTTATGCTATTGCCGCTAGCATGAGTTTCTGTTACAAACAATGTTCGAACGTATCTTGCGCGCTGGCGGGTATGAGCAGTAGTCATGCTGCATTGCGACTTCTTTCTATTCAAGCAATTTTATATATGTTTTATCCCAGAGCCTCACTTGCACACCCCTGCCCAATATTCTGCCAGGTTCCGCGGCACCTTTGCCAATCAGGTTCATACCACTGCGCTGAGACTATGTATGGTAAATCGTTTAATTGCAAGCGTACAGCGGAAATTTATTATGAATGTTTCCTCCATTCAATGAAAGAAATGAGCTGTAAAATAACCGACTCAATTGTAATATTTTGTTGCTATAAGAAACGAGTAATTTTTTTCTTGGCTGGCGAAACTGTATTAGCTTGAATTGCGGTTAGTTCCTTTAAAAATGGTAGCTTTGTAATTTCGATTTGCGTAAAATTTCAACTGAGGTTAAAATTGATCTAAGTAAACAGTTTTAAGTTCTGGCTTTAAGCATAGTATTAAGTTTGACGTTTTAAAGTACAACACAACCAAAATGTGTGGTGCATTTCCTAGGTAACACATGCACTGTGTAACAGTTCAAATAGAAGGTTGCTGTAACATGCATCCGCGGTCACAGGTTCTGAGACCTGATTTTGGAACGAAATGTGCCCCAGTAAAATATTTTGCATCATAAATACTAGTTATATCAAGAGTCGATATTGACTGTTCTACAAGGATGTACAATTTACAAACTTTAGCGCACATGAACATGCACCACCTTGCATTATTTTTTCGCTTACCCTTGAGACTATAGGGGTTTGTAGCTGTTGATTTAACCGCCTTATGCACATTTGATACTCGGGGTGAGCCTGAAAAGTGCTTCGTTTTTATGTGTTTCATGTATTTGGGCACAATTTTTGCAATCCATGGTAAACCACGTAAAACTTCAAAACCCCTTGCCAAAAATTATGGTATGTAATTCCACAGACCGTATCTTTATAGCGGTGCCGGTGTTTACTGCTAAACATTGCACTCACATATGAAGTCTTTTGAACGATTTCTACCGAAAGTTCAATAATTAATAATCGGTTTATATATGTTCATACATTCTTGTTATTCTGTACCCTGTAGGCATCACTTCGTAAAACTGTTTTCACGTTTCAATTTAAACCTGTACAATATTTGTTGAATTAATTACTCAGAATACCGTGTTTACATCGGTTTAAATGATTTGATTGGATATGATATATTATTTTCGTGAAATTCATTTCGACAGTTGAAAGTTTCAAAACAAAACAGCGCATTATCGCTCTTTCTAAAATGATTTACTAGGTATTAATATTTCAAATAACTTTTCAATCCTCATATATCCGCAGTCAATATGTTGATAACACCTTTCGTAAACGAAATATATCTTGCAAATGGTAAGCTGGCTTTCAAAACCGATTATTACCATAGGAAAAAGTGTCCCGTGGGGTCCCATGGAGCGGGAAAAAACAGGGTAACCGTCTATAGCTTACCTTTATATATCCGAAGTCAATATGTTGATAACACCTTTCGTAAACGAAATATATCTTGCAAATTGTTATCTGGCTTCCAAAACAGATGATTGCAATAGGAAAAAGTGTCCCGTGGGGTCCCATAAAGCGGGACAGAATCAGGGTACCCATCTGTAGCTTAGTGTCAGTCGGCGCTGAACGTTTTGCAGCCGTAGTGCACAAAGACGGCACTCCTTTCGCCGTAGACGCCTGCTATAAGTTGCACAATTTTTGCTGAAAAGTAGTTATTCGCTTGGTTGCGCCTTGGAGTTTTGTTGTTTAAAAGAGCTGAAATATTTGTTAAGCGTGCATTCAATTGAGTTGGGCTGATTCTATGATGATCGCTCACTTAAGTCAACTTACGTGTACTGTTCATCTAAAAAGGGTACACACACTTGATGCAGCTGTATTGGTATTGCATCAGTTGTTGCGAGTGTGATGGCCAATTGGCACGCATGCCCAGAACGTGGCGCTTTTCCTCTCGTAAAGGCCAAAAACTTTACACCATAAGTTTAAAAATCTAAGGGGTCAGCATCATTAGCTGGTTGTTAAACTTAAAAATGAATTTCTCCTTGTTTTGCAATTTTCATCTCAAAAGTACTTAAGCTATATTTTTTGGCAGACTCAATATATAAAGATTTTATCGTTCATCGAATTTTTGTGGTCCGTTGCATGCTAAATTCTGTTTAAAACTTTACCTACTGAATAAGAAAAGGCCACAGTAAAAGAAATTAGATATATAAGCATGAAAATCAACACAAATGCATTTGTAAAAAAAATATAATAAAGAGAAATTTAACTATATCAATTCCCTAAATTTACACTGTACTGTGATGACCCGACTAGAAGGGGGTAATAAGTGTGGGTTCCCATTTTGAGTCCCAGTCTATAGGAGTCCGTACCCCTAATAAGGGCTCGTAAGCGGATAGTCTCTAAACCCTAGAGTCCATAAATGTTAATTGTTCGTAATAATAGTGCGTAAATAACTATTATCCCTAAAGCTTTTGATACAAGGCAAATCATAGTTTAATTCAACGGATAAATGCAGTACCGGATGTATCAGTAACGAAGTGTGGCGGAGCGCGAGTTGAAAAACAAATAATAATCTGTAACCGTATAACAGGGTGGTCATTTGCTCGTAAATAGATGTCGAACCAATACTTGAAACGAATAACTGGTGTTAGTTCCATTTATGCACAGTATCCCCTTCGTTAGCGCCGTCGAAAAGTTAGAAATCGTGTCAAAAATGCAAATAGCTTTTTAACCTTAATTTAACGCTATTTTTTACATCATGTTTTGAAACAGGTTTTATATTTATTCGAAAGGAAGGATTTTATAAACGCTAAAATTGGTAATAACGTCTTGATACATAATACTTTCATTTTAGAAATATTGTAATGAATGCGAAAACGTTTAATACAGCGTTTTATTTTTTTACACGCTTTCTTAGTACTGTTCTATGGATTGCTTTAAGATAAACGAGTAATAATTGCACTACACACAAAATAAATTTTGAAATTTCAAGACTTAAACTTAAATTTTCAAAACATAAATATCTCGATTTCAGACATTAATGGCCTTAAACAGATCAGAAATTTCGTGCTTGAAATGGATAAAACATAAATGTCATACTTAAAAATACCTGTTGGCAATTATAAGACATAAATTTCTTCCTTTTAAAATAGTTGTCATGTATTCAAGAGTTAATTTCCTGATTTTTATGTATTCAAAAAAAGTTTCTCCGTTTATATTCTTGAGTGTATATAAATAATCGAATTTCAAAGATATTTCGGGTTAAAGCTTTAGCCCCCTTTGCCTTATATTTCAGACATATTTGTCATATATTTAAGCAAATATGTCTTCTATTTCAGAAATATTTGTCTTAATCGTTTATAAAACAGTCTTCAATTTCAGACCTTTTAAGCCTGAAAAATATCAGACCCATATTTCTTAAACAGTTAAGAAATAAATGTCTGGAGTTCAAGACGTATTTGACAACATCGTCTATAAGTTCAGACAATATTTCTTGAATATTAAGCAATTTATTTTTTGTGTAGATATTTATATTGAAAGCCAAATAATCGTTATAACTCAATCATAATGGCTGTTGGAAAGGACTGTGTGACGTTAGGCGTTGTTCTCTGCTGTTTACTACAGATATCCCTTGCATCCAGGTATGTTGTTCCGAATGTTGTTTCGTGTATTTTTCTGATACCTATTTTCTAGTTTAACAAGGAATGTAAATTATTCTCAAATTACTCTGTTTCAAATATAATCGTTTTCAATGGAATACCTCCATGTTGTTCTTGGTTCTTCTTATTCCGTTTCTTCGTTTATCGTTCATCTAAAGAGTGTAACCAAACAGTGGCAGATCCAAAGGTGCCGCGCGAGATATAATAGTGTATAAAAACTCTCGAGTATATGCATGCAGCGATCGAGAAGGCGGGCGCTGATTTTATGCTAAACCTCAATGCAAATGCTTGGTTTTGATCCCTATTGAGAGGGACTAAGCGGGGTGTCTCCCAATGGATCTGCCAGTGCAACCGACAATCTGCCTCCAGCTTTGTCTCCGGAAGAAATCTTTAGCAGGATTCGTTATTTTCAGTACTGAATTTTTTCATGTTTAAATAAAAGTTCTATATACTTCAATCAATAAGGTGATTTGTCAGTTTGAGAGTCAATTTCCGAAGTGCTGTTGTCTAATTTCACGTTACCACTGGGTCCAGTTCCGGCGCTCATTCCACCGAATATGATGTACGTCCGGATGCAGTTGTTTTACCGCCGGGTTCACCCTATTTTATACACCCTGTTGTTCTCCAGCCAACAAAACAGGCATCAGAGCATAACCAGAGCACAGTGAGCAACGAAGGTAAATTAATATTGGTTCACGGCAAAAACTATTTAATACAAATCTTCTCGCATCCGGGACAAAAATGTATAAACAAACACGCTGCAATTAGTATTTCAAGCAAACTTTTAGCGAATCAATTTAAGCGCACAGCGCTAAAACTGCTGTGATCTCTCGAGATTTACCGATGCAAAATTCAGCCATGCGCTAAGCAGCTCACTTCGGGTATAAAATATTGATCCTATAAGGGAATGTATACAAGGAAAAACAATACAGGGAAAATATTCGTTTCAGAAATTTGTTCAGGGACAAGAAAAGAACGCTTTAAACTGGATTTAGAATTTTGTCGCCTCGCTGCTAGGGACCAACTAAATTATCTATGAGATTATACCCTACTGAAATGAAATTCTGGCTATACCATCTAAATAGTGGGCTTGAGAACCAACCAAAGTGTTTCTGGTCACAAAAGCTACTCAGTGAAGCGTAAAACTTTTGGGGTGAAAAGTTTTCAGTGTCAAATTTCGTTGATGAAAAATGCAGCAATGTGTAGCAGCGCTTTCATAAACTCACTTTGCCGGCAACCGTTTGAACGCTAAAAGCATTATTTTCAAGCTTGAATTAGATTGTTTTGGGAAATATTTAAAACGTTTTAAGGACACAATTTGTTAGATATTTTGTTAAAAACCAGTCGTTTCGCGTAATTTTAATTTAGTACAGTGCGCATTGTCGTATTTATTAATGACACGGCTGAATAGGCTAGAAATTGTGATAGATGAATGCGTTGGTGGTCCAAAAACACCCGTTCTATGTGCGTTTGAATGCGGAAAATCCAATTTTTGAGCATTCTTTTCTGATCCTGAATGGGTTCATAGTCCAAATTTTACCAAAAAGGTTAACTATGTGATTGTATTAATTTACATGCAATTTTTAAGTTCGTACGGAAAAATTCTATTGGTAAATTTCTATTATGGAGTAAGCAACTGCAGAGTTCGAGTTCACTACGAAAGAATATGTAATAAACCTCCGTCGTTCAAATTTTACTAACAAAGTTTGGCAAATAACAGACTGAAACAGGAGCAATATTTCATAAATGACCTTTCGGTTTTAAAACAATATGTGAAATAGGAGCAGTATTTCATAAATAACCTTTCGGTTTTAAAACAATATGTGCAATAGGAGCAGTATTTCATAAATGACCTTTCGGTTTTAAAACAATATGTGAAATATGAGCAGTATTTCATAAATGACCTTTCGGTTTTAAAACAATATGTGAAATATGAGCAGTATTTCATAAATGACCTTTCGGTTATAAAACAATATGTGAAATAGGAGCAGTATTTCATAAATAACCTTTCGGTTTTAAAACAATATGTGCAATAGGAGCAGTATTTCATAAATGACCTTTCGGTTTTAAAACAATATGTGAAATAGGAGCAGTATTTCATAAATGACCTTTCGGTTTTAAAACAATATGTGAAATAGGAGCAGTATTTCATAAATGACCTTTCGGTTTTAAAACAATATGTGAAATATGAGCAGTATTTCATAAATGACCTTTCGGTTTTAAAACAATATGTGAAATATGAGCAGTATTTCATAAATGACCTTTCGGTTATAAAACAATATGTGAAATAGGAGCAGTATTTCATAAATAACCTTTCGGTTTTAAAACAATATGTGCAATAGGAGCAGTATTTCATAAATGACCTTTCGGTTTTAAAACAATATGCGCAATAGGAGCAGTATTTCATAAATGACCTTTCGGTTTTAAAATAATATGTGGAATAGGAGCAGTATTTCATAAATGACCTTTCGGTTTTAAAACAATATGTGAAATAGGAGCAGTATTTCATAAATGACCTTTCGGTTTTAAAACAATATGTGAAATAGGAGCAGTATTTCATAAATGACCTTTCGGTTTTAAAACAATATGTGAAATAGGAGCAGTATTTCATAAATAACCTTTCGGTTTTAAAACAATATGTGCAATAGGAGCAGTATTTCATAAATGACCTTTCGGTTTTAAAACAATATGTGAAATAGGAGCAGTATTTCATAAATGACCTTTCGGTTTTAAAACAATATGTGAAATATGAGCAGTATTTCATAAATGACCTTTCGGTTATAAAACAATATGTGAAATAGGAGCAGTATTTCATAAATAACCTTTCGGTTTTAAAACAATATGTGCAATAGGAGCAGTATTTCATAAATGACCTTTCGGTTTTAAAATAATATGTGGAATAGGAGCAGTATTTCATAAATGACCTTTCGGTTTTAAAACAATATGTGAAATAGGAGCAGTATTTCATAAATGACCTGTCGGTTTTAAAACAATATGTGAAATAGGAGCAGTACTTCATAAATGACCTGTCGGTTTTAAAACAATATGTGAAATAGGAGCAGTACTTCATAAATGACCTGTCGGTTTTAAAACAATATGTGAAATAGGAGCAGTATTTCATAAATGACCTTTCGGTTTTAAAACAATATGTGAAATAGGAGCAGTATTTCATAAATGACCTTTCGGTTTTAAAACAATATGTGAAATAGGAGCAGTATTTCATAAATGACCTTTCGGTTTTAAAACAATATGTGAAATATGAGCAGTATTTCATAAATGACCTTTCGGTTTTAAAACAATATGTGAAATAGGAGCAGTATTTCATAAATAACCTTTCGGTTTTAAAACAATATGTGAAACAGGAGCAGTATTTCATAAATGACCTTTCGGTTTTAAAACAATATGTGAAATAGGAGCAGTATTTCATATATGACCTTTCGGTTTTAAAACAATATGTGAAATAGGAGCAGTATTTCATAAATGACCTTTCGGTTTTAAAACAATATGTGAAATAGGAACAGTATTTCATAAATGACCTTTCGGTTTTAAAACAATATGTGAAATAGGAGCAGTATTTCATAGATGACCTTTCGGTTTTAAAACAATATGTGAAATAGGAGCAGTATTTCATAGATTACCTTTCGGTTTTAAAACAATATGTGAAATAGGAGCAGTATTTCATAAATAACCTTTCGGTTTTAAAACAATATGTGCAATAGGAGCAGTATTTCATAAATGACCTTTCGGTTTTAAAATAATATGTGAAATAGGAGCAGTATTTCATAAATGACCTTTCGGTTTTAAAATAATATGTGAAATAGGAGCAGTATTTCATAAATGACCTTTCGGTTTTAAAATAATATGTGAAATAGGAGCAGTATTTCATAAATGACCTTTCGGTTTTAAAACAATATGTGAAATAGGAGCAGTATTTCATAAATGACCTGTCGGTTTTAAAACAATATGTGAAATAGGAGCAGTATTTCATAAATGACCTTTCGGTTTTAAAACAATATGTGAAATAGGAGCAGTATTTCATAAATGACCTTTCGGTTTTAAAACAATATGTGAAATAGGAGCAGTATTTCATAGATGACCTTTCGGTTTTAAAACAATATGTGAAATAGGAGCAGTATTTCATAAATGACCTTTCGGTTTTAAAACAATATGTGAAATAGGAGCAGTATTTCATAAATGACCTGTCGGTTTTAAAACAATATGTGAAATAGGAGCAGTACTTCATAAATGACCTGTCGGTTTTAAAACAATATGTGAAATAGGAGCAGTATTTCATAAATGACCTTTCGGTTTTAAAACAATATGTGAAATAGGAGCAGTATTTCATAAATGACCTGTCGGTTTTAAAACAATATGTGAAATAGGAGCAGTATTTCATAAATGACCTTTCGGTTTTAAAACAATATGTGAAATAGGAGCAGTATTTCATAAATAACCTTTCGCTTTTAAAACAATATGTGAAACAGGAGCAGTATTTCATAAATGACCTTTCGGTTTTAAAACAATATGTGAAACAGGAGCAGTATTTCATAAATGACCTTTCGGTTTTAAAACAATATGTGAAATAGGAGCAGTATTTCATAAATGACCTTTCGGTTTTAAAACAATATGTGAAATAGGAGCAGTATTTCATAAATGACCTGTCGGTTTTAAAACAATATGTGAAATAGGAGCAGTATTTCATAAATGACCTTTCGGTTTTAAAATAATATGTGGAATAAAAGCAGTATTTCATAAATGACCTTTCGGTTTTAAAACAATATGTGAAATAGGAGCAGTATTTCATAAATGACCTGTCGGTTTTAAAACAATATGTGAAATAGGAGCAGTATTTCATAAATGACCTTTCGGTTTTAAAACAATATGTGAAATATAGTAGAATTAACAGGAATGTCATGAGAAGAATTTTCACCCTTACCACATCACACCCTGTGAATGATTTTCGTGGAGATGCCCAACGGGGTTCCCCGACACCCCGCCAACTTTCTGACGTGGTGAACGGCATGTAGGTTGTGATACTCATATCCAGAGTATCTGTAACCATTATATAAGAAAGACCTAAGGCTTTAATACGACAAATGATTACTAAAGCTTGATATTGTCAATTATATTTGTAATTTTTTGATTGTGCCTTGATTTTTTAAAGCGAAGTGAAAGTTTCTGCAGCGAGAGTGCAGTTGTAATTTGAACGGGCTAGTTTTTTAAAAAAATTGCATCTGCAAGTCGAAACTACATGTTTTGGTCGAAAACACTGATAGGGAATAATGAAGTATTAGGGTCTTTTCAAATAAAAAACTCTAGCACAGCAATACAACGTACCTGGAGTTGCATCCGACGAATTTTGGCGAGCAGCGGCGTGCGTAACCTCGTGTTATAGAAAGTGAGGATCCGATTGGTTAAATCTGAAGAGCCTGAGTACTGAACAAAAAATAATTACATTTGAACTAAGGACGAAAGTTATCGAAAATTTTTATTTTGAATTTTGAATGAGCAGTTTGATTAGCAGGGTTGTCGAAACGGTCAAAACATGATGAATTTTATCAAAACATGAAGAAAATTTTTTCGTAGTGGCTCTAGAAAGTACAGCATTCAACAAGCAATTGTGAGGTCCACGTAAGGAGAAACTCCTGAAAGCAGCTAACGCCCGGATCTTCTGCTTTCTCTACACAACTGTCTTGTGCATGCCCTTGAGAATGCTGGAAAGTCGGGAACTCTTTACCTTGCATTATAATGTTGCAAACTATGCACGTAATAGAACCTAAGTGACACTTAGTAATGAACGCAGTTTATCGTGGACAATACCAAGATATAGAACAACCTGGTCAATAATTATATGTATAAAATTGTCTTTCATTTATGTATGTTAAAATTTTTAACCTCATGCAGTGTGGGGATCCCGCCAATTTTGAACTGATCCTCACCCCATTCCACCCTGCATCTCACGGGGATCACCATGGCAATACCCATCTCCCCTGACAACCCTGAAAGTTAATTCGTGGGGCCCTGAAACATCTAATTTTTTATCGCGTGGAGCAAGAACTTTAAAATCTATCTTGTCAATATTTCATGCTTACATTGATGTTTGATCAGAAGGCCGAACAAACAATATTCCAGCTATTACTTGACGGTGCTTAAATAAATAGGCGACATTTATAAATAAATATATGGGTCATCGAACGAGCATTTCACCATTTCCAGTCATGATTTTAAATCAAAAATTTGCGTCTGCCAGCGTAAGCGTGGTTGTATTAATTATCATACTTGGCATTCAACTGCAATGTCATCCCGTCGTTGGACTTGAGATCACTGATCCCAACGGAGAAGGAGGCAGGGGGTTTGTTGAAATGAAACGATTTAGCGCTGCGTCCAGTTTCATGCCTAAATCAAACGGTCTTGTCGACGGCAAGCGATTTAGTGCGGCAGCTGCGTTTTCACCAAGTTTTGCGTCCGGTTCCGGTGTCGGTCACCATCATCACGGAAAAAGATTTTCGGCAGCGGCAAGTTTTATGCCAAGCGGAAATGGAGCTAAACGCGCAAGGCTGCTAGAATTCAGTGAGCTGGGCAAAAAGCGATTTTCAGCTGCGAGCGGATTTATTGGTGGCGTAAAACGAAATTTCAGAGATGAGTACGTTCCGCTGACGGTGATGTTTACATCGGATGGGTGAGAGGTTGCAAAAGGCCATGTATTTGATACTGAATTGGCTGATCTTGTTTTCTATTTGAAAAACAAACATATCACATTTCGATTGTGTTGTTCGTCGCTCCTTCGTTTGTGTTTTCTGTTCCTTCATTTGTGTGGTCGTAAAAGTTTCATGTTTTCATAAATTGTAATGTTGAGCTCTTGTGAAAGAATATATATATTCTTGTATGTCTTTTACTTCTCGTAATCTGTTTTAAGAAGTTTTTTCAAATTTTCCTATGCTGCCATTTTAAGCACAGAAATAGTTTCGCAAGTTCCTCTGTCGATATTCTGTTTGGTTTCTTTTATTTATTTTATAGTCATCACCTTCATTTGACGCCAAGTAATTGTTTGACATTCGTCTTGCGTTAATATGCCGCTAGACATCGATTCTAGAATGCACCTGCAATTACATGAATAGAAGTAAAATTCTAATTATCGCGAGTTGTTAACCAGACGAAAGAATGGTTAATACTCGATCGGCCGAAAACCAGGTGTTATTTGCAATTTCCTGCTATTCCAAGCATGAAAACTAACAGGTTAATTTCCACTTCGAATTTTCTACAGCAAGCTGTATCACAGTCTAAATGGTGGCGTTTTTGTGATATATACCGTAAAATATATGGTGTCCTATATCTTCGGATATTTATTTACATATTCGCGAACAGTTTAGCTTGCGAAATTTAACGCACCTGATTTTTGAGACGGCATGGAGTCCGTCTCTTAATTTTTTTGCCGAATCTTAGTTAAAAAAACTTTGAGCATAAATGTTTGATCCAAAAAAGTGTCCCCCAATTTTTAATCTAGTGACCCATCGGAAAACGCTAATCCCAGTTTTACTTTTTTTATGTGGTAGCGGATTTTCGTTATCAGAACTCAATACACATGCGTATTATAAAGTTTAATCAAACGCGTAAACAGAACTAAACGCGTGTATACATGTATCAGGTGCGCTACACACTTATCTTTAATGCATTTGTGCTATTTTAGTTCCTCTTTTACACATTTTATTTAATACTGGAAAACATACTACGGTTAAGCTGACGCAGTAGCACAGACGGCTAGTAAGTATTTGCCCTAAAGCCTTAATAAGACATTGTTGCTTCTGATACCATTGCACGGGAGCAGCCATAAGTCTACTGGCCAATGATACTTTTAGTGGCGAGATAGTAGCCTAAACATATTCCTAAACCTAGTTAGTAGTAGCTTCAAATTTAGGATAAGTCTAAAACTAAGTCCAATCTATAGCAAAACAATTAGACGAAAACCTTGGCCTACTCTGGTGCAGCGCCGCTCTAAAACGCTACGCCCCTAAAGCTGAGACAGTTAACTAAACGCAGTTGATGTAAAATTTACACAATGACAATAGAAAGATTTAGGACAGTCCGTTCAATGATCTGTGCCACTTTGAATTTTATGGAACCAAATGTTCCTGCCCCTGTATGTGCGCTGTTTAAAAATCAAGTGTATCCACACAAAATAATCACATGTATTTGAAACATTTTAGTCCGTTCAAACGATCCGAATATTCATTTTTTGATAAACTTGACGAATTTCAAAGTCCAAGGTAAAACTGCAGTATTGTATGCTTTTAGTTTACAGATGATCGCATTACAAAATATGTATCGCGCCAATAAAGTACAGCGCTATATATGTTTCCACGAGTTTAACGGTTTCCGACGTCGTTTGGTGTTTTCTGGTGCCGAACAACGCTGCATACATCTTTATAAAACAAAAATGTTTTGACTTGAGCTGTCTGGAGCTGCATAACAATTGCAGCGCCACGCATTAACTCTTACTGATTGCATTTATTGGAGGAGGGCCCGTAGCCCGAGGGAAGGCAGGAGGGATCAGCCCCCCCGAAAGGATTTTGATCCATCCATCCTAGAAAACTTAAACCTTGCTGGTAAGTTATCGAAAACCCTTGTATGCCCCTCCGGAAAATTTTTTAACACCCAACGGAAAGGTGAACTGGCTACGGGCATGATTGGAGGCTGAACACTTGAAAACTTCAATGCTTTTCCGTTATAGCTCAGTGGTCATCGTAAGCGCCTCCTACCCGTGAGACTGGGGATCCAATCTTAACTTGAAATTACATCTCATATCAAATAGAAAATATTCATGTGAGAAACGGTTAAACTAGGTATACGGCTTGGGTAAACACTGATATTGTTTGACCGAAGTAATACTAACCTTTGCCCGCGGGTTGACCCACGCCTGAAATTCTTTAATACTTTACACGCGTTTATCGTTTCGCTCGGGTTGAGTCTCACTTGTATGGGCACATCCTTTTATAAACGAAATGTTCCCGTTGTATACTTTTACATAAATATGCATTATTCAACCTTAATATTATTGAGTTTGTGTTAAACCATTTGCATGTTATCTTTCACGTATGTGTGGTTGTGTGTGAGTGACAAACTTCATAGCATTTATTTATTCAGATCATTCAAGTAAGCATACAATATTAGTCTTTAAGCTTCTTAGTTGTATTGGTCATGGGTCTAAAAAATCGAAGCTCAATTTTATCGGCTCGGTTGACAAAATATGGCTTAAAGTGACCTTTCAGTTAAGCCAGTTTCGAAATTTAACAACAAAATCAATTTAAGGAGCATCGGCCAATGTAAAGGTCAGGGGAAGCCCGTTTTTCCACTGGACGGACAGCCCACATCATTGGCCAAAACATCAAACCGGCAACTTTCACTAGCGGCCAGTTATGGTAAAACTGCAACACGGGCAAAATTATTGAAATAAAATTTCTGAAATCCAGCTAATAAAACTCTTTTAAGATATGGTGGGATATGTCAGCATATGCGTGTACATAATGCTTTGCGAATGAGGAGTTCATTGCTTAAATATGAACATTTAGATTTGGCAAACGACATCAATACGAAATGACTGATGGTGATATTAACCCTGATGTTTCATACAAGTAGTTTATATGTTTAGATGTTTTGAATATTAAAGTCAAACAAAAACTTTTCGAATGCGTTTTCCTGATTTGCAAACCGTAGCGGATTCATAAATTTCTGGTCGGGTAAAAGCATGAACTCATTTTCTAAAAATGCTGCACCAAAGCTGCTGCTATAAAAACGTCATTAGTGATTGTTTGTTTCGCCTATGCGCCGTTCACAATCAATTTTAAAATTGCAAACTCGTTCACTTTCACACTGGTAGGTAAAACTGTGGCTGTCGTTCAAAAGTATTACGATGAATAACGAATTATTTGAAATGCAGCATTCGTATGATTTCAAAATTTTGAAATGAAGTTTTACCTGTAACAGGTGATTTTACACCGTGTTAAAATTTCTATTTTATAGTTAGTCCATAAATTTCAGGTGCGGGATACATCTGTCGTATCTCCCCATTGTACGTATACACACTTTCACTATATTTATCCGTTCCTCGATGCAACGAAAGTTCTTTGAAAATTCTAAAACCCCCAACAGCCATGTTTTGAAACGGTTAACTTTGTATTTAGTTGAAATTAATTCTAACCTATACAGATTAGTAAATGATGACCTGCTTCCAGTTAAATGTTACGTTTTGTTTACTAGTTCTGTTTTGTTTATATTATGCAATGGCCAAGCGAATGAAACTTTAACCCATGTTAATTATAGGAGCCTACCCACATCGAGATATATGGACTGTGGGACTTGATAAAGTCGGACACGTTTTTATGCTAAGAGGTGTTGCAGACATCCGCATTCACAAAAATAAAACGCAAATTTTCATCCACATCCAAGGGTGTGAAGTCCGAAAATCCGTATCCGCAAATTCTGAAACATCCGTATCGGTGGCATCGCTACTCTGCGTTATGTTTAGGCTATGTTTATGCTTAGGTTTAGACATTGCGTTGGAAATTGGACCCCTATAATTAACCTGGACCAAAAGTTTTATAGACGACAGATGAAGTGACACTTGACACCAATCGATAAAATGTTATGTTTTAACTATTCTTCGCTGAGCACTCTAGTGTTGTTTCAAATATAACTTCAAAGAACAACTGTACGATAGTATCAATATCATGAATTATTTTTTTGCTTTGTAATATTTTAGCGTTGGCAAACGAATCGGAGAGGTGAACAATTTTCTTGACAATTTAGAAGACAATATGGGAGGAATGCAAAGACCACGGTACGTGTCATACTTTATACATGTTTAGTAGAATTAACAGTTTGGTATAACGATGTCTAAAGGAGAGAAGAAACGTATTATTCGGATGTTTATGCTGAACATTAATTTCCTCGTACGTTTGAATAATAGGAACACGCCGTTGTAGTTTAAAGATTGCACAGAGCCACAAAATACGCTTAACCGAATGAATTTTTTTGAGACCACACAAAATTTAATAGCAGCGCCCAACGTTGAGAGCACCTATTCATGTGCATGCAGCATTTGCATTTATCTTTCCAAAATGAAAAATACAGGATATATAATTAATAAAACAAGGCAAACTTCATTGCAGACCTTAAAATAGTATATTGCAAAGTATGGAATTTTATCTGTACTCTCGGGTATGCCGGAAAAGGGTTGTATGGAGTATTAACCAACAAGCATAGTAAAACACATGGGAATCGCTGAGACCCCTAAATATTCGCTAATATCAAAATTTTCGTGTTCGAAAATTATAAAATTTAACGCACAAAACTCGCTGCACTATCGCACACAGGGTTCTTCATCTACTCTACTGATCTTTTGGCTCTTGGTTCCCCCAAATATCAGTTTCCTTGTCGGACAGGTACAAACGAAATACTTGTTGACACCCTTGGGTAGAATCATACCCACATTCCTGCCTATACTTTAATTTTTGGTCAAACTTGGACCAACCACCGTAGGTTAACAGCCGTTAAGCTAGTAGGTACATTTCCACAAAAATATTTTGGCACTCTTAACGTAGGTTTCAGCCATGAATTCACAACTCACGGAAGCGTTTCAGGTTTCAACCTTGCAAAAACAGCATTAAAAGTTTAGATTAGCTATGTATCGCTTGTGGAATTTGCACAAATAAACGTATTTTGCAATTGGTTGTTATAAAACTGGTTTCAACGGTTCAAGCCTGAGCCTAAAAGTAACCATAATATTATTTTCACACCGGTCGTTCTTAACCTGATACAAAATCATGTTCTTTAAAGGTGAAAGGTGTTTTTAAGACAACCAAATACTTCTCTGTATATGTAATCGATACTGTATTTTTGAAATCATTCATTTTATGCATGCTGTATTCAGGGGTGTAGCCAGGATGGCTAGGAGTCAAACCACTTGTTTTCCTGGAATTTTTAGAAATTTCTTCAATTGTAACTCAAGATACGTCTTCTTTGATAAGATATCTCGAACAAGGCAACTCCACGGCTTTCCAATGTCCTGGCTCCTTCCCTGCCCTCGATGTATTTACCGCATGTCCGATTGAAATATTCATGTATTGTTTGTGATAAATATGGGATTTAGCAATTTATTGCGATTTTGAAAATTGTATTAATGTCAGGGGAGGACTGATTAAAAACATTAATTATCGGATCGAGCTCTATGTTCTCCCTTTCTTAATACAAAAGGATTCTTTTTAAGTTGTAAAACTGTGCAAGATATAAGACATATGAATGGCATTATCCAACGAAAATCAATTTTATATGTAGAACTATATTGTGTATTTGAACAGAGACGCAGGTGAAACAAAACGTGGCTCAGCGTCAAATCTTGGAGCAACCTTTGACGCGTTTCAGCGACCAAGGTAAGAAATACAATCAGAAATATCATGGCTTAGGCAACTATTTTCCTAAACATATATAGCAGTCTGGGTGTAAATCCTAAGGGAAGGATACTGTATGTTGGTATATGTGCACGTAAGTGTATGTAAAGCAAATGTTGCCATGCCTGTACACATATACCGGTATAAGAAGTTGTTGCAACGGCCGCGGGGAAGGGTAGCGCGCTGCCCGAGCGAGAGGTCCGTGGTTCGATTCCCGGCGTGGTCACTAACTTTGGGCAAAACTTCAAACGGGGGTCGTGCAGACCGTATAGTACCAACACTGTAGTCGGAAGTGGGCAAAATTCGCCGGAACCAACCCAGAAATATAAGCAAAATCAGATGGTCTGAACGCAAACGAAAAATGTTAAATTACAGCATAATCTTCGACATCTTGTCAAGGATGAAATTTTTCAACTACTTAACAGACATGTTTCGTCGACTTGTGACTTGTAAGAGCTCAACAAATGTTTTGTACAGTTTAATAAAACAAGCAATGCTGATGATTTAACACTTGTTTTAATAACGGCTCTATGAAGAAAGTTGTCTAAAATTTCACAATATGCATTAGGTCAAATTTGGAAGAAATTCTTCTAAATAATAATTTTAAAGATTAACCGTAAAATTCACTAAAACAGGTGGAAAACTAAATACTTACAAAGTAGGTTCAAGTGATGCCCTGCAGAATTCGTAGTGTCTAATATTTGCTAAAACATTTATTAATCTAAACTTTCGCGCATTTGAGCTGCAGAATACAAATTTGTTACTGTCACTATTTCTGTCATATGAGTTGAGCATGAAAATTCCAAACGTAATATATATATGTATATATATAATATATATTTATATATATATATATATTATATATAGATATATATTTCATGTCATTGTGCAGTAATTATCACTTTTTTGCATCGCGATATTTTACCACAATCAGTTCTCAACTGCAGATCTTCTGGCGCCTAAGAAGAATGGTGAGCACTCGTCGCCATGAGGGTAATCGCAGCCAAGTCTTACACACTAACGGTATTTCTAGTCATACGCTAAAACAGTCCACAAATATTGTAGCAACGATTTTAGCTATCACGCACATGAATTGCATAGCGTCGAGGGTTTGGAGGCGATATCCATCCCCCATCTTGCTTAGTGTCTTTTGAAGTTCGTGGGGTTCCGGAGGCAGCATCGCCCCGAGATAAAATAGCAGAAAACTGATTTCAAAGTTTGGTTCAGCTAAACTTGTTATAGTGAAAAAGTTTCCCACTCTACATTGGCGTAGTTTGCTGGAGGTAACAACTATAAACGTGCCGACCCACTCTCATACACGCAGGACACATTCTTTTTTGGTCTTAAACTGTATACTGACATAAAAAATAATGTCTTGTACACCAATTTCACTCAAAAAACTTACATTTTTGAACATTGAAACAAAAATTGCTGACAACGTAATACAAAGTGCTATGCTTAATAATTCGTTGGGAGACAGGAAGAATTAGAAACCTAGACACTGAGATGCTACGGATCAGGACTAGCGTTTTGTTTATGCATAAGCTGAGGCGTAGGCAAAGTTTAGGCCGAGTTTTAGACTTGGGCCAAATGCTGTAAAAACAAGAAAGTGATTAGATTGCTAAAAATAACCTGAATCATAGAGGTCAAAAAGATTTTCTCGGTCACAAAAAACTTATACGTAAAAAGCAATACGCACGCGATATGAAGCGCTTGTGGCAAACTGGATAGCCATGTTTGTTGTTTGGCTTTCCTTGCAAAGTATTCGGTTTGTGTTTTTTGCAGATTCGGACGCAAATGATGAGAACGTATGTTGCCGTAGGTAAGTTCAATCTCTTAACCCAATCGTCAACGGCTGCTGATACAGTATGATTAATTCAGTGATCTCAGGGGGTGGGCAATTCCCATGAAGGGCGGCGTGGAGTAGGATGCGGGATCAATTTAAAACTAACTGGAATATCCACATCTTTACGAGGTTAATGTTTTTCAACACATTTTTCAGCATGAGAACGGTGTACACAAAATTATTCACAGGGTAGTTTTACATCGTGGTATATATAATATCTCCACGATGAGATGAGTTCAAACAGAGGCACTGAGCTTCTCGCTTAGCCATGTTCTTCTTCGTTATAATGCAAATTTTAGAATTGCCAACATTTCTGTCAATAGGGCTACACATGGAGAGGGTCTGATAGGCTGACAATCTTTTGGAAAAGTGATGCATACCAAGGCCCAACCCGTTTGAGTTCAATGCTATCTATATTCTCTGTGGCTTTGCAAAAACTTGTTTCAAATTTTGACTAAATGCATCGCAATTTGTGATTACAGTTTACTACATACGTGCTAAAGTACACTCAAAATATAATTCAGACACGATTTCAGTATTTTCAAAACTTTTATAAACTAAATTTAACATTGGCAATATTTTGTTCATAACTTTGGCTCTTCAACAGTTGATCACAAATTCCTTGAAAATGTTAGCCCGCGGCACCTCCAAATTTGATGCATAGTACATGGTACTACGCTAAAGTTTTCATATTTGCAAGACCCTAATATTTCATGGTACACAATCAATCTAAGTCTCCTTGGACGCGACTGTGGATATTAGTGTAGCATTTGCAAATACGAGGCAAAGCGTACGCAATACAATTATTTGTTATCATGGACAGCGAGTGACTCAGTCTGAAATCTTTAAGGAATCAAAGCACACTTAAAAGTTTACGTTAAACAACAACGATTGATAAGATTAAGCGACATCTTAGGGGTTGGTTGGGTTTGTGTTTTGTTCTTTGTTTTTTTTTTTTTTTTTTTTTTGTTGGTGGGTTTTTGGGGGTTGGGGTGGGGGTGGGTTGGGGATGGGGGTGGTGGGTTTTGGCGGGATTTGCGTTTGGCGGGGAGCGGTTTGCGTTTCTTTGTTTGGGTTGGATTTGCTGTGTGTTGCCTTGTGGGGGGGCCTTCCGTAGTTTTTTTTTGTTCGCCCCTAATGATGGCACAAAATTTATGTTGATGTCGAATCAACATGTGACAAAACGTGACCCGACTGCCCCAGTTATAACGTGAACCCCGCATTAAGTGTTTTGTCTAAGCTTTAAATAAGTTGTGCCAAAATTTAAAAATCAATAAAACTGTGGAACAAAGTGTCGAAGAGCATACTAATAAAATGGAAACAATGTACATCCCAATTTCTAGTTAAAATTCAACTTTATACACTTCCCCTATTCAAAATTAACGTTTAGATTGTGGCTTAAGTAAAGGATTAGGAAAAAGTTCATGTTTAGGCAAGCGTTTTCCGAAATTGTTTAGCAGTGTACGGAGCAGAAAGCTCTATAGCTATGTAAAACGCTATTCTGTACGTTTCAGAGGATCCTAAAATCATTGGTACAATACGATTCGATGGTCAGCGAAGACATGCCACATAACAGAATTTTAGTTTATTTTTTCTGGAAATGTTCTAATTAGCGCTTTAAATATGAACATTTTGTATGGAACTCAGCAAATTATCATTAATAAAAAAGATTTCAAATGATAAATATTTGCACATTTGCCAGTGACAGTTGAACCTGGAAAGATATTCTGAAATGTGTACGGTAACTATCATCAGTCAGAATTGTATGTTTCCAAACTCACTAACGAATGCATGCAGTTGTTGGACTCAACATCGCCAACACGTGTAGAGCAAACGATATGCGAAAATGTGCTGAATTTTGAGCCTCAACATTCGCTGGTTCAAAATTTGAGCCCATGTAAAAATCAGGGGTGGCAGCCGCCATCAAACCTTATTTGATGGTGACCCGCACCACAAATGGGACCGGCGTCTCAAATGGAGCCCCCAACGCCAACCCATGCGTTGGTTTCTCGCTCGCGAATTTTTCTTCACTATTTTACCATCGTAAGGATTTTTATTGGCTTCAGGAACCTGTGACATGACTAAGAATAACCATTAGACTGTTAAAAATCAAACCAATTTCTCTCTCGCTACGTTCGTCCGCCAATATTTTTAGTTTGATACATAAATCTACTCTCGTGAAATGAAATCCATGCTACGCCCATGGATGAAATTCAAGCGTGGTAAGGGAGCCTTGTGCCTTTTTCCATTGGATCGAAAATGCTTATATTTCATTAGCCATTACCTAAAATATTCGCCCTTTGGCTACTTTAAAAATATAAAATAAATCCACGTTTCGCGCGAAGTTTAGTGCATTTGAAACTGTTGCTGAAAATGTGATTTTAAGGATTGTGGCCACACGATGAAACTTAAAACGAAGGAGCCGGCCAATGTCGAAACTTGCTGAAAAGAATTCTGGATCCATCGCTACGTTGGCGGCTTTACCCAGAAGTGTGTTGCGAGGTTCCACTTCTGTCTGCTCCGGCACTGTCAGGGACTCTTGGTCCTATTAATCGTGTCAGGACAGCAATGCAATTTTATGCTGCACAACTTTATTAAAACCAAGGTTTGAACTCAAACACGACACTAATCGTTTGCTTTAAATATAGTCTCTAGTTTTTGGCTTAAATGAACAAATGTTACGCGCTATTAAGTACGAATCTAAGCCTAAGCCTAAACTTTGGTCAAAGAAATAGGTAAGACATGACGTAACTTTGTCCGAAACATTGGCCAATGTTAAGATCCGAGACGGATGGTTTCTCAGCCGGGACTGAGATAGAGTAAGCTTAAGCTTTAGACAGTTTTTGCTTACGCTCGAGATTTAGGCATCGGTATAAACTTATTCTTACGCTTAGGGCTACGGTTGGGCTTAGGAATATGCTCATACTACCGTTACCACCCTGTTCTATACATTGGACGAAACATCTGTGTATTCAAGGCGAAGTTGTAACCGCGCGAGACCGTTTAGTACGAAAAAAAGAATTATTAACGCCATCATCTGGTGAAAGTAAAGACAACAAAATGCGCAATAAATTGATTCTCTGTTGAGAATAAATTTTGTAAGGTTAAGAATTTGAAGTCAACTTTAGTAAAACGTTTTGCATCAGTTTGAAGTTAAGAATTTGTTGTTGTGTATTTGAGAACAGAAATGAATATTAACGGTCGGGTACTATTTGGAATAGCTGCGTTTGGTGCAATATTGTTTGCATCCGCAACTCCAAACCCTACAGATGAACTAAACGCTCCATGCATTGAAGCTTGCTCCGGCGTAATGCTTGGCGCCATATTGGACATGGCAGAAAAGGGACCAAATCCAGCGAATGAAACTATGTCGCCCGAATACTGCCAAATATTCTACAACCTTAAATCGTGCGTCAACAAGTGTCCTGAAAATGAAAAGATACATCTTGGACCTAACCAAGAAAAGCTTGAAGAAACGCGTGCTCGAACATTCAAAGATTGTGGTGAGGAATTTTATTTAGTTTATGTCAAACCAAATCTGCAGAACAACCGATAATTATATTAACACCTTCATGATTGATTGCTGAAATGAAATTTGTATCCGGATGTCAGGATATCCGTCCGATATACGAAATGCTACTGTGTGAAAAAGTTTGGAGTAATTTGCATTTTTTCACCGCAAAAGTAGCTGGAGCTGACGAAAAAATTCTGCATTCAAATCTCGGTCATAACATTGAGCTAAATTTTTGACAATTTTTGTGAGTATTTGTTTTTGGTGTACTATAGTACACGAATATGAGGGTGTGGGGTAATAACAGGGAAGGAGCCCCGTTTTGAGTCCCAATCAACAGGAGTCCTAACCTTGAATGATCGCTCAAGCTATTGACGCTAGACAAGTAAACGCTTAAATCAACGGATAGTTGCAGTACGGGATATATATCAGTAACGAAGGGTGGCGGAGCGTGGGATAAAAATAACAGTACGCAACCGAATAACAAGAGGGGTACCCCCTAAAGAGGCCAAATAAATATCAGTCCCCCACCCCCTCTTATTCAGGTCACTACAGTATATATAGTGTTTGTAAAGTTTAGAGCTGTTTGTCTTCGGTCTTTTTTAATCATAGTTTAGCTGCCAGAAAAGTTTTTATAATTCAGTATGATATTGAAAACATTTCTTTTCTGACATCTTGTTGGATACTGTCATATGCTCGGTCTTGCGGTTGGCCTTGTGTATAAATAGTAGTGTTGGAATGCTTCGTCGTTTGAGTTTGAGATAAATTATAGGTTTACTTATGATGGCGATATACTTTTGATGACGTCCGGAGCTGTCCGTCACTGTCCGGCACAGCAACACAAAGCACATGTATTTCTACATCCTCAGCGTATTATATACTAAACAAAAGTCTAAAACAAAGCCTTGTCTAAGCCCAAGCAAACAAATAGTGTAAAGTTTAAGCCTAGGGAATTTCGGTCTTAGAAGGCGGGCACTAGCGGATCCAGAGGAGATGGGCGGACGTTCGCCCCCCGTTAAAAAAGTTTTTTGCAATAAAATGGTAAGGGGCCTACCTTACCATTTTTCTCTTCAGGAAACTTTTTTGTGATGAAGTGATAAGGTCCCCGTACCCGCCACCACTGAAACTATCATGGACTGAGGTTTGTACGATTTAGCCTAAGTATAATTTAATGTGTTTCTTTCTTCTTGGAACGCAAAACGACTATATAAAACTATTCGGCAAGAATTGCCTAATATCCGGATATAAAAAAATTTTCAATACCCATCACTAGTAATATCTCAATTTATCACAATAATAATAATAACCTGAATAATGTTAAAACCAAAGCTTTGCGTATATGTCGTAGCCCAGCCGTAAATCAGCCCAATTCCGAATTGAGCTAGCTCGGGGCTGAATTACGACTTGAGATAGCCCACGTCGTAATTCTTGCTCTGCTACAAGTGCACGCCTTATGATTGGTTAGCACTTTAAAGCCATCATCAAATACGATTAGCTTATGCAAATACACTTTTCTGATTGCCTAAGTAAACGATACCTGTTGGCTACCAAGCAGTTTGTTTCACGAAGCAAAGTGGAATCAAAATAGATTACAACTAGCAGTAACCAATTATAAAACACGAAGCTGTATAAGACGTATAAGACATACTTCCACTTTGGACTAACCCAGCTAGGATTTGGGCTGAATTACGGGTTGCGCTACGACTTGTATAAAGAATCCAATGAAGTTTTGTTATACACCTCTTTTAGTACTATGATAAAGTCTGTCATTCCCCGCTCACTAACCTCCGCCAGCATTTTCATGATATATATGTACCATCTCACATAAAATATACTGTGAGTAACTTAGCGAAAACAGTAGTACTCAAAATGCTTGGTCAGAAGAGAGGGGGCAAAAAAGCCCCTCGTAAAATGGAGTTTTTTAAGAAAAATTAATTTATTATTGGCCATTTTGTTTTTCAGGGGGGATGTCGCCCCTGCACCCCTGCGATCTGAAGGGATACTAAGTAGGATGGGGGACTGTCGTCCCGAAAACCCTTGCATTAAGCATTTTATTATCGAAAGAGCTAAAATTACTAAAACAGTTTTGAACTGTTTGGCGCGTACGTATGCGAAGGACATAGCACGAGGGCTTCTGGGGCGGCAGCCCCCATCCTGCTTAGTATTCTACAGCCCCCTGAAAACAAAATTTTTGCGGCGGAGGAAACTTTTCCATTGTGGGATTAACTACAAAAGTACAAATGGGTTACCTACAAAAGTACAATAAATTTCTTGGATTACCTAGAGTCATGGGGGGGGGCTGGTTGCCCGCGAAAATAATTTTTCAAGGGGGAAATTTCTTGCGGGCCAAAGTACAAAGAGGTTACCTACAAAAGTACAAAAAATTTCTTGGATTACCTAGAGTCATCCCGCAAAATAATTCAAAAAATAAACAATTTTTATCAAAATATGACTTAAATTATATACTTTTACAATACCTACGTCGCGCTGGGCAGGAATATCTGCACCAAACGTTTATAAATGCTGCTCCCTAATTTGCTCTCTTCCTTCAGAAGAAGTACTTAGCCAAAAATCTAAATTCACTTTCCGTTATATTCTGACCTTAGAATAAAATATTTATTATGTTTAAGTATATTTATTATGTTTAAGTATTTGTGAACCGACTAAAACTTGTGTTAAGCTTTTGCACCGCTTTGAAGTTAGAGAAAATTTCTCGTTGTGCGTTTGGGAACTCGATACAGCCAATGGGTATTACAAGTCGAGTACTATTTAGCGTTACTGCTCTTAGTGGTGCAATGCTGTTTGCATCAGCAGTGGTGGAATCGCCAAAAACAACACAAGGACCAGACGCTCCATGCGTTATTAATTGCACAATGACGACGTTTGCTGGTGGTTTGATGAATATCAAAAAAGCACCATCAAATAAAACTATGCTGGTCAAATATTGCAAATTCATCAACAGCTATGATACGTGCATAACCAAGTGTCCTGAAAATGAGCAAAAAAATGTATTTGGGCCACATTTAGAAGGACTAGAAGAGATGCGTGCTGAAAAATCACAAAATTGTGGTACAGTTGGTTAAGGATAGTTGGCTCTCGTACACTTTCCCGCACTGCGGCTCACTTTGTTGCAGACACCAGTTTGGCTCGAAAGGATTTAAATCCCAACCCAAGGGCGGGGGTTAAATTTTGTTACACAGGGCCATGGACTGCCTAACCTCACTGGGGAACATCGTTCCTGGTTCAGCAGTTATGTTTTAGTTGTCGTTTAGAAGCACGGCACAGGTTAATTCAGAACCGGATTGTCATGCTATTTAGTTGTAGAATGAGGCCCAATACAGCAAGCTGGGCTTCGAAACTTTAAATAATTTACTGCAATAAGTAATAATTAAATGTGATCTTACAAAACTCTTTGAACGCTTTAAACAATCATATTTTAAAAGTTCGATTATTGAACAGTTTTCTTCACAATTTGCGAAATTTTCAGAGTTTGTCAAGTTTAAGGCATAGAATTATGCTTAAGTAGGGTTTGGCTCGGGCTTTGAATTAAGCTCAGGCTTATGCTCGGAGTTTCGGTTATAAGCTTTTGGGTTTTATGTACAAGAGCCCCAAACTTGCTTTAGCGAATTAAAAGTCTAGTAGACTAATTTAAATAGGTATCTGGTTAGTTTTAATCATTACGAACAACACTTTAGTAAAAACTAGTCAGACTAATACTATGCTTATGCTACCTATAAAATGTTGTCAGTAAGTTAAAAAGTAATTTCAAATTAGTTGAGTTAATTTGAACTAGAAGTTTAAAAAATTTCTAACGAAACCACTTTTAAGATGTGTTTTTGGCGCTTTGGCTTAAGTACCTCTCATTGCTAGATACTACACACTGATTTAAATACGGTTCTAGGCTTAAAGTATATAAAAAACTCTTGGGATTTCAATGCCGAAAATTTGTGTTGAACGTTTTTGCTCTTGTGCGCTTTTCCCCATATTTAAGGTTAAGAGTTGCGCTATACTTTACTGAGCTAGCAAAATTTTTAAGTTTTACAGCGCCGGCACGCGGCGGCATCTGGCGGGGCGCGGCGAGTATAGCGCAACCATAAGGTTGACACATGGGCTTTTGCTTAGGTAAAACTTCAGGCAAAGACTTATAGAACACTATGTGTTAGGTAAGTATATTTCTGAACGTAAACGGAAACTTCAACTAAAGCCTGAGCCGACGTTTAAGCCTATGGAATCAACGTTTACAAGATCAATAATTTTTGCCATGAACTCCTAACTTTGTTTTCAACTCAATTGTTTTGGCGCTATTGAGTTTTTTCCGTTGTTTCAGCTAATGGAATACCGCTGTCAAAACGCATTATCAGTGCGTATATCCAAATAATGATCTGCATGTTGATACTGGGCATAACGGTTCTAAAGTACAATTAAAACGCAAGAATGAAAGTTGTACGAATGTATATTTTTTGATTGCATACGAAGCAAAGCAAAAGAAACGTTAGCCGTAGCTCAATAATATGCATAACGCAACCAATGCTATCGATGAAAATATCAGTTAAAGTTTAATCCGTAACTTTTTGGCATAAGAGTATACTATTAAGACCAACTTAGCGGAAATTGTGAACCGGAAGTTGTACACAATGCGCACAGTTTAACAATTACTACTCAATTTTTTAATTTTGAACTGTTTATGCAATTTCGTTCAGATTTGTACTGGCTGGCGTTTGCCCACTTGTATATTTCGCTAACGATTTTATATTGCAATTGTATGCAAATGTTAAGGACAGCGGTTGTGCTAGGGTGTCTATAAATTGATGTTCTCAGCCGGCAGTTGTCCACAGTACTATTAGTAGTAAAATTTGCGGTCAGCTTTGCATTACTTCGCTTGCATAGTTTCCGCTATGTACATTGTAATACCGGTCAAACAATTTTAGATCAATATGAAGGCTTATTTTAAGCGGTATTTATGTTTTTAAATGAAAAAAGCATTGTGTGACACGGCTCAAGGCCTTGAGTGATAAGCCTGGGCCCTAAACACCGGACCGGTTAAGACGCTGAGATGAATGTTATTTCTGCATGTATTCCTTATGTTGTTTGTATATGACATAGTAACGGTTGCAAACCGAATCTTAAACACTTCCCTAAACAGTTTTTTAAATATTTTGATTTTGGAATAACATAGGCTTAGGCATAAACTTAGGCTTATGCATTGGACTGGACTAGTGCTTAGAAATAGATTTAGATTTGAAAAGAACAGTGTACATGTACCGGAAAACATTTGCAAGGGCTCTATTGAACAATATGTGCACAAATTTATTTGTGATTGCAATTGTCACATTTGGGCACTTCTTGTTTTAAGCCTAATAGAAGACATTGGGTCTATACTTATAAAACAATGAATTGCTAAATATGTGTTTGAATTTTCACAAGTAAATTCTCTAAACCAAATGTTCTTTCTCGCAGAAAAACTGAAATAATTCAATTTTTGCCTGGTTAGTGCAAGAAACTTGTGGCCATTCTCTCTTAAACGTTAACAGTCCGTTCTAAGCCTGCAACTTAGTTTTAGAACCGCTGCTGTGCTAACAGATATTCGACATAAATAACGGCATATTGCAATTAATTTATCATTATATATTTTTAAAAACTAAACTTCAATTTCGAATAAAATTGCAAAATAACAGCGAATGGTATGGTAACACTACATTAACCATTAAATGGTAGGCGCAGCTGTCAACTGCTTGTTTTGGTCAAATTTCGGTAATCATTTCTCCGGCATGAGTAACTATCGCCGAACTGTGTACTTGCAATAAATAAACAATGGACAGCGCTTAACACATACATACAGTACAAAATTTCCATAAGAAGTGCAAGCAATATCCGGTTCCACCATCAAGCTCCCATTGCAGAGTGCTAATATTATCGGCCTGTCCGCCGACTACCTGGTAGTTAGACGCACAGTTTTCAATCAGATTTGAGATAGAGAAGATATCCATGTAGACGCGATCAAGTATCGAACAACAAAACATTGCAAAAAAGTATGCAATCGCAATGTTTCGGAATGCTTATAATTGAAAATAGTAATAGTTTTTGGCACCATTTCAAAGTTTGAAATCATAAAACGATAAAATAGTGCGCCAGTCAACCTATTTGACTTCAAATGAGTCACATGGGTATCCCTATCCGGTCGGATCAACGAATAACAGATTCAAGAAATAAAACTAAATTTTCACCATAGAGCCGCATGGTATGCACAAGTGGGATCCAGATGAGAAAATGTTAAATGCGCAGCCCCAACTTCAAACGTTAGCTAGAAAAAAATGCCTGCCTGCTTAAAAATGGCCACTGAACGGCGTTGAATGCAACTGCAACCCACTTGAACATAGCTGCAGCTAGTCATGATATTTTATAAATCATCAATATTGACAAATAATAATTGTTATATGCGCTCGTTTATTTATCTAAACAAATCAACTTTTATTGCTAACAATAGAAGTATGATTTGCAGATTGCTAGTAAATCGGTGAGGTCTGTAAACGTTAATTGTTTTATATTCTTTGTGTTTTGCTGTATACATTAATATTTGGGATTTGTTCTAATGCAATGAATAGAGCCTTCGGAAATTCGCTAATTCTGCCATGTTACTGATTTACAACGGAATATTAACATAAATGAATTATTGCAACAAATTACTTGGGTATTAGATTGTAACCACCCGTATTTTTGTCAGGATTTGTTCTAACACAGTGTTTAACATTCTGAGCTTACGTACCAAGGACGGTACAGTAGAAGGTCTATCTCTGGCCATCGCAAATTTGTTGGCCTCTGGTTTCGGTTTTTTTCATTTCCGGTGGCACCGTGATACACAATATTTTGGTGTGTAGCTATGGTAAGGTTTGGTTGCTTTCTTACATTTGCAATGGAAACGTTTTTTGCAGTTATACTACTAGTGACTTCTAATATATTGTAAAATTAAAAGTTTAAAAATTTTCAATTTAATATGGTGCGAACGTTGCAAAAATTTCAGGCCTGTAGAAATGTTGGATTCAGGAGAAATATATATACTTCTCCTAGTGTTTTAAGGTGATAAACTCACCAAATAAAACCATAGCGGATGTGAAAAGTTGCGCAGAAGTAGTAAACGATATCATTTCTGAGAAATGTGCTGAATTTCGATGCTCACCGTTTACTGATTAGAATGTAACAAGACCTATGACCAACCGGTGACAGGCGCTACACACATTTCGGAATACAAGCACAGAATTCAGTTGTGTTGTATTTCACAGCGTTTGTTTAAGTATGAGAAGACTTTTAAACAAACTATGGTCAAACGCGGCTATAATAATATTTAACGATAATAATAATAATAATAATAATAATAATAATAAGAATAATAATAATAGTAATAATAATAATAATAATAGTGGTTTATGAAAATCTTTAATCCGCGGTTTGATATGGTCTGAATACAGAGAACGTATCAAAAATCAAAATAGTACATGGACAAATATAACTGATCGAATTTCAAGCTAGGATTTGAAGCATAGATTTTTGAATGTGAAGATTTCACCATCACCGCTTTTGTGTCGATCGCTGAACGTAAATTTTAACCTGGCCTATGTTACAGTCAAACCTGAATGTGCACGTGAATCTTCGCTTAAGCATAAATAAATGTCCAACGGTTACCAGTTTGTTCGGATATACTCTAGCAAACATATATAAACGAGTTCAGGATTTGTGACCCATTTCCATACGGCTTGTATCTGTAAAACAAAACACCGTATAAATAAAGTTAACAGAGCCTTTTCGAAATCCATTGTTTAGCCATAGCGAAACGTTTGGGATAAAGTCTAAATAAATGATGATGTTTGTTTTTCGACAGATTTCGGGAATATTGTTTCGTTTAAACGTAGTTTTCTAGTGTTGTAGTTTAATGTACTACTGTTTTTTGTATACTGTTTTATGACCTGTACAGATTTACCTTTAAAGTTTGCTAGTAATCCGTAGTTGTACATATATGCCACTATCCTATTAATACTGGGTTTCGGCCTATGTTCAAAAGTGTTTGTTTTTAAGCATTTTTTACCTAAGCTTTGAAGCTTGAGTGACAACTCATACAACTAAATATCATTATAGTTAATGCGGAGTTATTGGTTCGGTACTGCATGCATTCCTAATAATGGAAAGACTGAACCCGGGATTTCACTCTGTAGTGGAAAATATACTTCGCACCTTTAACATAGCTAAAGACAACAAATAAGTATCCTATCAATGTCTAATAGAACAAAACACAAAACGTCTATCCAATAATGTTTACTAAGAAAATCGAAACAACAGTTTTATATCTTTGCAAACTTCTACTAATTTGAATATTGTAACTTTGCTGGAACGCTGCCCAAAATACGTATGTGGGGTGTTCCAGCTTTAATATAAAGATTTATGTAACATAAGTATCGTAATGAGCGCTCATGTTACTTTTAGGGGCGTCCAGGTTTCTGGTGGGCATATAAAAGAGTAGGATTAAATTCTAGATTACATTTTTTGCTTAGGCTTTAGGCTTTGACTTAGGCTTAGGAACACAGTTTTGCAAAGCTTAGGCTTAGGAATACGCTTATTCTACTGTTACGCCCTTTAAAGTAACATTGACCCAATGAGTGTATTGGTTTCATTTTAAGAAACATCTCACAGATTCCGTACCCCGGCCTCTCTGGTTGCGTTTGTCACTTATTAATAGCAGGCAAAACGTTTTTCTTATTTTTTCTCGTTTACAGCCACAAATGTAAGCGTTAAAGTATCATAATATTAACTATTAAGCACACACGCTGTAATACGCAACACGATATTCCCACAAATGTTAGGGGTAACAGCCCTCCCACCTTACCAGAACCAACTGAAACCGATATCAACATCAACAACTGATATAACAGATTTAGGCGTGGCGACTATCCATGAAATCTCGTATAGATGTAGCATACCTATGTAGCAGCATCGACAACCTGTGCTGCTACCAGTTGATCAGCCATACGTTAGTCGCGTTGAGTAGGCCATGACCATTTCAATAGAAATTTGCACAGTGCGGTCGCCCTCAATGAATTACGGCTACTTATAACACAGACAGCGAAAGATTTAGGCATGATAATTTAGTGGCGTACCGAGAAATTTGGGTTGGTGGCTGCATCCTGCCAAATCCGTGCCTTGAGTTTCCACATGTGAACATAAACTCTTTAGCAGTGACCCATCTAAATTGTTTGGCAGGATATATGACGTTGACCACGCTTTCAAGGTCGGATCCGAGATTAACTTCAGTGTTGTTATGCCCCCTAAATTTTTGGCGGGCTGGCTAGGTGGACCAGATGGAATAATCGAAAAGCTGTACACTATTATCTTTAGTGTAGTACTTCAGTTTGGAGTCTTTTTGGGCGTTTTTTTGTTTTAGAGTTAAAACCGAGTGAACAAAGGTTCGCAGCCGGGCTTTAGGTTGAGCGAGAGGCTATAATTGTTTCAGTATTAAATCCCTCTGTAACAGTCTCCAAACGTTTGTTTAATATTCATGAAATGCGTAGTCTAAATAACCAAACCGGAACCCCCCGGTTTAGTACTTGTTTACCTGTGAAGCTTTGCACAATTTTTATTATCTTTAGAGTTTTGAGCTGACAAGGTTGGCGAATTTGACTCTGATGTATTCCTTTGAGCAGCAACCTAAGCATAATTTTTGTATTTAATGTAAATTATGCCGCACGAACTGATTGCTATTGGGGGCGCGGCCCATCCACCCTCTCGGGACGCCCCTGTGGTAATTCAAGGAACACAAACTAATGAAACTCAATTAAATACCAACATAAGACCATTTGGTGTATTAACGACTTTGATCCTATATCGGCCAGTTTGCAGGTGGGAACTGGCAGACAGCTGTGAAACGAACGAAAATTAAATATAAATCCGTTATAAAAATTAGATTCGTACAGGGTCAAAACTTAGGCCTACTTATGTACTTATTATAACTGTAGTGACCCGAATAAGAGGCGAGGGCCGATACTTGTTTGGCTTCTCGAAAGTGTACCCCCATGTTATTCGGTTACGGACTGTAATATATTTATAACCCGCCCACCGCCGCCATTCGTTTTTGATATATATATCCGGTATTGTTACGATCCGTTGAATTAAACGTTTATTTGTCTTGTAGCAAAAACATGAGCGATAATGCAAGATACTTAGAACTGTACTTTCAAAACTTAAGTATGGTTTTTCGATTCCAACTAAACTTTTTTGGTCCTGGAGTCGTTTACGCACTATAATTAGGGATAATTGTCATAGACTATAATTAGGGTTTAGGGCTCTTATTCGGGTCACTACAGTAACTAATCTCTGGAGGCTAAACCTTGGGACCGTTAGTAGGTGCTAATTTGAGCTTTCTGTCCGCATAGTTAACATATTAGATTCAGCGAAGACGAAAAACCAAAATTTTGCAATTAGGGCTCTAGTTCAGGATCTGCTACAAAGCCGAGTAGAATGAAGGAGCGAAAATTTGACAAGCCGCGAAGAACCAACGCGGAAAAGAGTCACAACAAATCACAGAAAAATGCCCAAAACGAAGGTTTTACAGCTCACTGTACTACAATTCTGCAATATTGTATGCCTTCAGTAGCAAAATGCCATATTGTCTATTACAGTTGAAAACGTGTTAAACTTTACTTAACAATTTTACCAAGATGTTGTATTTAATATTGTTTCAGTTTTCATAAAAATTTAAATAATTGCATAAAAGTTTTTGCCATAAAATGCACACCAATATACTGCGTTCAAAATTCGTGATCGCAGGCTGGCAACTCTGCAGCCTTTTCGTGTTCATTGGCAGGATACCTAGCGCAGTTGCAGTAGAATGCGTCTTAAATTGTACTAATCAATTTACGAGTTCAATACAAACTGCATCATCAGTCGATGAAAGCAATCACGAAAGTGTTGCAAAATTTTGTCAACTATTTGTCGACTACGAAACATGCCTCGGAAAATGTCCTGGTGATGTGAAAGATGTTTACGATAAAGTTGCGCAACAATTTCGAGCCACATTTGACCGTGTCGATGAGCTATGTAAGCCAACAACGACAACAACTGTCAAGCCTACAACTGCTGCTAATCAAAATACAGATAGCGAGGAAAATGATCAGAACGACAGTAGCAACAATGAAGACAAGGACGACGGAGGTTAAAATTTCAAAAGTTGTATTTCCACGAGACCAATCGCACATGTATACAATACGTCTCAAAATAAAATCCGTTAAATGCCAGGCTGTACTGTTAACAGATAGTAAAACTAAGGGAAATGGACCTAAATTATCGAAACAGTAAATGGATATTTAAGTGCGTGTAATACTTGAAAAGAAGTTTTATTTTACAAGCTGGGATTTCATTTTGAATTTCTCAAGTCAAAACCGTTTAAAATCACCACTCAGCAGTAGAGGCTGGACGCCCAAGCACGAGGGGCTCTTACGTAATGCGTAGACTTTGTATTACGCATTTGCACAGTATCTGTTATTTGCACACACTTTGCTGCTATGCATCGGAGAATATGTCCGTGCAACTATTGTTGCTATTGGGGGAATAAAAGGGGGTCCCCATTTTGCGTCACAATCAATAGGAGTCCGTATTCCTAAAGTGTCCGTAAGCGGATAGAGTCCCTAAATCCTAATTAGAGTCCACAAATGTCAATTATTCTTAACTGTAGCGCATAAATGACTCAAGGGCCGAAATAAACTTGAGTTCAAAACATTAAGGCGTGCTTAACTTTTGAACGAACTTTGTAAGTGTAAACTTGCATTATCGCTAAAGCTCATGATACAAGACAAATAAACGTTTAATTCAACGGATAGTTGCAATACCGGATATATCAGTAACGGCGGGCAAAGGAGGGCGAGTTAAAAATATACAACAGTCCGCAACCGGATAACAGGGGGTTCCCTCTGGAGAGGCCAAATAAATATCAGTCCTTCTCTCTTATTTGAGTCCCTAGAGTAGTCGGTACCTGAATTTCAAAAACAGTAATTTCTGGTCGCTTAATTAATCAAATAATCAGCTGTTCCATTTGTTTTAGGTAACCACGCTGCTTCGTACAAACGTCCAGCTACAGAATATCTGTTACTCTTGGCGGTGTCACTTTGGATTTTACAGCTAACATTCAAAATACTGCCATGAGGCAGAGAGACAGGAAACTGAACTTCGAAATAACGTCTCGTACTGCAATGACCCGAATAAGATGGGGTAATAAAAAGAGTCCCCGTTTAGAGTCTCATTCAAAGAAATTTGTACCCCTAATTAGAGTCCGTTAGTAGATAAAGTCAATATGTCCTAATTGGAGTCCATCGAATTAGTGTCAAAATGAAGTGAAGTTTTCTAAACACGCGTAGTGGTGATTAAGGGGTGCGCTATACTCACGCGAAAATTTTCATTAAAAATTCCACCAGATTCATTAAAAATTCCACCAGATTTGGCCATTTTTGTTAGCAACGCATAGCGGCTTGCGACGGCGTGCGTCGGCGTCCAGCGCATTAAAGTATAACACACTCAAATTGTGAGATTATATGTTTTGGCCTGATACCAAATGTTATTTGAAGCTTCTCGCATGCTTCACTCGCTCTAAAGCTTTACATTCTTCACAGTTTTTGGTAAAAATTTATGATATATTTTCTAGGTAGAAATTAAACTGTCATGTTTTAATGTGGTTTGTACAAACATTTTATCGGCGCCTTGGTTACCGCATTTCTGGTTACCGAATTTCTATGAATTTCATAAACGCCCGCCATATCAGAAATATAAACTCTAGATCAATCATCGAAATCATTGTTTACTTGCAGTATATATTTGTAATTTGCGAAATACGACCAGAAGTTTGCATCCGTTTGCGGTGCCTACCAAATTTTCCTCCGAATCCCATTTGCGAGAAACTCCGTCAAATGACCTCTTCAAATTAAATTTAGATTTAAATTTTTTGAAGAATTGGAGAAGACTGCAGTATAGCGCCCGTGAAACTCAGCGGGACTTGTTAACAAGGGTACAACCGGAAGTCTGCGTACGGCTCTAGATTCAACAGCGAATCAACCTCCGGCTACGGTAGAAACTGCCGGACGTTGCGGCCATTTCGAAAACAAATTTTGCTCATTTTTATGAAATTTGCTTGGTGCGTTTCGTTTTATGTTTGGGTTCAATTTTGAAACAAACATTACCGAGTGTTCGCAAAAAGTAAGCGTAACACCAAAAGATTCAACAACACCTGGACTAAATATATTATAGCCATCTCCCTCTTATTCGAGTCACTTACTCTGTAAAAACACTCTACTTAAAATACTGTAGTTATATTTTCTAACTATTTTAAGTATGTTGTAAATGCGGAGTAAACCTTTGTTTAAATAATGTAAATACTACTGCTGTCATTTCCTGATTTAAGTAAATGTAAAGCTACCAATTTTGTGTTAGCTTAAAGTAAAATTTAAAGCATCACAAAAAATTTCTGTTATGAAGATCCTTTAATTTTTAAAAGCGATTCTTTAGCCAACAATTTTAAATTTGTCGCAATATGCAAGCAAACCTACAAATTTTACCTTCATCACTAGGACTGAAGAGATTTAATCTTCCATTTTTGGTTTCAAACAGAAAACACGTGCACTATCGCGTCATAGGAACATCGCATCTACCGTAATCTAGCAAGGATCCTGTAGAAATATATATTACGGTACCCATCAAATTTTCGAGATGGGCTACAATTTCTTGAGCCATTTTATTATTAAAATAAACATAAAACTCAAAGAAGTATATATGTTCTTTATGCTGTGCGATCAACATTTATTTACAACGAAAACTTAATCGATTTTGTAATGGGAACTAAATTTAGATTCACCTTAAAACAGATGATCTGCATCAAAGATGTGTCATTCTAATAAAAGCCATCTTAGCATTGCACTGGCAGTCGTTCTATATTGGTTTAATTCTGGAACAAACGTAATTCTAAAGAATATAAACAGTAAAGGATGCAATTTAAAAATATCGGCCAATGTTACTTTTAAGGGCGTAACAGTAGATTAAGCCTATTCCTAAGCCTAAGCGTTGCAATAATGTGTTCCTAAGCCTAAGCGTTGCAATAATGTGTTCCTAAGCTTTAGCGTTGCAATAATGTGTTCCTAAGCCTAAGCCTAAGCAAAAAAGTTTAATATAGAATCTAAACCCTTTTATAGACCCACCAGAAATCTGGACGCTGCTTAAAGTAACATGGGCCAAAATATCAATGCTGCTTTCAAGATTTTCCGAAATAATCACAGCATGCAATTAGACCTTTAAAAACAACCAATTTCTTTCAATTTTTCATCATTGAGAACTGCTGTTTATACAGCAAGACTTTCTGCACGTTCGCTTGACCAGCGACGCATCTTGAGCGCATGCGTTTGCAAAAGTTTCGACAGCAGATGCGCAATTTACACCTGTCACTATGTCTTCCAATCGACCATCCGAATACTGCTCGCACACTGTTAAAATCAATAATTAGCTATGTAATTCTGTTTAAAACATTTGATTTAAATCAGTGTTATGGGTTGCGTCTTACTTTTCTACGCAGCATGCCGCAGCGCAAAACCTTTCACCATCACGCGGCGTCGAACAGAACTGGATTTTTTGCACCTCGTGTATCAAAATAAATCTTATGCATAGAATCGCGCGGCGAGTAATTACGCAGCCCCAACTCTTTGCACTACATGAAATGTTTGCCAATAATTTTCAACTAACATAAAAAATTAAATAGCAATCACCAAAAACATAGCCCAAAATTGAAATGCATTAGTTTATCTGAGAGCTGCAAGCAGCTCGCACGCACTCACCCGTGGGTGCCCGCGGATAACGCTGGTACAGGTGAGAAGATTTTAGCGCTTGTATACCAGCGGTTAAAGGATTTGAAAGCGAGGGTAAAAATTTGCGATTGTTTACCCGCGTAAAATTTTCATAAGAAACTTGAAACCAGATAATGTAGAAAAATTTGACTGTTTTTAGCGTATGAGTGAAAAAGAACTATTAACACTCGTAAAATGTAAATTTTGCGCGGGCATATTATGTACGTTCGTGTAAAAAATAATTTTTCCGCGGGAAAGTGCAACGAGGGTAAAAAATCTTTACCCACTAACACGTCCGGCTACGTTAGCTATTCATTTCGTAACTTTCTTCATTTACAAAAAACGGTTGTGAAAGTAGGTATGCTTTTTGAAACGCGAAAAGTATCCGAAATGCGTTTTATTTTTGACACGATTTTCTCAAATTTTTTACTTTGTGCTCGTCTGCAACACTCTCGTTGACAGTTCACCGCAATGTTTCCAGTCGTATCGCTACAAGACATTGGAAATAATTGCACGGTTGCGACGCATTCAATGCCGAGCGCATCAATAATCACATTATTGTTGTCGGTAACACTATTGCAATTCGTGACTGAAATATTAAAAGAAATTTATTCAGTGGCGGTAACGTTACTGTATTGACCCGAATAAGAGGGGTAATAAATAAGAGGGGGGGTAGGAGCCCGTATCCCTAATAAGAGTCCGTAAGCGGATAGGGTCCCTACATCCTAATTAGAGTCAAATGTCAATTAACCCTAACTGTAGCGTAGAAATGACTCTAGGACCAAAGAATTTGAGTTCGAAACTTTAAAGCGTACCTAAATTTTGAAACTACACTCCTAAGTATAAAGTTGTCACAAGACAAATAAACAATTCAACGGATAATTAATTGCAGTACCGGATATGCATCAGTAACGAAGGGCGGCGGAGCGTGGGTTAAAAATAACAGTCCATAGCCGAATAACAAGAGGGGGCGCCCTCTTGAGAGGCCAAATAAATATCAGTCCCCCTCTTATTCGGGTCACTACAGTATCCCCGTAGCTATAAAAATGAATGAAAATATTCAGTGCATTTGTTTGCAATGGCCTGCTTTAAACCACAAGATATAAACCACAAGAAATTTACAGCGAAAAAATTGAACTTATAAAACCTGACGCATATTTTGAATTTTTTCCGAACCGAAAAAGCGTATCTCAAATTTCAATACTTAATGAATATAGCAAAATTGCAATCCCAGATATCAATTGTAGGCTCTTGTATACTTCCGTTGCGTTTAAAGATTAAAGCGTAGACTTTAGGTTACGCTTAGGCTTAAGCAATGTCGTACATGCATAGATGAGGTAAAGTGTTTCTAAACCTAAAAGTCTATGTCGAAGCCTAACATAATTGTAGCGGAATATGTACAACAGGTCTACTATGTCTGTCGCCGATACATATTAAACCTAAGACTGACCATAAGCCCAACCACAAATGTGGCAGAAAGTGTACAAGAAACTAATTTATGTAGTCGTCGTTACCTGTGTTGCCGGGACACGATTGACATCGTTTTGCGCAGCGTGTCTTGTACACTTCTCTATCACAAGCATCAGGGACTATTCGTAATACGCCATCACATTCTGAGTCGCCCAACTGATTTTCACATTGTTCAGACGACTGGCCACCTAAAATAATTTAATTGAGTAGAAAGCAACTTGCTTTTATCGTATAATCCAGCAAAATGTTTCATTTTTCTGCCGCCACAATTGAGGCATGCAAATATTCACTGTACGTAGTAAAATTTTAAAAAAGAGCGGATATTCCAAATTTTTTAAGATTTTGGATGAATTTCGTAACTTTGGCTTCAAATCCAACAATTGCTACATATGTGTAATAAAAATTGCGAGATCCGAGATTCATTTCAAACTTTGAACACAAAAATCACAGAATTTCCGGCATTTCTAAGATATTTTTACCGAAAACGGAATCCAGTTACACCGTGCAAATAACCAATCAGCAAGCACGGATGCTCCTAAGCAGTAACACTATTTCGAAGACTAATGTAATTGTGGTGGAATACGTACAATAGCCCATTATGTAGCATTAGTTTTGTCCCCGGAACATATTTAACCCAAGGCTGACCATAAGCCTAACCTAATACTGAAAATAAGCCCAACCACAAACGTGGCAGAATATATACAAGAAACCAATTTATATATTCACCGTTACTTGCGTTGCCGGGACACAATTGACATCGTTTCGCGCAGCGTGTCTTGTACACTTCTCTATCACAAGCATCAGGGACTATTCGTAATACGCCATCACATTCTGAGTCGCCCAGCTGATTTTCGCATTGTGCAGACGACTGCCCAGACGATTGACCGCCTAAAATAATAAGCAGAAAGCAACTTGCTTTTATCATTCTCGTTTTAATATATGAATCAAGCGTCTAGTTGGCATAGTAAATCACCCAATCAGCCAATCGCAGATTTTCCTAGCGTAACACTACAGTCCAAATACCTATATTCTCAAATACGTATACAAAAGTGAAGATAAGATTTCAAATTCCCGAACTGCGGCAGATGTGATACTCAAACCTTGCACAGAAGGTAGTGCGAATCAATTCTGAATATGTGCTGATTTCAAAAGCCACCACTGCATTTAGAAAGTTACAAAGCGCCTGTGACCAACTTTGTGATGTGATAGGTGCTACTCATATTTGAAAATACGGGCCTAACACTAATCCAAGCTTGTTCGCTGGACCCAACAGCTGGTTTTATAAATTTTTTGGTTAGAACTGACTTGCCTTAAAGCATTTTTGTTGGTGCCATGCCCGTTAATTTTTTCTGTATCTACTAAAGTTTATGCCGGTTCCACCATGTAAAACTCCAGAAACGTACTAAATAAAAGTGCCTGTTTCTATTGCCTTTCCAGTAACTTATGTCTGAATATGTAGCCCACATATTTCCTTCATGTATGCGCTCCTCCGAAACAGTCTTGAATATATGTAAACTGTTTCCGATATTACAATTTAACGCTTACATAAATTGCAAGTTCTTGCGCAATTTCGGCGGAAAAATTCTTGTAGAGCACGGTTTTGGCAGTTACCTCCAACCGATGAAACGACGTTTCGACATTTTACAGGGTCGCGTCTGTCGACACAGGTTTGACCGTAAACTAAAATACGACAGCAACTCTTGGGTACACTTTCACGCCATATATACAGGTTAAGCCTAAAACCTAGGCTTCGGTGTAGGCTTAGACGTAATCTTATGTAACGCCACAACCCATAACAGGCGACGCTTCTCTTCGATTAACAAAAAATAGGCAAAAGCACGCTTAACAGTATAACATATTATATAAATTTATTATATTCAGAGTAAAAATTCGACTTTTTTGAGTTTTGGTAAAAGGTGAATAAATGGAAAATAATTGTCTTGAAATCCCCCTAAAAACAAAAGCAGGAATGATAAGGGTAGGGGCGCGTGTATCTGAAATCTCCTTTACAAAAACCGCATGAGGCAGATTGATTGCCACTAAAACGTTCATGGCTACGGTCCTTGTCGATTGCCAAAACGGCCCAAATCAAACTTAACCCTTACCTTTCAATCCAACAAAATATAGAGTAACAATAAATGTTATATTAACTACGCAAAACCTTGCGGACATATTGAACTAAAATTCGATACAACAATTCTCAAACAACTGAGTGGTTAAACCAGAAACGTAATACAAAGACAGGTGTTTATACCAGGCTATTAGCTATTGCAAATGACTTTAAAATATGATAAATTTTTGAAAGCGATTTGCATAACATGCTAATTTACCGTTTTGAATATTAGCTGGAAAACTGGCACTAGTTTTGGGTCAAAATAGATGTGTTTAAAGCCTGAAGTGTTGTGAAATTTTGCGTTTATCATCGAAGCGCTAAACGGGTTCTTTGCCGATGCAATTGGTCATGCGCGACCTTCCGGCGGATTCAAGTGGACATTGAAGCGTTTAACGAACCAGCACAAGGCATGAAGTAAACACTGTCAGCTAAAATTCGCCAACATATTTGGAACCCTACAACACGCATTGAATTCGAATGTGACGTTACAAATTCGGTCTCAGCATGCTAATAGACCATCGAGTTTCAGCTTCCAATCACTCCGACGCTCATTGCATAAAATGTCCTAGAAGACTTCAATTCAATTTTTAGCTTCATCGCTTGTCATGATAGCGAAATTTACTCCTGCTCACGTCGCCACTGTGGTTTAATCAAGCGACTAAAGCAGCAATTTTAAACATAGAACATTTGTTTACAAAAACGAACAAGCATTTTAACAATTTTTTAATAAGATTTTTTAAAAAGCAGTGGATTTTTTGACGCAATCGTAGACGCTTTTCGTGAGTTTTAAGTGAACCGAAACACGGCTTAGAAACAGTTGAGAAGCACAGAAAATAGAATACGTTGAATCGACTTCAACTTGAACTCGAGGGACATTCGGTAATATCACGTGTCGATGACGACACGTATACGTTCTGCTTCATTCATCCACATTTAAGGTGAGTGTCACAGGTGCTGCTGGGTTTTATTTTGTGAGCGCATAACTTTGTTTCTTAGACTACAAAATCACGTTCATCTAGAAATACGTTCAAAAGTTTCAAATCTGCAAACTATTGAGAATAGAGGCGTTGTAAATTGGGAGATAGAAGGAATCTACCAACTCTGAAACTGTCTGAAGAGATTGTAAAAACCTTCTTAACAGACATCAGAATAACCCTGTCAGTTTAAGACGTCAAAAAATTTCTGATACACGAGTTTATACCCCCCAAATTGATATCATAACTGCGCGCTGTCATTAATAGATATGTGGCAGTTCTCTAATAGAAATCTTTTGCAGTGACACACAATTAAAACTAATGTGGTTAATTTTTTGCGTCTTCAACAATAAAAATGAACAAGTATAATGACCACTAGCGGATCCAGGAGGGCGGGGGTCGCAAGCCCCCGTCAGAATTTTTTTGTGATGAAATGGTAAGGTCTACCTTACAATTTTCTCCCACTGAAATTTTTTTGTAAAAAATACAATTTTTACCCTGATAGATTTTTTTGTGATGAAACGTTGCAATTTTTTCCCTAAAAAATTTTTTTAGTTATAAAATGACAAGGCCCTACGTTACAATATTTGCGTTTCAATTCATTTGCCACCCCCCCCCCCGACAGAAATTTTTGGGTCCGTCTCTGATGACAGGTAATTTAACCTGAGCCATAACTTTTGAACCGTCTTCTCTGCATGGTTGGTTCACGATACGCTGTATAGCGACAAAATGTGGACGTCAGGTGACATTTTTAAAAGTACACAAACCACTGCTCTCCTCATGTAATCTTCTTATACAAGTAGCCGCATATGAAATATCGAAATCACTCGACATTTATACCAATATCAAATGGCATTCCGAAATTGCAGCATATATCACATATTGACATTTGCAGGCCAGTGTAATTTGTGCGCACTAACAAAATACAAAAAACAAAGTGCTACATAATTTCGAACTTCGATAGCTTTTTTGTTTTCGTTTCCTATGGAAACTTTTCTGAAATATATTTCTAAATTCAAGAAAATCAAATTGAAATTCTGTTATCATATGATACTCAACAGTACAATTCGTTTGCTACCTCAGGTACGCAGACACTTGGAAGCATATCAAATGGTGCTCGCAGACATATCGAATATTTATATGATTAACCGTACCGTCACTGCCCGCTATTCTAATTTGGACAAAATGTATTCCAGCCTGCCTCCGTCATAACGGGACCCCGCTTGCGTTAACTCAACTCATTTTACTCCATATGAAAAGCTCGTTTTCGTTTAGCTTGTACGAAGGTTCGTATTTTGTATTTATGCCATGACAAGTGTTACCGCAAAAAGTCGTTTGATACAACATATCCCTCGCTGTCACCATTCCGCAGCACGCTATTCCCAAATTCGTTACACAGTTGATTAAGATAAAATTCATCAGTTCAAACGATCAGACTTGTGGAACGAAGATTTTATATGTTCAAACGTTCAATCCGTTCTTGACTGCCAAAAGCGTTCGATATATGGCCATAATTATTGCAGCTTGCGATTTGAATTCATGTTTTACCATCATCATATAGCATGAAGCATTTATTACAATATGCAAATTAGCTTGATTGCCCAATTTTCTAGTTATTGATAATTCAGTGTTTTCCTGTTTTAGTATTGGCCTCTTCTTGACTATCACTGTGTGTTCTTTTCGAAATACGTTTTAATAATAATGGTTGTCGTGTTATTACTATTGGCGTTCGTTTGTGTGCACTCGGGTAAGCAGCAGTATTCTTAACTGTGGTTAGCACCTATTGTATTGACCCGAATAAGAGGGGGTAATGAGAGGGGGGCATTTGGAGTCCGAATCAATTGGAGTCCGTATCCCTAATAAGAGTCCGTAAGCGGATAGAGTCCTTAAACCCTAGAGTCCATAAATGTCAATTAACCCTTATTGTAGCGCATAAATGACTCCAGGCCAAATAATTTGAGTTCGGCACTTTAAAGCGTACTTAAATTTTGAAAGTACATTCCTAAGTATAACCTTCAATTATCGCTCAAGCTATTGACACAATACAAATATATAAACGTTTGATTCAACGGATAATTGCAGTACCGGATATATATCAGTAACGAAGGGTGGCGGAGCGTGGGTTAAAAATAAATAACAGTCCGTAACCGAATAACAAGGAGGGGTACGCTCTGGAGAGGCCAAATAACTATCGGTTGCCCATCTTATTCGGGTCGCTACAATATTCCCTGTTAATAGCACTTGTTTGCAGAGCGAACTGCGTAAGCAACGGATCTGAACTTTCACATATACTCAAAATAATTTCATTGCATTAAATTACTAAATATTGATCTGCATAACTAATTGGTTCAAGAGTTTGATGGCCTGTTTACCGTGTGATAAAATGTGCAATACAAACGAGTTTCAAACCAGCGACTGGTGCAGTCAAAATTTTTTCCGTTGTTTGCGCTAGTTTTTTTTCGAGTTCAGGCTTAAATTTATGCTTTAATATTGAAAAATCGCTTTAATGAAAAACAAACAAATTTCATATTTACGTCGTTTTTACTCAGGCTCGGTGCCGGAGCAGACAGGCGTGTGGGCACCCCCCCCCAAACTCACGAACGAAGCCAGCGAGAAGACAAACGCATTTTAAAACTTCGGCGATTTTTGTTTCTACCGTTTTAGGGTGGGGCCTCTTTATGGGTGGGTCCCCCCAAATGTTGGTATGGGGGTGGCTGCTTCGGCCGTGCTTAGGCTTATTCTTTTCCTCAAGCTTGAGATGATGTAGACATTGGTTTTATTAACTATCTCTGGGCAGCCGAAACTTACACTTTTTGCATTTTTAGATTCCATGAATATTTATTTTTTGAAGTTCCTAACCGCGGCCCCCACGGAAAACGTTTTAATTGTTGGGCTCCCTATCCTCCTTCCCCCAATTGACATGTTTATTACTTGCTAAGACCGGTAGGTACAACTCTGTCTATTAGTCGTTTTGGTTGACCACAAACGTTAAAGGCATCAATGAAGCATTCGGCAGAAACGGTTTTTGAAACTAATTCATAGCACAATTGTGATATATTAGCCGGCAAACGAATATTTTTAGGACGACGATTTTATTACATCCAGAAAAAATGATACATACGCGTATGGTTATTTCTAGGCGGATCAAATTTGTGTCGCAACAAAAGACACCTTTATTGGCCCATGTCAAATATAGGGCCTGCTCGGCTCACTGGGAGACACTAAGAAGAGACTGGAAAGCTTAGGTTTAAGCTTAGAATTATTACGTTTAAGCGTATGCTTATAGTAGGCAAGCCATTACAGTTTACATGATCCCATTTGTTTATAGAAAATCGAATTACAACAAGCATTTCTGGCGGTAGTGGCTCTGGTGCTACGTCCACAGTATGTTCAGAATCAGTCTGCCGTATATGTGTTGGTGGTAAATGCGTTGAAACTACAAGGAATGTTCGGCGATCTTTGATTGTTGGTAAGCTTCTTCGCTCACGCTCATATGATATGCTGATAAGGTTTAGTTGCATAAGAAGCATTTTAACTCAACAAAATGATTAGAATGAACGTTGTGTCAAAGCGATGTTGCACAGTGTAAAAAAATGGTGAGTCAAATTGACTCTCTCCGAAATAGGCTTTTCACGACTACGCAAACTGAGTCAGACTTTTGCCTTCGATTACACAAGCACGGCAGTACAGAACGATTTTACATAGTAGAGGCAAATTTATTTGGACTCTGTAGAAAAAATGTTGCGCTGCTGGAGTCAAAATTGACCCTCGGTTCTGTCTTAAATATGATAATTAACAACCGCATGATTAAGATAACGTCGAAAGAAGTAAATTTACGCAATTATAAATCACTCTATTTATGTGCATTTACATATATTTCAATTAAGAATACAGCGGTAAAAAATACCATAAATTTATCCGTTAAATTTCAAAACCAAGCCATAGAAACCTTTGATTTAGCACTTTTAGATTCGGCTCACAACCACGGTTGTGTACACACTGTAAATTCCAGTAAGTTGATTTTAACTCAGAATGAGAAGAATCACTCAGTCTGAGTTAGGACTATCAGAACTCTCAATTCTGAGTTGATTCAACTCATTCTGATTTAATTAATTAGCTATCTCGTAGACAACTCAACTCAGAATGAGTTAAAGTTTACTTTTATTAACTCTGAAAAAATTAACTGCGTCTGAGTTGATTAATTAACTCATTAGAAGGAATTTACAGTGCAATAGGAATAGAGAATATATTTTTCAAATCTCTGGAGACACGATAGTGCACTTTTACAGGTTTTGAAGTAAACTTGGTTGATCTGCGTGAACGAACACTTTTTTGCTCGTTACCAAATTCTTTTAATAGTGGCTATAATATAGCTTCCTGCAATGCAATTCTGGCTACGCGTTTGACCGGAATAAGAAAAGTATTTGAAGTTTTAAATTTGGCAATTGTTTTAATGAATTCTTATATTTTCCAAGTTTCTAATCGATCAAAAACTTTACTACTAGTCGATCTCAGGACTTGGTTAAGACAAGATACACTCTTGCTGTAAGTCAGTTTAATTTAGCCGTCGCTTACCAGTGATTGAAGCTGCGAGTTATCACGTTTCAGATGGCTGCCCACCGGCATTTTGCCCAGAAGACTGTGACGGGTTTGTTAAAGTTGAGCATTCAGGAAAACAATGTTTCGTCTGCAAGTGCACAGGTACGCATGCAAATTTGATTGAAATTAAATGTGTCATAATTCTCAGAAATGTGGCCAGTGAAAATTTTTCAGAGCATCAGCTATAGGCTGGGCATCGGAAACGATACGTGGCAAAGATAGCCGGTGGAAAATTTAAAAATTGTCGCTCATTGTTTGAGTGTCTACGTTAGTATGAATTTAAAACTCAAGTGTCTGCAAACCGAGTACATATTTTAAAGCGTTAAGTTAAGTAAGTACTTTACACACTGAAAGTATTGCACCTGGTATAAACTACCAGTTGTAAAATACTATTACAGGCTCAATAAACCGTGCTAAAAACTTTCTGCAGGGAGATACCCCTAGAAGTGTGTGCTCCCCAAATTTTCAGGGTGAGGTTTTCTTGCGTTGATCCTTTATGAATTTTTCAATTTTAAACATATCCAAGTTGAATATTAGGCCCCCCCATACTGCGTATGGGTAGCTGCTCCGAGCCTGCCTGATGGGCCTGACTGCATCTGATTCCCGCCATCAATTACGTTTGATTGCTTAGATTATGGCATACGTGAAATATGCCAATCGGCATCCGACTGTCCAGCGGAAAGTTTAAGTCGTTGCGAGGACGCATTTTGTGTTTACGAAAAACCATCCGGTGCTGTTGTACAACCCTGCGTATTTACCAGCGAATGCCCGGCAACTGAAACGTGTACCCAAGGTATTTGTCAACAGGCATCAACCGCAATGCGCCGGCATGTACCTGGAGTTTCGTGTGTGTTCGATAGTGACTGTCCGCCAGGACATGGTTGCGAACAGATGACTTGTTTTCAGCAAGGTTTGGTTGTATTTTACCGTATGAGGAGTCATGAACACTTCTCCATATTTTGGGTTAAGAATTATGCTTAGGTTAAGCGTCTTAAGTTTATTTATTTGGCGTAGGCTATAAACGGCGTAGGTAAAAGCTTAAACTTTTTCGTAGGCATGAATACGACTTGTTTCAAACCTATACCTCAGCGTAAATATGGGGGAATGTACAAGAGCCAATGATTGCATTTGTTGTTAAATTTGTTAAACTGCGACAATTCTGACAATAATAATTAGATCTGTAATTTTACCAAACGGGCAGGACGAATAAATCGCTCAGTAAATTTTCTTTTAAAAATACTTCTTATGTTCTATTTTATACCAGTCATCAGTAAATTGGCGCGTTGGCATACGCTGCAATTTGAGTTGAAGGGCGGTCTATTGCCGGCATATATTGACCCTTTAAATAGAATTGGTACATCGGTGATTGCTAATTCACCAATAAGGCATAATGCTCCTTTCTAAATAGAAAATTATTTATCTTGGAACGGGAACGGTTTTGCAAGGCACCTTCTTTCAGCACGTCCCTACTGAATGAGCACTACACTGCAAAAAATGGTGAGTCAATTTGACTCTCTCCGAAATAGGCTTTTCCTGACTACACAAACTGAGTCAAAATTCGACTCCGCCTAAGTCAAATTGAGTTGAATTAGGCTCTGGCGAAGTCGAAATTTGACTCAGTTTGTGTAGTCAGGAAAAGCCTATATATTTCGGACAGAGTCAAATTGACTCACCATTTTTTGCACTGTGTATATACATTGAATGCAAAGTTTAGACAATTGGCACATATGTTCTGTTGGGTAACTGTATTGAATTTCGAAGTTGTCGCCGTATTAAATGCGTTTTTATCTATTGCCAGAAGGAAGCACAGTGCCTTCCACAGGGAGTTCCATTGGAACTACCCAAAGTGGCCGAGGATCACCGACGGCAAGTCTCGTCTCTAATCAACAAACGGAAGCACAAGCACTTGTTGATAGCGTTCGGTGTTCGCAAGGCGAATGTGAAATTTGCACCGCTGGCAGTTGTTTTTCGTCAACATCAGAAGCGCAAGTTTCGATCAAACGTGGTTCGTTCGCGAGTTATACTGTTGCAGTTTGTGTTGTGTTATATGTTAAATCATGGTTTTGTTGAAATTTAAATCTTAATAATGTTGCTCTTGTACACTTTTTCCTACAAGCTTAGGCTCAGGCTCAGGTTCAAGCTAATACCAGGTTTAGGTATTGGGCTAATAGAGTAGGATTCGAAAAGAACTTACCGAAGCCTAAGCCCGAATCTTAAATGGCTTAGGATTAGGCATTGGCTTTTTAAGCGCAGGCGTAAACCTGGGCTTAATAGGCAGAAATTTCGCGAAAAGCATTAAGAGTCGTTTAACTCAATTTTTCAAAACTGAAATGAAATTGGTTGAATCTTCATAATTTCAAATTTTATATTTTTGATGAGAACAGTAGTTTACTTATTCGGCTTTAAGAAGTTAGATGGTGTTTCATTTTGAAGGCTTTGAGGCAAATATGCTGAGAAGAGAGTGGTGGTTGCTTTTGTCTGTGGATTGTTTTTTGTTTTTGAATGAACGGTTTGTTTTCAACTAATAAATATTTGCTATATTAAGCCTGTTAAAGTTAGATCAGTATCATATCTTGATTCCTACCTCCGCTAAAGAAAATGTTATTTGAATAGTAGCGATTTTTTTGCACGTTTGAAGTTTAAAAAACTATCTTCAAAGCAATGCTTTCGTGCTTTCGTATTTAGTCATCGTTTCAATTTTTTTATTTCTACATTTAATGGAAAAATTTTACAATAGAATCTTTCTATGAAACAGCCAATCAAATGTAAAAAAATCAGCATTAATGGACAGAACTCCAGTAACATAAGTACAGAACAAAAACGGGTTTTAAATACAATATCAAAGGTGTAACAATCAAATTAAATGTCCTTTTCTGTTCAAAAGCAAGCGTTCAAGGTTTAGTATAAGTTTAAGTAAAGAGCTTTTACCTTTAGGCTTAAGCTTATGTTATCAACTTCGGCTTTTAAATGTTGTGGAGGCGAAGTGAAAAGAACCTGGTTAATTTATATAAAAACGCCATGAATAGCGCGAGTCATGAAAGGCAGTGCCGGAGCAGCCACTCCCATACCCTCCCCCCAATTTGAAGAGGCCGCCCCCATCCCTAAAGGGGCCCCCACCCCAACCGGTTGAAACAAACCCGCCGAAGTTTCAAAATGCGGTTGGCTTCATTCGGTGCCCCACTCTGAAGTTCGGGGGGAGCCCTTACCCGTGTCTGCTCCGGTACTGATAAAAGGCCACCATCCGTTTTAGCCGATTGCCCAATTGCGTATTGTAAGTCAAACTGCTTTGGTTTTGTACTGGTTTCGGGATTCGTTAGCGGCTCACGAGATCGCCAGGTTTGTCCAATGTGTCGTTGCCCCCGGGATCAGTGTTCAGAAGTCAAATGCACCCAACACGGTACGATTTGTTTGTTATAAAAGTATTATTTACATAGTTGCAGCGAATCTAAACTTCTGGATGATAGACGCCAAACTCTGTAGCTTAACAACCGAGGAAAAGCTCTCAAAATGTATGGCGTTTGGCGTTCAACCAACTATCAGATGGAAATGCTTTATGGCTAAAGGAACCCGTATAATTGTTGTGGACATGAATACGAAAAACATGTTCTTTGAATAAGTACAAAAATCTCATGTTTTCCGTATTCGTAGTCAACATTAAGGTTTGTGCAAACTCGACTAGTGAAGCGTAAAACCGAAGTCGGAATATGAACGTAAGTTTCAGTTCTAACCTAAGACATTGAAGAACTTAACCGACATTAAATATTTCTGAATCGAAAAGGCACGTTGGCTGTTGCATACTTTCCCTCCCTCATATTTACTAAACTCGGATTAGGCTTAGCCTCAAACTTAAGCTTATGCTTAGGCGTTGAAAGTCTTTCAGGAGCGTAGCTGGGTTTTCAGTTCGGACGGTAAAACCTCTTGTAAAGGTAAATTTATGACTTACGGGAGTCAGAAGGTTGCTCTAATATCTCTTAAAACTGCTTTTTTGTCTGTCCATAAATTTTCGGAGGAGATATCGGTATATATATTCCCTCAATACTCTCCTTGTGTGCACCCCAGTAAGCCTTGTATTAAGTCTAAGGTAAAGCTTAGCGTACATGTAGAATGAAACTCTACAAGACTCGAGACGTTTAAATGTTCATACATTTCAGAGCACGGCACGCGAGAATCCTGTGGCGCTGAACCTGGCTCGGCACAGTCCTGCCCCACGGGTAGCCTGGGTTGTCGTCATGAACAACTATGCGCTTACCCGTCTCCGGCTGGCCCCTTGATGCAAACTTGTGTGTTTCGCAGCCAGTGTGCGCAAACTACCGCCGTATGCGTTGGTGGTTTATGTCAAATCGGACCGCACGGCACGCCACGGCACTTGCAAAACGTATCGTGTATTTCGGATTCGGATTGTGGACCTAATTATTACTGTGATCGGTTGACGTGCTTGGAAAAACAGAATGGAATTGTGTATCACCAAGGTTGGTGTTTGTTTTTATGTGTGCGGCACTTGCAAAACGTATCGTGTATTTCGGATTCGGATTGTGGACCTAATTATTACTGTGATCGGTTGACGTGCTTGGAAAAACAGAATGGAATTGTGTATCACCAAGGTTGGTGTTTGTTTTTATGTGTGCGCGAGTGGGTACTGACTAGGGCCATTTAATAACTGCACTTGCGTCGCTATTACGCAATATAATATACATGTAAAAATATGGATTTCATAACTGTTGAATATAGCTACATTTTCGGTTCCGCGGTAGTCCTTAGATCAAAAAAGTGAAACTATGTTCATGAAAATTGAAATTATAAGGGGAGGTTATGTGGAGCAAATCGACATGCATTATGTTCCGATATATTAAGACTAGAATGGGTCCTGAAGATTTGGACCACTCTTAACAATCTAACAACCAAAACATATTCGTAAGTTTAAGCCACCTCAGCATAATAAACACCAGTCTAAAACAAAGCTTTAGTCTTAGCCCAAGTGAAATTTAAGTTTTGTCGATTTAGGTACACTAAGAAGGCGGGCAATAGCGGTTCAAAAGGTTGACGGGCGGGGCGTATGATAAAATGGTAACGTCTCTACAATTTCCCCCTCAGATTTTTTTTGTGATAAAATGCCAGCGTCTGTCCCTTGCAATCGTCCTCTCTCTGAAAGTCATTTTGTAAAAAATGATTAGGTCCTCCTACCTTACAATTTTACGAAATCAGAAAAAAATTTTGGTGAAAAATAGCGTTTCAAAACATTTGCGAGCCAGTCCCGATCAGAAAGTTCTGGATCCGCCGGTAAAAGCAGGGCATCGGTAAAAGTTAACATGGACTGATGTACGATTTAGCGTAAGTATACTTTAATGCGGTTATTTCTTCTTGGAACGTTAAACGACTCATGTAGTTCGAGGGAAAGGTGACATTCGATAGAATCATTGTTGCACTGGTTTAAATCAGACGGAGACATACCAAATCAACTAAATCTCAAGTGGTCAACGCAAGCATTTATTATATCAGCAGCAATGTTCTAAACCGAATACCCAGCAATATTGAAGCAGTTACAAAATAAATAACTATTTAGAGAATTGTATGTTTTACGCTCAAAGCAATCAGCTTGTGGGTCAGGGTGCTTCACAGCAAAAAGTCAAAACAAGTGCTTGAGAAACGAAAATTGAAGTTTGGAAACACCAAAACGCGCAAAATCGAGTTTCGAATATTAGAAATAAAAAATTTAATTTCACATATCCGGATATTCAAATATCCGGATAAATACCCGGCAAGAATTGCCAGATGTGAAAAAATATCCGATGTAAATCACTACGCGTATAAATATGTAATATTTTAGAGTTTCGAAGCTTGCGATCAAATTTGTTAGTCACAGATCCTGGTCCTGATCCGCTGCAAATTGGCGAGCGGCTGGAACCATTTTCGCCAGCAATGAGCGTTTCATGCGACACCGGCCGTTGCGTTATTTGTACCCCGAGAGAATGTTATTTAATGAGAAGAGTTGATATACCAGGTGTTGTTTTATCGTCATACTGGCGGATCCAGGATTTTCCGGTTGGGACATAGGGGAAAATCAATTAAAATAGTAAAAAGTTAGATAATGCAGCACTGAGAATGATAACGAATATTGAATTAGCTTTTTTTGAGTTTCTGGTGAATAATTTTTCGTATATATTTCTACGCACAAATAATTCAAATTTCAAATTTTAGTACCATATGACATTCTACGGGACATTCACGGTAGTTTTACACAATCTTGCACACATTTTCACCCATGTCATGGTCTGCCTGCGGCAGCAAATCAACCTACTGCTCCGGTAGAATATTGCCCGGACGTTGCGGCAATTTCGGTTGCAAAATTTTACATAATTTTGTAAAATTTAATCTGTTTAGCGCGTTTCGTTTTACTTTTGTCGCAATTTTCAGGAAAGAATTTCTGAAATTTCATACATAATTAGCGTAAAATCAAACAACTTTTACGAACATATTGCAGATATTGGCGAAAATTAGCTAATTACTGAATTGCCCCGAATAGAGGTGGAGGGTTAATAAAGGGGTCCCCATTTTGAGTCCGAATCAATTGGAGTCCGTATCCCTAACAAGAGTCCGTAAGCGGATAGAGTCCCTAAACCCTAATTATAGTCTATAAATGTCAATTACCCCTAACTATAGCGCATAAATGAATCCAGGACCAAATAATTTGAGTTCGAAATTTTAAAGCGTACTTAAATTTTGAAAGTACATTCCTAAGTATAACCTTGTATTATCGCTCAAGCTATTGACACAAGACAAACAAACGTTTAATTCAACGGATAATTGCAGTACCGGATATATATCAGTAACGAAGGGCATCGGAGCGTGGGTTGAAAACAAAATGAGTCCGTAACCGAATAACAAGGGGGTACCCTCTGGAGAGGCCAAATAAATATCAGTCCCCCCTCTTATTTCTTATTCGGGTCACTACAGTAACCGTCATTTTTACTACCTAATTTCGCCGCACCTCCGGCTCCGGCAAGTTTCGTTGACCTCCGACTCCATCTCCGGTATTTTTCACCTCCCGTTGCACCCTGATATTGACAGACAATATTTCGAGTATCATATGATATATACAAACAATGAAAGTCCCATTAGGTCAGGATAGCAGGCAATTCGAATTTTTTTGAATTTGACATCGGCTCAACGTGCATACAAAATGTTCGTGCTAACAAAACGTGTTCCAGGTTGCCCAGTTATAACGCGATTCCCATAGCATCAACAATGTAATTAATCAATATAAACGCTTTTTTCAAAAATGTCATAAACATTTTGCATGTTTGGCACAAATCCTTTGTAATTTGTTATACGAGCATTAGCAACGCGTTTTTAACATTATTTTAAACAGCAGCGCCTAATTTAGCCACAGAATGGCGTTTTAACTTTTAATGGGTTAAACGTCAATGTTTTTGATCAACTTTTAATTTCATAGAAAGCCGTTTTCAAACATGGGCGCATATAATGCGTTAGAGAGAGGCGATAAATTCGTTCCCGAAAGTTTTAGACAAAAGAGCACTTTCGCCAGAGACAATAAAGTTATGGTTGCTGTAATTGTTCAAAAATTGTCGTTTATATGATACCCTCCCAGATATAAATGCTGGCAACTCTTCTGGTTTCAAAAGATAAATTTCAGCATTTTTGACTAAAATTTAAGCACCACCTCGTCCACAACCGCTGCCGCGCCGCGAATGCCGCACTGCGACCGACTGTGATGATCTGAACGCATTCAATTGTGTTCGCGGTCGATGTGTTCAAAGCCAGCAACAGTCGAGCACCGAAGGCAGCAGCAGTGTTGCCCGCAGATTCTGCAGCTTCACCCATCAGTGCCCGGTTGATCAGATGTGTTCCCGTGGATTTTGTGTACCAAAATCTCGCGGCATTCCAACCCATATTGTCGGCACCTCGTGTGTGTTCGATTCGGCGTGCCCTACACGACATTTCTGCGAAGACTTGACGTGTTTCAGCGGTGGGTCGCCTCATTTACAAGGTCAGTCGACAACTTATTTAAGCGCTAACGTTGTGCGTTTGTCAATCCTATACTTCTTTGTCAGGTTCGCCTTCAATTATGTAACTTTAATTTTGATTTGAATCAATTATATTTTAGGAGTCACGTGCGTGTTTAACAGCAATTGTCCAAGGGGTTTTGAATGCCGAAGCATGACGTGTTATCAAAGCCGATTCTAATTGATCGATGGCCGAATTTGTGCGTATTCAATTCACCATGTTCTTTATGCATTCATTATTCATACAATTAAAACTTTTTAACAGGTTATAACCGGAGGTCTGCCTCCGGCTAAAGCAGAAAATCGACCTCTGGCTCGGACAATTTTTGCCGGAGGTTCCGGCAATGTCGGTAGCACAATTTTGCATAGAATTAATTCGTTTGGAGCGTTTCGTTTTAAGTTTTAGTGCAATTTTGAGGAAAGAATTTTCGATTTTGCGTCAAAAATCGTTAACCAAACGATTTAACAACACATTACAAATATTTGTTTAACTTAACAAATGTATCATTTTAATTGCCTAATTTCGTCTCACCTCCAGCTCCGGTATTTTTTACCTCCGGTTGTACCCTGCTTTTTAATATTAATGAACATTGGAGTTTAAGTGGTCAACTGTGTATACAAAGTCATGGTGTTGTATACCGGCGGTCAACTGTGTATACAATGGCGTTGTATACTACTGGTCAACTGTGTATACAAAGTCATGGCGTTGTTGTATACCGTTATGATTTATTCATAACTGCCCAAAATTTCTTGTCTATATATTTTTAGGTTACATTCTTTTGTCTGGTTTGTCCTGGGAACTGAAACATTTCGACAGACCCCATAAAACCAAGAGACTACATTGTCTGATAATTCTAATTTAAAATTTTATAATGTAAAATTTTGGCTTATATACAGTGCCATGACGTGTACATTAGCCCCTGATTCAGGTAATCAGCTAGCAATACAATGGAGTTGTATACCAGTGGTCAACTTTGTATACAAAGTCATGGCGTTGTATACCGTTATGATTTATTCAGAAGTACCCGAAATTTCTTGTCTATATATTTTTAGTTAACCCTTTCTCACATGAATATTTTCTATTCCCCTGAGACCTACTTTTATGCTACGATTCGAACTCCAGTGACTCGAGTGGGAGGCGTATACCATCAACACTCAGCTATAGGAGCTTGACGCTCGAGCCTGAGGGGGCTCTCACGTTTTGTGGTGATTTAATACTATGTATACGTGTTGCAATTGTTAAACACGGTGCGATATATACTATTTAACGTAAACACACTGCGCTGAGTTGCCTACAGGCAACTCAGTGTGAGAAGGGGTTCAGTTAATTTTTTTATCTGGTTTGTCCTGGGAACTGAAACATTTCGACAGACCCCACAAAAACCAAGACATTACATTGTCTGATAAATCTGGTTTGTCCTGGGAACTGAAACATTTCGACAGACCCCACAAAAACCAAGAGACTACATTGTCTGATAATTCTAATTTAAAATTTTATAATGTAAAATCTAATTTAAAATTTTATAATGTAAAATTTTGGCTTATATACAGTGCCATGACGTATACATTAGCCCCTGATTCAGGTAATCAGCTAGCAATACAATGTCGTTGTATACCGGTGGTCAACTGTGTATACAAAGTCATGGCGTTGTACACCGTGATGATTTAATCAGAAGTGCCCAAAATTTCTTGTCTATATATTTTTAGTTAAGCTACATTTTTTGTCTGGTTTGTCCTGGCTCATAAAAACCAAGAGACTACATTGTCTGATAATTCTAATTTAAAATTTTCTAATGTGAAATTTTGGCTTATATACGGTGCCATGGCGTATACATTAGCCCCTGATTCAGGTAATCAGCTACCAATAAGGGATTTTGCACATGAACTAATAAGGGATTTTGCACATGAACTTATGCACTCAAAGGTATACGATATTTTGAAATGTTATACTCAAGATTTTATAATAAAGTAAAATGCAGAGTTATGTACAGCAACCAATCGGCATCCGTTTTGAGATAGTCCGATAAAGTTACATTTTTAATGAAATTGCGATGAAAATTCGTATTCCTTATTCAATTCGGCACTGTGGTTTACCTGTATACCTTTCCAATTCGGCACTGTGCATTACCCGATATTTATATATTATATTAACTCTTAGTATAAAAAACTAGGTAATATCTGACCTCCCGTTCTCAATTCAATTATGAAGCTCGTTCTCAATTCAATTATGAAGTTATGATAAAATGAATGAATAACGCGAAGCAAACCGATAAAAACTACAGCCATACATAATAAATACCACTGTCAGCAACAAAACAATACACTACGAGTCTTAAAATTTCACAAAAAATAGTGAATCATAAACGGGTTGAGCAAAGAACACAATATTCTATTGTGTTTTATAATTCTATGTACCTTTGTTCAAATGTTCAGAACACTTGTTATAGCCATACCTGGGCTTTCTTAACATGTGTAATAACATGTGTAATTCGGTTTCGTAGTGCTTAACAGCCACACGATGTCAAAAGGGCTTACTACACAATAATTAGCAAATATCACAGAAGCATGAGACAAATTATATACACTGTTCAGACTGTGCTAGTTAAAACACCTACTAACAGTTGGTGTAAAATACCTACTAACAGTTGGTGATAGGTTATGTTAATTATGAAGCACTTCACTGTGAGCTTCAATATTTAGTACTATTTACTGCTGCTACACCGTGCAATTAATTTCAGATACGCAGCTTTCATTTGATTTCAGATACGCAGCTTTCATACCTAACATGTTTCAGAACCAATTACTAACTGGCAATAGGTGTCACACACAGTTGAGAATATGACTATAGATTATAACATCGCAAAACAGCACTCGCGAGAAAAATTATGTTCAGATCTTGAAACGCGAACAAATACTTTTCACAAATCCAGTTTGTAGTCAGCTATTTGAAACAGTTGTAGCGGAAGGGCTTGGAATACAATTGCCGCTGTTATTATTTGGATCGTTTGCAGCACCAACTGGCATCGTTTTCTTTAACCTTTCAGGACAACTTGATGCGATTTGAGTAAAATCTTTCACAACTTCAGTGAAAGTTGCATCATCTATTAAACACGGTACAATGAAATAACGAATATATTTTAGGAAAGCAAAACAAGCACTTACTCTACAACCCATCGTCCGATTGTGAAAAAACTCCGGTTAAACTCATCAAAGCGTAGATGCAACTCGAGTCTACTGAAATCATTACCTGAAACTGACTGAATTCTTCACGAAATATCAGTTCAACACGGGCAGTATCAGCAATAAAGTATCAGAAATACATCGGCACTATGAAAATTGCCGATTCCTTGCTGACACGTTTTGCACTTAGAAATGTTTGGTGTCGGCACATCACTAATCTAACGCTCTAGAACAGATGCTCACCAATTCCTGACCAATCTTCATCGTCACGAAACTCGGCATTCAATTTGGCAAGACGAAGCCTAATAATACAAAAACAACATGTAAATAAGCCACCCCAATACCCACTATACTGTCTCGCCTAACCGTACCACAGAAAGTACTCCGACATGAGGCGTGCAGAAAAAACACCACAACATGCAGTCTCAAAACAAACCTTTAGCCAAATATTTTAATATTTAATCTTCAGTTAAGCAGCACCACATGTAGAGCTATTATACGAAAATTTTGGTGCGGATGCGGCGGGGTGCTAATCCACGACATACGGATTGCCAGTCCACTGTTCTAAAACAACGCAGCCATGCAAGCCTTAGCAACAATAGATCTATACGGTTTAAGTTTGCAGGTGAAAAATGAACAAACCGAAATGTTATCCGCAAAATACGCAATAAAATCAAAATATTCATATTCGTGTACACCCTTAATAAAACAGTGCAGAGCTTTGAATTTTTGTCAGTAATTCCATCTGAACCAATACTTACTAAAAAAGAGTAGTTTTAATTGGATTTATTAAATTAGCAACACTCTATCAAAATATATTGTCTTGAACAGAATAACATGAGTATGGAACAAATTGAAAAGGTAAACTTACAACGTAACAATATCTGCATGCTCTACATTCATCGCAATATCTAATGCGGATTCACCCTGTTTTGTACACAAATTTTGGCGAGCGCCACGTTTTAATAACTGAACTACTTGCCTGAAAAAATAAGTCACCCTAACCATCCAACATAATATCGGCATGTACAAAATTGAATGGATGTACGTACAGTTGTTTTACTATATACATGAACGAATCTAACAGTGCAAATACGTCATTTATGTGTGAGTACAGCACAATTATGCAACAAAAGCGTATTTTGTGTGCATAATACAGTACAATATTATGAATACCATACGCAACTAACTCTTACTGGAAATGATTTTTCATTTTGATGTATGAGTGCCGAAAAGTTTAACAGGGCAAGAGAATCAAAAGAATCAAAACTGTAGATATTTACTGCGTAACTATGTAGAGAGTCAAAAACAATGTTTGCTAACCAAGATTTGTGATGAATATAAATGCACATGCTTACAAATAAGAATTCCTCCTTCAACAAGAACTCCTGTGGACGTACCCTGTGTTACCCGACACGCAAGCTAGATGAAGAGGCGTTAAGCCATCTGTATCCTGCAGATTGACATGGGCTCCGTTCAGCAACAAGAATTCTGCTATATCAAGTGCTCCCTACAATTAATCATTACCAGTAGTGAACGTGAGAAACAGCCGGCTGGTGCCCATTTTCGATGATTAGCTATTAACAAAACCAAATTTGACGTTATCAACACAATATATGCTTGAAGCCAATCTATAGTGCAATACACATAACAGCATAACAATACCTGGTTTTCTTAAACGTTTTATTTGAATAACATCGCCTCCTCTAAACAGTTTCAAACTGACATGTTTACAAAAAACACACAGCATAGTAAGTTTCATCGCTTATGACAAATATTTATTCTCAAAATTTCGTGAGTCAAAAAACAACTCAAAACAAAGATTATGTTGTTGCACACTTTCGTCCGATATTTTCGAAAATGTCAGTTTTTGATAACTTAAACTTATGCTTAAGCTAAGCTTGCAGACAAAGGTACAAAAACTGCCGAAAAACTTTAGACTGAACGGACCAGAATCCAGGAAAACGTACCTGATGAACGGCTTCGAACAGTGGGGTGCGGCCAGCGGCGCTTTCTAATGGAGCATTAACTCGTGCGCCACGTGCAATAGCGGTAACAATACCGGCCATGTCACGTCGAGACACTGCATCGTAAAGCGATCTATTGATTTGCATTTCACGTGCTGACGTCGTACTAGTGTTAACGCCAGATTCTGTCTCTAAAACAATACAATTTTCTATCCGAAATTTTGAAACCAATGCATTAATCGTAGGCCAGCCGTTTCTGCAGTAAAAACAACGTGTGAGGTTTAAAAATTACTTTATGTCGCAAGCGCTAGCATTTTTGTTACTTCAGTCATTCGATAATTTCAATATTTAAAACCGGTAGCAAGAAGATACTTATAGGTCAAAACGCCGCTATAACAAGCTTAATGTGTATTTCGAACTGCAACATGACACATGTAATAACCAAAAAGTTCAACGTTCTTTTTTAAAAATTTATAGAAATCAATAATATGCTGAATAAAACTATTAAAATTATGACGTTTATATTATATTATATTAATATTTAAAGTTTAGCTGCAATGCGCTTCATGTTTATCCTGGAAAACATTACTTTTACACGAATCCGCAATATTAGATTCAGACCCGACCGAACTAAGATTTCGAATATTTTGGTCGCGAACGCTGGAATCTGAAACAAACTTTTAAACAACCATTACAAAAACTACTGCACATAAGGTTATAATAAGTTAAAACTACCTCATACTTACTATGCCATTAAACTAAGTAAGTCACAGCTTCAGATGATTTAAAAAATAAACGCCTTCTTATAATGATCAAAAAACGTTGTACAATAATGAAGCAAGATAATCCAACATTGTAACAGCAATCCGTCAGAGACGCTTACTACGGCAATTCTACTTTCAAACATTGTGCTTCGTAAAATACTGACTAGATTTGCCTCTACAAATTTCTATTCGCTATCGTTGAACACAGCATAAGCTCACCAGGCACAGACAGTTCCGACTCCACACTAACTAACAGTTTTAAGCTCGGTGCAGATTTCGATATTAAAAGGCCACTCTTCGTTGTTCTGTTCCGTTGTGTGGTCGTGGTTGTAGGAAAAGTCATTTTCTCCGGATCTGCGACAGATTTTGCGCGTTGTGATCGATTGGCTTAAAAATGTAACTATAAAATCGTAACTACATGCAGATCACTGTCTGTTTCACGTGTTCGAAGTATCCTGTCTTTTACTGGGCAGAATGTACAGTTTGTGAGCAAAAATACTTTTACTTGACTTCCTCATAAAACTATCGCACCTTGAAAAACTTCTTTTCAAGATCATTCGCACAACTTCTTGTGAGCAAAACACTCTTGTTATGGACAAATATTTTGGGTTGCGCACAACAAAACAAACCATGCCGCACATGCAACTATTGTTTAGCTGTAATACTGCATTCCTGCCCTGTATCTTGCTTTTTCACAAAGATATAGGCAAAAAGAGCATAGCGTATATAAACTACACAATGGACGTTTGAATAAACCTCACACGCCTTCATGAGATGATTTCATTTCTCAAATACAATATCGTTAATTGGTTATTTAGCAACAAGCTTTAGCAATAAGTTACAAACAATTGAAACCATAATATGTATAATCATTGCAGTGAAACAACAATACTAACGCAACCTGAATTTTAAATTTAACTACACATACCGTTGGTCTCAGGCGTCAATTCTTTTGTTTCGCATCCATAATGCCCTTCATCCATGGCAGGCAATGGCATCAGCGCGTGTGATAATGCAATAGCTTTTTGTTCATTAGCGAATGTTCGGTCGACGTATTTCGCTCGAATCCAGCTTTCGCGCACGGCGCTATAAAGAATTAAATTATAGTATTAAAATTTTACTAATATGTTTTGATTAAAATATTTATTCATAACAAAAAGAAAGCAATGAATCTCTCTTAACAGACAATGCAACAGGTCACTGGCAACGTAGCCTAGCGTGTTGAGCAAGTCTTGTCGAAAAATGTATAAAATACACCCAGAACATGGCGCACATGCACAATTCATGTAATCTTAATAAATGACTAGTTTTGGTGAACACATTTGTTCATTCGCATTTCAAGGTTATCAAATGAACGCAAATATATTTACTTCTAGCGTATAAAAGTCATTTATAAATTTGTAATAAATAAAGATTTAGTATAACATTCAAACATCAGAAGTAACCTGTTGGAATCCGGCTTAGCAGGCCGTGGAACTGAATCCGGTGTCCAATACGCTAAGTAACAGTGATTGACTATACGATTGCCCAGAAGAGTCATCAGGTTGACTTGATTTGGTTCCCATGCGTCGAGAGTTAACGAACGAATTTTTGATACTTGAACGCTAAGACTACGATGAACTCCGCAACATGCTATACACAACGTTACTCCAAGGTTAATTGATGCCCATTGTGGCGAGGATGCGCCGCAGTCGGCACAGATTTCATTACCAGGCACAGATAGAATGCTTTTGATTGCGCTAAAATGTTGCCAAAATTACTCAAACACCATCCTCACCCAATTGCATGTGAAGTGAGATTCTAAACAGCAGCAGAAACCACAAGTGCACCAGTTTACATATTCTATCGCTATATCAGTGATGACAGAAGAATGTTTTTGTTAGTTGAACAGCGTGTATGCAATACAAACACATTACAGATCACAACGTATGGAACAAATAAATATGCGTATGTACAGAATACAATTTGAAAACTATAAAAGGCGTGGCATAGCTCTCACGTAAGATATTGTGAAACAGAAAAAAAGCAGCGTTTTGAACAAGGAGTTCCTTGATACCCGAATATGGTTTAAAATATGCGATACGATGGGTTTGCGTGTTCAATACATTATTCCTGACAATTCATCCAATTTATTCTATTGCTATACCACTGATGACTGAAGTTGTTTGTACCTTGTTTTATTCGACCCATCTGGAACATTCTGCCGACTATTAGACTGATTTGCTTGCACAGATCGATTTGAATTTCGGTTAGCAAAACCTGCACGTTGAGTAGAGGAACTTCGCCGTGGGTCCGGGCATCCACTTGGCTAAATACAGACTTAAAAGTTACATACAGTTGCTTCAAATAAACAGAAATTCTGAAAAACAAGGCAATGCAGCTTAAATCTATGATCGTCCACATATTGAAACAATTCCCAAATTGTTACTTGGTAATTTTTAAAAACGAGCAGTAATAATGTTTGAGGAAACTTCAAACCGCATAACCAAAACAGAGCATCACGGTGCAACGGGAATTTCGGTCCCGATTAGAATTCCGTTTCAAAATGAGTTCCGATTCCTATTACAGAATCATTAGTATCGGAATTTTCAAATTTTAATTTTAATCGTACTTGTTACGATACGTTGTATAAAAATTCTGAATTATTTGCCTATTAAATTGAATTCGATGAGTTAACTTATCAATAATTTATAGTAGTTTAGCTTTACAGAAGCAAAGTTTGTTCATCGATAATCTGATAATGCGACGTTTTTGAAAATTGTACCCAGCTAACACACACTCAAAATAAATATTTGTTCCGATTCCGTTTAAGTATAATCCAATTCCGCTTTACACCCTGCACAGTGAATATTAATGTAGGTTGCTGAATTGTAATTCATTATATGTTTTATTACTTCATTAACACTAGCAATATAGGCACGAAAAGCCAAACCATAAAGCCATACTCTAATCACAACTGTGAAAAAACTAGCAGTGTTCTAATGGAATCATTAATCGCTGGCACTATTGTATCTTCCAATCACAGGAAAAGTTTTACCTAAGCTTAGGCTTAGTAATATGCATAATACTGCTACGGTATTCAGTTATCAGCGGGTCGTTTGTGGAGGACACTTTTCTACGGTGCGGCTGAAGCCACAAAGTCCTTAATTGCGTACCCCTCCACAATCATCGTCTGTACCATCATGCAATGCAAATTCGATTGTTCGCTGCAATGCTTTAATCCACGCATTGCATAGCGACTCTGAATCTGCTTGAAGTAAATGAATTCTAAAAATATTATATGAGCACTAGACAGCTTCGTTCAAAATGGCCCTAGCCATTATCGGTGCTACGAACAGAGTTGAAAGCCTGACAATTTTTCGCAGCCCTTTACAGATATCACAACTATAAACACCATTCTCGAAGGAAGCAACAAACAAAATCATTTAATACAGAAGCAATTTCACCCAAAGCCAAAACTCACTTGTTCGGCGTGACCAGTTCAAAACTGTACTGTCTATCCACATTGTTAGGCGCAGAACGAACTAGGCATAACCGAAGGTCTGGCACCATAACAGAATATTTTGTTTCCCATTCTTCGTCTACAAAAAGGCACACAAGTGACATAATTTCGATACCGGGAAATCGATTAAAACATGCCACAAAAGTAACACCTAGCTGATAATGTGCTAGTCGTGCCACGCAATATATTACAGAAATTTTTCTCGAGGATGACTAGCAAAGTAACGACCAAGATGCATGTAGCACAAAAGTTGCACTTTCTTGAACTTCATGAATAAAACAAAACCTTGAGGTATTGCTACTTAAACAATTGGCGGTTGTACACTTCCGCCAACATTTAAGTTGAAGCCTTAGGCCTAGGTTCAGGCTTCGGCAAAGACTTAAGCAAAGGTTCTGGTATAGGCGTAGACAAGTCTTTTTTGAAAACCAAATACAAGCCTAAGCCTACGGAAGGAATCAAATAAATCTATTTCGCAGCACTGCAGTTATCGAAGTCAGATAAAACATAATTCGACCTTCAATTACAATTAAACTTACCTGTTAATATATGCAACGCTTGGGGATCACCTACGCTCAAAAACTCGTAACCATCGATGTCTCGTTTTCGATAGCAAAGTTGGTTGCTCTTAATGAAGAACCATCTTCTAAAGTATTAAAAATAGACAAAGTAGAGGTGCTCCGGGGCCAGCATTTTACGGGGTATACAGCTGCATGGCCAGGCCCGGAAGAAATTAATCACCAACTGTTTAGCTGGTCCTGTTTATCAAAATATTGCATACATAAGCTATAAAAACAAAAATTGTACAAGGCTAAATATTGGAGTACTTCTGATCACATTAAACGCTCACTGATTAGATTTCTCCAAAGTCAAAACCCGTTCAAAATACCAAGATCAGACTCGTCATCCTATTAATTGCGAATCACCCATAAGCCAAAAAATGTCTATAACACAGTCAGTTCTTCACCAAGAGCAAGTTTGCAACAATCAAAATGTGAAAACTAACCGCTTGAATGATTTAAATGCCTTCGACGCTCTCTTAAATAAATAACCTTCCATTACAACATCTGGATCCTGTGGCATTCCAGGCGGATGTTGAAATATTTCCTGGAACATGAAACAAAACCTACGATTGGCTTAATCGCAAATAAAATTATGAACATTGTTTCTTAAACCAAGTGTGGATGATGCATACTTCAACAAGAGTTTGCAGCTGGGTACATTCTGTGTAGAAAAAAATGTTCCCGGCACGCGTTGCGTTTTTGCCTTACACCCCCCTTATTGAGAGGGGGATACAACCAGTGCGAACCTTGGCACTTTATGTATGCAGGGTCAAACATGGTCAAATATAGTTTAATTTAGGGGTATTCATGGGATAGCGACCCCCTAAAACAAGGGGGTCGGCCAAAAACGCAACACCCGGTGGTGAAACTGGTACCATTCTGGACCCCAACAGTTGCACACACTTCTCAATATCCACTCTTTCTTAAACGCATGACCTAAATTAATAGAAATATTTTTAAACAGATTGACTGTCTTCCTTCGCCGTGTTGCCAACTGCGTATAGCACCTATCACCAGTTAGCGATAGATTTTCAAACTAATAAACTCCCGCAATTGCGAACCTCAAAAATAGGTACAGAACTAGGACAAGTAAAACACGAAACATGTGCTGAATTTTAAACCTCGCTACGCCATCCACTTTTTTGACATATCACCAACTAATGATAGGTGCTACACATTTGAGAACACCGATCGTTAAAAGAAAATTTTGTTTCTTAACAGTTTACTATTTAGTACGGAACAACATGGTGCTATAGAGTACTATGTTCTAAAAATAACCCGTGAATGTGGACTATACCGTGTTACCTTTGGTACAAGGCTGTGTCGCTCCTGCATTTTCTTTTCCGCTTTTCGGCTTTCTTCTTTCATCGTTTCAATCGCTACGACTACTGCTTGTTCACTAGTTATTAAATCAACACTTCTTGCCTTTGTCTGTGTTGTCATATGACTAGCACCTGCTGACGAGTTTTCCACTTGTTCATTACCGTTATTTTGTTTCCAATCTCTGAATAGGTCATCACCTTGATGGAAAAACGTAGCACAAGCTTGAGCGAATGAGAGAATCTAAAAAATTACTGACGGGTTTTTGATTGCTAATCATTTAAAATGTAACCAAACAATCTGCCCTGTCCGTTATTTTATTTAATTGCAAGTCATTTTCAAGTAAATTTATTGATAAAGCCGTATCCATACTAACCAGGGTTCGATCTAAAATAAAACTTAGCGCAAAACGAGGCAAAAAATTCGGTTATTGAGAAATCAGTACTCATTCAAACAGTAGTATGCGGTCAACTATCCGTAAATAATCCAACAAAATACGCCGAACTCATGCCATCACAATTATAAAGTAAAATACAAACTTTAATGTTTTTCTTCCAGACATTGGAAAACAATAGCGTATTACTTGGGCAGTGGCTGAAAATTTTTTATTACAAAGAATAGTTATATATATACTTGAATAATCTTACCGATTCAATGAGTTCATGTCGTTTTCTGGCATGAACGATGTTTACCTAAAACAAAAAGCATTCAAACAGGTTTGCCAGCAAGCCAAACAATTTTCTACAAACAATACGCGTTCAAGCGAAGGAAATGCCATTTTAGCACATTTAACTCTGAGATACTCTTTGAAATTTCATCTATGTTCCCGATGACAGGCAAATAAGAAACATGCCGTTTCACACGATTTCCAATGCGGCTATAATTTTTCGCTTAGCTGAAAAATATCTGACATTCACAAACCTCTTGCAAGTAATGCACGCACTGGTGAAAACTTCTTATATCCACCATTGAGTTCAGACAGTAGTCTTATAAGAGTACTTAAATACGAAACATATTTAATACAAGTGCGTATTGTATAGTTACTCACATTTAACGTAAATATCCATACGTTATATTCTATATAACAAAACAATTATGTATAAATATATTATATACGGACGTATATAAATTATATAAGCTAATTAATATACGTACACAAGTATAAAAATAACGAACTGAAAACAAAAAGAAATGTAGGCACCTCTGGAAAGCATGGTAGAATAATCCAAAATATTACCCGGCTTGCAAATACTTTAAAACCCAACATGGAATCCTTATCATTTTTGTAATTGCCACACACAAAACAACGACAAAATCGCGACGCGCAATATCCGGAAAAAAATTTCCAGGGTGCAATGCACAGCCTTCAAACAATGTGCTGTTCCAACCGTTCAGCGAAATAGCCTGATGAGGATTTACCGTAGCCTATGCAATGATTTAGCCTTCCTAAAAATTGATAAACCTAAATTTACTTTTGACTGAATTTAAATTTCGCAAAATTTCATACGGGATAAAAAGTTAACAGCGCTAAACAAATCAAAGAGTACTGTTTTGACTGTATAAATTCCCGTATGCTAAAAGTATTGAACTAAACAAATACAAACAAAACGGTCAAGGCATCGTTTAGTCACAACAACCACGTAAGATACGTTACATCAACAACAGAACAAACTACAAACAACCAAATAAAACCTAACATATCACTACAGATATCCGGATGACTAATACCATGAAGTATTAACTATCACACTAAAGCCCTTCAAATCAGTATGCATATATTATGTACAATAAAAACCCACAGTGAAAACAATATTGAAAACATTATTAAGACAACCTGTCCGTGACTAACAATCGTTTGCTCGAAGTCATTTCAATACAAAGATTTAATATCTGTACTTTGTTACAAAATAAAACTGAGAATATAACAAATACAACAGAGAGCACTGGTTTTACGACTATAATATGGGTACAGCGACTAGGAAACAAGACAATTGCGAGTCCTCAGCGGATATGCTTTTTCAAACGTCGGAGAAGGTTACATAGTTTTTCAAACCTTAATAAATGATATGCAAACAATATGCACTTGCAGACACACCAGATTTCGGATTAGCATATCGAAGCCAATAACATGCAAATGTTGATAAGATAACTAACAACACATTTTTCTAATCCAAAACTTTTCCCGACATCTATAACAAATGTATCATTTCCCCAATCGTTAACAAAACTCAAACAGAAATACATAGGCGTATATTCTCGAAGTGCAGATGCGGATACTGCGCGCTTATTAACAGCCCTCGACTTTTAAATACAACAAAAATCATAAATAAGTAAGTATCTAAACTAATCAACCCTGAACACTAAGGTTACAATCCATTTGATAAATTTTTATCTTTATTTAAAATAACTACAGAAGTAAGCTTATAGCTTACCTGAAAAATATAATCCAATGCAGTATGCGCGAAACAAGTTCCCACTGCTGTTAGCTCATTACGGGCTTCACCTGCTTCCTGATATTTGTGCTTTGATACAGATGCGTTTTTAACAAGTGCATCGTCCAAACTAGCGCTAACATGCTCAAAATGCTTTCTAACTTCGCGTGTTTTTGACAACTCCCTGATATTTAAAAAATGAAATTACAATATAAAACTAGAATATTATTATTACATTAGTACCATTGTTTTAACAGGAACTAAGATTATCCAAAACACGAACAGCAATTAAAATTTCTTCCGCAAATTATCTACTTGGCTAAGACTAGCTAATATTGGTTTTAAAATATGCACATAGCACGTTTTGCACTTAATCAATCGAAGTATATAACATAGGTTGGGAATTCGCTGGGTCCCGACGGTGTGGAGGTTTCAATCGTGGGGCCATGTGCAGAGGTGTACCATTGGTGCGCAAGCGCAGCAATCGTTCCCCAAATGGTACTGCTGAACTCAGCGCGCCGAAATCCACACAAGAGCTAATCTTTCTTTGAAAACCTAGGAGGCCATATTTCGTACCTCCGCGCAAAAAGACAAACCTTCGAAATGGGCCGACAGCCAGCAGGCAACCTCTAGTCCTTTCATTGCGGCTGTAAATTGTTTAATTGGTATTAACATTGTTCTTAGGACCCTTACTCTACTACTGCACATATACTGTAAGAATTGATTACAATACTTGATGTTTACTGATGAAGCTTGCACAGCAATGTGAAAGTAATTTGAATAGTTGCAAGGTATTACACTGTTTGCTCAAGCTACTTTGTAGATCGTTGGCGGCATTGGAACGTTATGAGTGGTATAGAACGTTTTGCTAACCTTCAAACTATTAGAAAAACAGTCTCCAAAGCCTGATATGTTGTCTGCATAGTTCTAGCCAAGCTGTACAAGGTGATTAAACATTTACTGTTTGACGTTTGATCAAAACCTTGTAAGGATGATGGTATGTAGTCCTTTGGTTCGGACGGTACTGACACTTGCGCGGCAACAATGGTAACGTATGAGCCACATTATAACTCGAAAATTATACAAAAAGTGCGTTCGACGCACAAAAAAATAATATGTATAAGGCTAGAACATGCTCAATCGTGGGACAAATCGAGTTTGGTGGCTTAGGCCGACCGGAGCCCTATAACCCGAACAATAACCCTTCAGAAAGACTCTGATATAGTTACCGTTTTAAGAACTCGGACATATTCTTCACTACGGACCAACGAGCTTGTTCGATCAATACCTAAAATGAACACTGCATAGCAATTTGGTTGAATCTGCTTAGCAACAATCATAATGCTAGTATAACCTACATAAAAATACTAGTAACCTACATAAAAATACTAGTAACCTGCATAAAAATACTAGAGATGGAGCCCGATCTAAAAAAACTAGAAAACACAAGAGGGATTAGTTCTATTTAACTGGAAATATCCCCATCGCATACTTCTGGAGCTTTTTTTCTACCTTCATTTAAACCCTAAGTGGTATTTATTTAATTGGGAATTCGCTGGGTCCCAATGGAGTAGCAGGCTTCAACCGGGGAGAAATTTTGAGCAGAGGAGAGGTACGTTTTAGCGGTCAACCGGATATCCTGCTTCGGCTTTTGCCCCGGCAAAAAATCGACAAACCGTATTCTACATTTCAGGATAATTTGTGCTGAAAAAATAATATAACTCTATGTTCTACATATTTGTGACCAAAATAACAATATTCCGCTGTAAATTTCGTTCAAAATGACAAAAATAACCACTCCAAGAAGCCCTGTCTGTGTCTGGCATAGTATACAACTAGAGTACCCATTCCGTTTTATATCTGCAAAAAACATCTTACTCTACATATTATATGCATACCTTTTGATACTTGAGCATTTCGTGGAAAACATCTGTTAGACTCGCAAAGGCTGCATGTACCGAAGGATCCCCACTGAAACATGTATCTGATAAATCCGTGATACCACTGAGCAAAGACCTAAAAACAGTAACATATCAATGGATTTTATGAATTTTATTACACGCGTTTTCATTCGAATTATTGAGCGACGGGAAGCGTTTTATGTTTTGTACACTGGGACCGAAAGGCGGATGTCCGTCTGACCGTCTGTCCGTCGTAAAAGAATCTCAAGAACGGCTGAACCGATTTTGATAAACTTTTTTTGTTTGAAAGCCAATTATCCTGGGGTGCTAACCTCGCATTGAGGTTTTAAAATTTCAAGCCGTTTATCAGCTACAGGGTAATTTGCATAATTAATTAAGCCTAAATTAGGACTTTCTACATTATTTCTCTAATTATTTCAGTTACAAACAATCTAATTTCAGCATTAAAGTATTTTTGGGTGCGAGGAATCTGCATAGACTGTTTACAAACCTCCACAGCCGATATTTCAGTAATTAGCTAATAGATAATTTGCATATTAGCTTAACTGACAAGACAAAACTAGGATTATAAATTATTTAAATAATTTTAGGATTTACTGACGGTATTTGGGTGCACAGAATCTGAATAAATTGTTTACAAATCTCCAAAACCGAAAATTGAATAGTTAGCCAATAGCTAATTTGCATATTAGCTTACTTGAGAAGACAAAATTAGGGCTTTTTAAATTATTTCAATAATTATTTACGTTTACTGATATTTTTGGGCGCGAGGAATCTGAATAAATTGTTTACAAACGTCAAAACCGATAATTGAATAGTTTGTTAGCTAAAAGATAATTTGAATAGTAGCTTACTTGACAAGACAAAATTAAGCGTTTTTGCCACATTTCACTAATTATTAGGGTTACAAGCGATCTAATTTCAGCAGTACAAACGTCTAAAACCGATGAGTAGTTAGCTAATAGATAATTTGCATATAAGCATAATTGATAAGCCTAAATTAGGCGTTTTTGCAACATTTCATTAACTTACTGAAAAGAACCAACGTAAAGTTCTGCATTTTCGACGACTGTACTACAATGTTTGATCACCTGAAGGCAATAAGAAACACCGACTGAAGATGTTTTATAGACGTACACTATACAGACATTTCACGTAATTAAATACCTCAATCGAATGCAGAGCCAGAAAATGCCATAACCAAACTATGACTTTCCTTTTGGGAGGTGGCCCCCACTCTGCTAAGTCAACCTCATTTTGGTTGGCTCCCAGATTGCTGTCCCCACTCTTTTGGAAGTGGGAGGCATCATATAACCTTTATAACGCACTCCTTAATTTTTTATATAGAGCCGAAAATCTAGAATATAACAGTAATGCACCACTTCTGGGAACATTTATCAGACAAAAATGCCATTAAATGATCCCAAAAGTGATTAAAGTGAATGTTCGCAAACGAGTAGAAAGAGTAAACAATGCCTTCAGATTGAATTTGGAGGAATTGCCCTCGTACTATTGCTTTGGAAGCCCTGCAAAAATAGAACGAGGGCAGGGAAATCTGAACTGAAACCAAAAGAGGACCAGAAACGGGAACGAAACTTCGAAGACCTTCGTCCCCCATTACTGTTTTCATGCCATCAAACACCAATGCTGAATAGAAAATCTTGTTAAAACCACTATGTTGCACCAATATGTGTCAGTTTTTCAAGTTCTTGGTAAACCGTAGACTTTTCTTCTCAGTCAATATTTAACTGTTACCGAAAATAAAAAAAGATTTTTCATACAAAAATTTTGAATATTTTTATGTGCTCCGAATTGCCGTTTAATTTATACAATTAAACCAGTAAATCACCGTCCAAACTTTATTTTTTACTTTATTTATCACTTAGAATTGGTGGCACAACACAAACGCAACGATTGAAAACCTTAACATAACCTTCGTCCCCCATTACTGTTTTCCTGCCATCAAACACCAATGCTGAATAGAAAATCTTGTTAAAACCACTATGTTGCACCAATATGTGTCAGTTTTTCAAGTTCTTGGTAAACCGTAGACTTTTCTTCTCAGTCAATATTTAACTGTTACCGAAAATAAAAAAAGATTTTTCATACAAAAATTTTGAATATTTTTATGTGCTCAGAATTGCCGTTTAATTTATACAATTAAACCAGTAAATCACCGTCCAAACTTTATTTTTTACTTTATTTATCACTTAGAATTGGTGGCACAACACAAACGCAACGATTGAAAACCCTCACATAACTAGGTATCACAAAATCCAATTATAAACAGACGTTGCACACATATAAAAATGAACTTAAGCAGATTATATGAAACCGTCAGTGCCAATATTAATGAATACATTACTTAGCGATCAATTCAGTAAAAAGATCACTTTGGGAAGAAATTCATCCTTCTACTAAAACAGTCACAGTGTAGAAGGAAGTAAACAACTACCTACCAAATTTAAGTGGTTCAAAACCGTGTATATACATTTCGTCCAAAAATACGAACACAACATTGGTACGTCCTTTCTTTACATCATACAAGCTCAGGTAATAGCAATTGTTTATCGCTTTTTCACCTCTTTTTCTCGATTTTCAAACAACCGATACTCAACAAAACGAGACCGATAAGAGCCAAAATCCCGAAACTTTTCCAAACCGAGAACTTCTAATGAACAAAAATCTAAGAAAACAATACCACTTTTTCAATTCTTACATTTCGAGTACGCGCCTCCAATACACTGATGTAAATTTCGTGAGCATGCAAGCCATGTCTGTAAAACATCAAACACATAATAGGTGACACCAGTATTATGTGGACCAAGCAAGGTTTGGGATCAATTCTGTGGACTATTGCTTTATTTTATAAGAATTACATTTTTCTGGACATGGTAGCAGCGAGTAACTTTTAACCATTGTGCGAACGATTAGTAATTTACCGGACGTCGGAACTGGAGCTAGATAGTGAATTTTTCACCAGAACTGAGAGGTAAGTTTTGATTATTGATTTTGCTTCATAGTGAAAAACAAGCTTCTTGACTTACCGCTAAATGCAATCGCAACAAAATTTAAAAACAGTGATATATCCACATTTAGAAAGCGTTTTATGTATGATATACCTGCTGGGCTAGGGTCCCATACACCGATATAGAATACGAACGCAGCACAGTAAGTTTATTACATATCCATACGCCAAATTCCGCGTGACGCGACATGGCCAATAACAAATTCACTAATAACTAACCTCACAAGATGGAGTATCACAAAATATCGCGTGACGCTATAAGATTAAATCGATATCGTAGGCACTTCCAGGTACCTGCTTACGCAAAAGGTACGCAAAATTTGAAGCTTTATATATTTTCCTGCCCCTGCCCCCTCCCCCTGGTAAAATCCTGGCCCCGGGACATCTCTTTCATTTATTATATATATACTATCATTTATGATCAAAATCAAGTATACGGCTCCGATATTTTTTGCCATCCGGCCGAATGTTTGCAACCGGTAGCTTAATATCCGATACTGGAGACTAAACCGGATCCGTAAATCAGATCGCTCTCTGTGGTTGCCGCTAACTCTTTTCGAATAAGTCCTGTATCATATATATACCTATATACACTACACACTGTTCATGCAATATAATTACAATGAAAGTTTGTGAATATTAAATTTTCCGGGTTCCATCGGAAATTGCGGTTCCAGTTTAAAACATGAAATGTGACAAATATAATGAAACTGCAGTAGCATACGTGCCTGAATTTTGGTGAATCCTTTAACGCGCAAGTGAAATCCAGTTGCTCCAAATGAATCATGTCGGGTAGAGCAAAATTTTAGTGTTAAGTTACATGCAAGTATTGCAAGTAATGCAATTATCTGAATATAACAAAACACATTTGACCTTAAATTTTTAAATTATCAAGTCTCAGTGTCAATTAAAATATGTGGTATTCATACTAACTTGACTAGATTGAATGACTACCATATGACAGTTACTCACACATCGTTTGTAATGTATCAGTGAGGGTAGGACAAATGAGTCTTTTTATATGTGGTATTCATAGTTGATTAGATTGAACGACTAACATATGACAGTTACTCACACGTCGTTTGTAATGTATCAGTGAGGGTAGGACAAATGAGTTTTTTAACAATCGAGCTCCAATTAGGGAACGACCGGATCCAAAATTTTGCATTTACCGGATCCGAATCCGGATCTTAAAATTCAGATCCTGCCCGGATCCGGATCTTACTAACTGGATAATTTTTCAATACCTAACGTATATAAAATACAAAAAGTTCAACTGATTGTTTCGCAAAATTAGTCAACAAAACTTACAGCAACTAAAAAAAGAAGTCTTTAAAAAATTTTATGATTGTTCTTCTTCCGCAACAACACTGGTCTTCACGTGGATGTCATTAACCTGACATTCCAACAAATCATTAACCCTTTCTCACATGTATATTTTCTATTTCCCCTGAGACCTACTTTTATGCTAGGATCCGAACTCCAGTGACTGGAGCGGGAGGCGTATACCATCACCACTCAGCTATATGAGCTTGACGCTCGAGCCTGAGGGGGCTCTCACGTCTTGTGGTGATTTAGTACTACGTATACGTGTTGCAATTGTTAAACCATGGTGCGATACATACTATTTAACGTATATACACTGCGCTGCGTTGCCTACAGGCAACTCAATGTGAGAAGGGGTTAATGCTCACACAGGGCTTATTAGATTACGTACGCATAGTTGAAATACATACACCAATTTTGGTATGTTTTTGTTTGTATATATATCACATTTTGGATCCGGAGATCCGGTAGTTTATTTTACCGGATCCGGATCTCGGATGCGGTCGATCCCTAGCTCCAATGCGAGTAGCAGCTAAGGTTCGAATACGCGACCTAACAAGCATCACAGTTGTTTACAACAACTGCTTATTGCGGTAATGACACGGTCACATGCAACAGCTTCTAATTGCAGTATATGTGGACATGCATAGTGTAAGCATGTGAGACATGCTTGTCCTAGTGCATATGCAATAAATGCAATGCACATTTTGTTGTATGCTTGCTGGCAGCATACAGTCGACACATATAGTCGACGAAAAATGCAGTTGGAGAGGCGGGCTACGTGGCGCAGTGGTAGAGTGCTCGCTTTAAGAATCCATAGGCCGAGTTCGATACCCGCTATAGCCCGCGTTTCCAGCTGCTTAGTAGAAAGGTCTGCTGTCCCTCAGTTCCAACCTTGACTGACATGGGGGCTACGCCATGAGCGCAATGGTAAACTGCCGCGCTATGGACACGGTATTCAGTCGGAAATAGGATGGACGGTCAAGGGACGACCTTGTCGAAAATAAGGGCATGTAAGCATGTGAGATCTGCTTGTCCTAGTGCATATGCAATAAATGCAATGCACACTGTGTTGTATGCTTGCTGGCAACATACAGTCGACACATATAGTCGACGAAAAATGCAGTTGGAGAGGCGGGCTACCTTGACTGACACATAGCAATGTTTGCTTTACATACACTTACTGTACACATGAGATCACAACTACGAAACCAAATTACCACAAAAACAATATGGTTGAGCTAAATATTAATGATTGTCTTTGCTGTGTAGCAACTAAGAGCACACGTGGTCACATAAATTGCTCTATCTTTCACTTTCAATTTCGCAGATGACTTTAACGACGGGTAGGAATGCGGGAATCATTCAACGGGAGTCAAACAGGGGCGCATCTCCAGAACCCAAAACGGAAAGACAATCAGTGTTGGTTTTGAATCGGTACGGTTACGAGCCACATTTCTGTTGTGCAACCAATTTCAACAGAGGTCATAGTAGTTTGAAAACTTTGCGAGCAAAGGTAGAACAAGCGCGTTCTTGCATTAAATATTTTAGTTTCAAACACAAAACAACAGCTTTAATGCGGTTTATGGGTGTTAGTGACAACCTTATATTTTTGTTGGGTTTCGAGCGACATTCAGACTATTATATATCAACTAGTGTGGATATTTATATTGTTGTTCTGGCAGTTGTATTTTAACTTTGTTGCATAATGTGACTCTCGTGTACTTTACCCCACGCAATAAGTAAACAGAGTTACACTAGGTATCTGTTAGTCAATTCGGTATAGACATATATACAACAATTTCTTTAAAAATGCAGCTGATTCGTTTTCATATGCCCAATTGCTCACTAGCTAAATAAATACTTGCTACAAGTTTTATCCTATCAGTTACGGAGAACTTCGCATTCAACAGAATCAATTGTTAGACTGCGAAGTTCATATTAAGCAAGTATTCCAATTATGTAATAACAGATGACATTTTATAAACTTGGCAATGCAAATTGTGTGTATGTTTTATATAAAACCTGATAATCTTGACACCGTTTTTTAAACGGCAGGCACGTGGTACCACGGGTGTCTAAGGTGTCGCCAACAAAATTAAGACCACACCAAAATTAAGATGAATGAATGAGTGATTATTAGATAACAAAGTATCAAAGTTTCCGGATATTTATAACCAAACGGACACAAAATCGAAAACGGATGCTCTGTTACACAAGGGTTGTCACAGTATTCTCTTTGAGATTCTTCTTCGACGAATCGTTGCAGCGAAGAGTGAAAAAACGTCAGAAAATATAATAAATTGCGGTAATCGTTTTATAATCGAAGAGCCATGGTGTGGGGATTGAATCTTGTTTAAAACAATATGTCAAAAACAGAAAAAATATTCATCGAAATCTCTTCACATACGACATTTTGCTTTAAGTAGAATATTGCAGAATACCTGTAGAACCTGCACTAAATCGAACGACTTTTAATCGATTTTAGAATTGGTATATTTCAGTATTTATCAGAGACTATAGATGGGAACCGTATATCGGGATACCAGGCAGGGTGCAACCGGAGGTGAAAATACCGGAGCCGGATGTCTAAGAAACTTTCCGGAGCCGGAGGTGAGGCGAAATTAAGTAGTAAAAAAGATGGTTAGTTAATAATTTTAGCCAATATCTGCAAAATGTTGTTAAGTTGTTTGGTTTCACGCTAATTTTCTGCCAAATTTCGGCAATTCTTTCATTTTATGACAAAAGTCAATCGAAACACGCTAAACAGATAAATTTAGGAAAACTATGCAAAATTTTACTACCGAAATTGCCGGAACCTCCAGCAAAAAATTACACCGGAGCCGGAGGCCGATTATAAACCAGAGCCGAAGCCGGAGGCCGATTTTCAACCAGAGCCGAAGCCGGAGGCAGACCTCCGGTTGTACCTTGGTACCAGGATATCCGCTGGATATCTGAAATGCTAAAAATTTTTGGAATACTTTGCATTGCTGCACCATTGAATCCCATTCCTGCATAATTCGATGATTTATAATTTTGATTTCTTAAAACATGCCAAAATTAAAAAACTTCAGTCTAGCTTAATATTTATCGCAATCATGACTTCGTATTTTTAAATTACCTCAAAATAGAATTTGCAGCGAATACGCACCGTAAAATACTAAATTTATTACCCTTTGCTGGAAACAAAATCTACTTTCATATATTATATACGTATGACTTGTCGCGTCGCGAGATTTACATACTGGGCGTCATTTTTTTTAATTCTGACCGCTCTTGAAGACGCCAAGCCCAACTAAGGCTAGATTTGAAATCTGACAATCTGTGTAGGGCACATTTGAATTTCCCATGAAACAGATCAAGAGCGATCAGAAGCGCCGGAGCCGGACATTAAATCAGAGCGATCAGAAGAGTTGTAGCCGGAGATTAATAAATCAAGAGCGATCAGAATATAAAATTACGCCCAGATGTATAATCTCGCGACGCAATTAAGTATAGATTTTGTTTCTTGCAAAGGCAATAAATTTAGTACTTAACGGTGCGTATTCGAGTAAATTTTTCACTGGTCTGATTTTGAATTTAAAACACGAAAGTATTTATTCTGATATAAATATCAAGCGATTAAAGCTGAAGTTTTTAATTTTGGCATGTTTTAAGAAATCAAAATTTTAAATCATGGAATTATGCAGGAATGGGATTCATAATGGTGAAACAATGCATATTTTAAAAATTGCTTTCGCATTTCGAATATCCGACGGATATCCTGGTATCAGGGTACAACCGGAGGTCTGCCTCCGGCTTCGCTTTAGTTGAAAATCGGCCTCCGGCTTCGGTAGAATTTTTGCCGGAGGTTCCGGCAATTTCGGCAGTAAAATTTTGCATAATTGGTATCCGGATATCCGAAATGCTATAGTGTAAAATGTTTTGGAATAATTTGCAATGTTTCACCACAATAGTAGTAAGAGCTGACCAAAAGAAATTTTGTATTCCAACCTCGTCGGAACACTAAAGCTGTTTGACTTTGGTCTTTTCCTAATTATAGTTATATACCGCCAGAAAAGTTTTTATAGTTCATGTAGGATATTGAATACAAGACAAATTTCGCCTGTTAGAAAATTTTTAGGTGAAAAAATCGTCTTGTCACAGATTTCTAGATCCGCAGCTGAACGCGAGGCACCACTAAAACTGGTGACTGATGTTTGTATGATAGCGTAAGTATATTTTAATGTGGTCCTTCCTTTTTGGAACGTATTAAAACGACTTTTGTATATATAGTTTGAGGGATGACATTTGATAGAATTTGTGTCACAATGGTTTAAACCAGACAGAGACAAACCAAATCAACTCAAATCAGGTGGCAAACGCAAGTATTTATTAGTCCGAAGCAATCTTCTATAAACCGAATACCTAGCATCAGGGTGCAACCGGAATTATATAATACCGAAACCGAAAAGGTATACAAAAATACCGCAACCGTAAAATAAAAACACTGCTGTAAAACAGTTTAGAATGCCAAAATCGTGAAACAAATGCAGCACGTGGAAACGTGATAAATTATGGATTATGGCATAAATTGAAAATTTTGGCAATACGCGTTCAGACAATTTTAGAAAAATAAGTCAGAATAATGGACCAATTTTTCTTAATTTCGGAATGAGAAAAATTTTCAATACCGAAAATACCGTAAAATTCCGGCGAAAAAATACCGGATTTCTGCCGGAACCGGATAGTGAGAAATACCAGATTTCCCTACCAAAATCGGAATTCATGTTGCACCCTGACTAGCACTATTGAAGAATTTGCATAATATATATTTTTAGAATTATATGTTTTACGCTTTCAATCAGCTTGTGAGTCTATGAGTACTTCAAAGGGTGCAATCGGAGGTAAAAAAGCCGGAAGCCAATAGGATAATTAATCTATTTTAGCCAATATTTTCAATATGCTGTTAAGCTGTTTGGTTTTACGCTAATTTTCTTCGAAATTTCTGAAGTTCTTTCCTGAAAACCGTGACAGAAGTAAAACGAAACACGCTAAAGATAAATTTTGAAAAATTATGCAAAATTTTACTACCGAAATTGCCGGAACCTCCGGCAAAAAATTCCACCGGAGCCGGAGGCCGATTTTCAACCAGAGCCGAAGCCGGAGGCAGCCCTCCGGTTGTACCCTGGTACTTCCCTTAGGGCAACAAGTTATACAAGTGCTTAAAAACGAAAATTGAGAATAGAAAACCTAAAAACGCAAAAACGAGTTTCGACGGTGAAATTTTGAATAGTGTAAACAAAGTTTATCTGTTTGGCTCATTTCGTTTTATCTTTCGGCACAATTCTGAAGAAAGCATTGCCGATTTTTTGTGAGAAATGAAACGGAAAGCCAAACGATATATAATTTACCGGAACCGCAATTTGGAAAAATTACCGGAAATGGAACCGGGAATGAAAAATACATACCACCGAAAAATTCATTATTTTTTACAACACTACTGATGTAGTTGGAGATAGGTATTTGCTTTACCTGCTGTTTTAGATGTTCATAATGCACGGAAGCGCAGCCTGCTTCGACGGTTTATTTTCGACGATTATCAAAGTTTTGTATACTATACGAATGAAATCTAGCAATCTACTTAGTTCTTATCGTCATGTTTAGCAAAATATCTTAATTTCCACCGATCCAAATTTAATTCCGGAATTTTTAATTCCGACAAAAAAAATTAACCGGAACCGGATAGTAAAAAAATTGCTGAAACCGGAATTCCTGTTGCATTCCGATATTGGAAGCCTTCCTCATACGCTAGCAATGCCTGGTTGCACCGCTGATTACTCAAAAATGCATTGTTGTTTGTTAGCTCTTTAAAAAATTTTACTAAACCACCCAAAAAACCCTCTAGAATAGCTCTGGTAAAATCAACTCACTGAAATTTACAGTGTGTCAATCTAACTGGGACCGTGATTTCGGCCAATGTTACTTTAAGGGGCGTAACAGTAGCGTTGCAAACATGAGTTCCTAAGCTTAAGCTTAAGCAAAAGTGTAATCGAAATCTGGACGTCCCTTAAAGTAACATGAGCCGTGATTTCTGTAAACGCATCGCGGATCTTCATTGGGAACGGATATCCGGCTCATTTGCATTTTTTTCAATTCTTAGCCGCACGAATAATATGCGCCTAAGAAAAATAAGACATCCTCCAAACTGTACAACAGGGTGTAAACGGATAGTAAAAAGAACGAAAAGTATTAACTTTAATGTTGTCTGCCGACTGAGGCAAGCAAATATCCGAAGGGTTTTCTAACTTTTACCATTTGTGACCCGTCTACAACACTATAGAGTTCGTCTTCAATGAAAATTAGCTATTTAATTAACACCTCTTGATTAAAAATACCTACAACATTTTAGGATTTATCACATCTGCTGATATATAAAAAAGAAGCTGACACTAAAATAGGTACGTATTTGTATATTTTTTGATGTTTAGCTATAAATCATACAACAGACAAGTATAACTAATCGTAGAAACATGCACTAAAAACAAAATAATTTTTAAATAAGTCGCGGTGCGCATTTTCTTAAAACTGGGCGCAAAACATATGCTTCCAAAAACATAATTAACACGAGAACCATAATCTTTCATGAAGATTGCGCATTTGGGAGCCAATGTCTAGAACAGGGCCGAAACAGCAGTAAATATAAACGTTCCGCCCCTCATCTTTGCATGGACCGGAGTCAAAAACACATATTACTTCAGTCTTTAAACAAGCTATCCTTGACAAAACATAAATCGATAATCTCAATCGTCTAGTATCACTATACGCTTTCTTTTACGCTGTCCCATTTCCGCACCGGGTAAGTGAAGACCAAGTTCTACAATTTTATCGTTCATAAACTTTTCCAACTCAGCACCAATCTAAATAAAAAAGAAAAATACTGCTGTAGTTGCAACACTTGAAAAGCCTGAAGCGTAATACAAACCGTAGTTGCTGCGTAGCATTTTTTAAATAACTGTTATGCTAATCCTGTTTTTACCCCAGTTTGAGTCCGTGTACGCATTATTCTGCATTTGCCTTATTCGCACAAGGCATTGTGCAAACGGATAGTGGAAATAAGGAAAACGGACAGTGATCAAAATAACAGAAACGGAATACGGATAGTGAAGTATAAAAGTTTCAAAGGTGTTTTATTTTTCTGCCAAATCAATTCAGGTATGCAAATATTCACCAGACACTCTAAATTTTCAAAGAATTGCTGATACAACTTATTGTAAACGAAACGGACATCGATCTTAACCATAATGATATATCCGGCTACACTCTGACACTGCCAACTTATTGTAAAATCAAAATAACAAGCCAGCTGTTACAATCCGTGTCAATCACGCTAGGGTTGTTCCGGTAAAGAATTTTATCTGTGCTACAAAAATCAATTGCATCTGTTTACAAAACATAATTATAATCATCTGGCACATTAACTTGCATTTTAAATAACTCTGCTCATGAGATAACGCGAAACGACACAAGCAAAGCTATAAACCGAAAACAAACCTCATATATCTCGCTTCCTGGTTTGTTATAAATCCGGCAATTAATGAAAACTTGTTTGGCTTCAGCGATAAACTCATCGAAGCAAGCATATTCGCCCCGTGTTAGACGTCTGTCCATTGTGCCAAAATCCATTGGATTTTGGACAATTTCGTAATAATCAGGAACCTAAAAATAATAATTCTGCAGTATGTAAAACAACTGAAAAGCTATTTATAATAGCAAAGATTGTCTAATTTTCCGATTTGTATTAAGTTTTAATACATGCTCAGGATGCCACCGGAGTTCCGATTTCGATTATAATTCCGATACAAAACGAGTTTCGATTTCGTTCCTATTGCATAATCAATCGGAACCGGTATTTTGACATTCACATTTTAAGCCTACTTGTTGTGATATGTTGCATAAAAATTATATCATTTAACTATTAAATTGTTTTCGATGAGTTAACTTATCTACAATCGATTGTAGTTTAGCTTTACAGAACCCAAAAGTGATTGCTAATTTCTTTGTGCGTTTTTCAGAATTGTTGCCAGCCCACAGACGCCCCAAATCAATATTACTTGTTAATAATACAAATCATCCGTATAGTCGCAAAATTTGTAGTTGCGATTTCGATTCCGGTATAAATTTGCTGTTCGATTCCAATATAATCCATTTCCCTATTTCAACACTAGATGTACTACGTAGCGCGATAATAGTGAAATTTAAATGCGTAGTATGTTCGATTAAACCTATTAGACGCAAAATGTTGCCTTATTTGTAAACATTGCAATACTGCAACAGAATTTTACTCCGTGGATGGTGCAACCGGAATTCCAGTTCCGGTATTGTTCACCTTCAGGTTCCGGTAAACTTTTACCGGAATAGCTTTAGAGAACCAAAAAATGATAGCCAATTTCTTTATGCGTTTTTGAGAATTGTTGCCAGCCCACAGACGCCCAAATCAATATTACTTGTTAATAGTACAAATTATCCGTATAGTCGCAAAATTTGTAGTTGCGATTCCGATTCCGGTATAAATTTGCTGTTCGATTCCAATATAATCCATTTCCCTATTTGAACACTAGATGTACTACGTAGCGCGATAATATTGAAATTTAAATGCGTAGTATGTTCGATTAAACCTATTAGACGCCAAATGTTGGCTTATTTGTAAACATTGCAATACTGCAACAGAATTTTACTCCGTGGAAGGTGCAACTGGAATTCCAGTTCCGGTATTGTTCACCTTCAGGCTCCGGTAAACTTTTACCGGAATTGAAAATTCAGGTATTAAATTTTGGTCGGTGGAAATTAGGGATATGCCGACACCGATTCCGTTTCCAACTTTAGTACACCATGCTCAATAAACAGATAGGATACTACCATAAGCGATTATAATTTTAGACGAACGGTTCATTTCAATTAATTTTTTCAAGCACAAACGCAAGAAAGATATCTGTTTTCCTGACCGGATACACTGATATGCGCCCAAATATGAAATTGATAGCATTCAAACTGACTGTTATGTGCATAAAGTATCGGAAAAGAATCGGCATCTTTTTGCTGTGCCGATGCCGATGCTCACGAAAATTGCTGATTATTACCGATGCCGATTAATCGGCACATCCCTAGTGGAAATTGAGATATTTTACAAACAATGTGGATAAATATTAAATAGATTTCATTAGTATAGTATGTAAACCATGACAATCGCCGAAAATAAACCATGGAAGGTAGATTTCGATTCCGTGGATTATGAAAATCCGAACTACAGCAGATAGAGTGAATACCTATCTCCAACTAGAGTTATTTCTCCAATACTGTTGAAAAGAAAAAATAAATTTTTGGTGGTATGTATTTTTCATTTTCCGGTTCCGTTTTCAGTAATTTTTTTCACATTCCGGTTCCGGTAAATTGTAATTCCGGTTGCACCGTGGTGGAAATTAATAACTTGTGTTGCTCCGTAACTGCGATCTGTTCAACCAAAAAACCGATTTAGATTTACCTGTTTGCGATTAACTGGCTTCAAAAACGGCCAAGCCTCTGGGTGATAACGAAGTGCCTCCAGTAATTGACGGCAAAGAGCTAATCGATTAGCTTCCAGTTCAACATCGTCTAGAACAAAAACAGCGTGGTTTAAGTGAACAATTTGAATATACATCCCTGGCAACGGCACCACAGGTCAAGAAATGTTTGTTTACAAATAAACGGCACCATATAGGTTAACTCACGTTCGTTGCCGTACTACATTATAATAGTCAAAAAGTATATTGCCAACTTTACACAATATTATTTGCCACGTTGCAGACCGCTTAAGTGCACGATCAAAACCTTTCCATAAACCGAACAATTAAATGAGAATTAAATATTGTGCTATTAAAATTAAATGTCGAGCTATAAACAACGCAAAACTACAGCGTAAATTAAAGAATAACGAGAAAGCCTCTGCAACGTCGCATATTTCCCTTAAAAATTAAACGCAAAGTATACAAACTAACGTTGAGAAGTGTTAGAACAAGAATCAATCTTGACATCTTTGATGATACCATTGGAATGTGAAACTTCATTGTAAGATCTAAACAATAAATTGCAGTGAGAAATAGCAAGACACATAAAAGTTTTAAGTTAACATTATCTGTCTTTCAACTGTTCTACTAAAAATGCTCGCGACTGTAGCAGCTTCTTAGCGCAGGGAGTTTGTTCAAATAATATCATTTAAGGTGTTCGCGAATGCCTAATAACTGAGCTGTTTTCTATCAGCGCTTACTGCTAATGTTTTGCAAATACCATACAGTAGAGATGTCTCGGGGCCGGGCACCAAACAGTGCCGGGGCACTGGCTATACGGTACCACGGACGGCACCAGAAATGCAATTTCCTGTGGTACAATTTAGCCAGGATTTGAACGCAACACCGTAAGTTTATTACACTGGCGTAGGAAAAATGTCGCGCAACGCGACATGGCAAAGAAAGGCATTTGATGTGGCAAAAACGGTACCGAACACCCAGGTACATGCTTACGCAAAGTTCATACAAGTTTAGTGCATTTTGCTGGCCCCGGTACCGGATAACATCCTGCCCCCGGGACTTCTTTACTATACAGGGTGTTCTTTTATCTCAACACGAAATGTAAAACGAGCAACATGACATAAACACCGCATTACAACATCCTATGTTAAAATCCTGACAATTGATTTTAAATTCATAGTAAATTAACAAAATACAACAAACAAACAAACAAACAAACAAACAAACAAACAAACAAACAAACAAACAAACAAACCTTTTTAGCTTTATATGTCTTCGTGAACTGTCATCACAATTTGAACACATCCAGTCGTCTAAAAGCCCAAACGTTCAAAGAAAAACTACTGCTTCGACCTATGCGCTATTGTAGAAATTTTACCATAGTTTTTGTGACTACCGTTACTATAGATAACAACACATAGGCGAAATTGTGCTTGCACCGGCGAGCTAAAAATATATCGTAGGCATGAACGGATGCAGCGAAAATGGTGGCAAAAATTCAAGAACAACTAGAAGTGTACATGGCTAAAATTTGTACCTCGTTGTTATATTCGGACAACTATTTAGCAAAATTTTTCAAATTGCTCCACAGTCCCAACATACGTTTCGATTTGCTAAAATGGTTTTCCACTTCATTATTATAATTCTAGTGGTTCTGGAATCCAGACTCTAAACCTACATTTCTGTTTTGCCGCTATGTATCCAATGCACGCCAAATGAAACATATCACCACAGTTGCTGCATGCAATGCGATTTCTCTGAGATTCTAGATCAACTCGACGGGAGCAAATACGACAATTAACTATGTCATCGGGAATGTCTGTGTCGCTCGCATTAATCGTAGACGAATCAGTGTGATCATTACGGTTTTCAACAGCTTCATCGGCATCACTGTCACTACTTATTGCAGTGCTGTGATCGTCATCACTAAACGAACAAACCAATACAGCCCATTTCAAGGGCATCTTGGCTAATCAATCTGGCATTTCGTTAGAACCATCGAGTGGGACAAATTATAAGCGGTGCCTCCGGGTCTAACCCAGAATACCTGATGAGTAAGCAGGAAGTTTTAGAAAGTGAGCGAGATAAAAATCATGAGCTAAAAATTTACGTTTCGGTTCTATAAGTATGATTTCAAACTAGAGCAGCATCTGGCCTAAGCTACATTTTCGAAAAGAATTTATATGTTATAGTAAAGATGTTGCAAACTACTCTTGCATGTGCGCAATGCCAAAAATATGGGAAAGGTTTGTGATGAGCCAACTTATCTAAAAACTCGGCTAACCAAATAAGTGCCAACTGGGATTTCTTAATACTGCCAGTGAGTGGTCGAGCGAGAAACAGTCCAATGCCAGAGGAAAGGAGCTGGGGGAGACGAAATATAGAAGGATAACTAAATTTCCTGTATTTTATAATTCGTGTTTTTACGCTTTGTTCCCTTGCTAGATACGACATATAGTTAACAAATATAACATGTGTGAAATGTGTTTCTAAGTATACAGAGTACATTACGTTCCCCATCGGCGAATATCCGCCTGTTTGTACATTCCTTTCTTTGCTAAACAGTAAGCATCCTGCAGACATATGCGCTATCAAAAACATATGTCTACCTCCCCGCACTGCTTTCGTGTTGCTCATTGGTTTCACTTTCGGTATCACTCGCGTTACTATCATGTTCACTACTATACAGTTCGCTACCATCGCGCTGTTGTGAGCAACTTGGTTCGCTTCTGTCGTCACATGAATCTTGTCCGGCTGTGGAGCCGTTGTTTAAGGCAAAAGAGCCACCAGGCGACTCAACTAATTTATTCGTAACAGCCGCAACACTACGTTTTCGACGAGTAACTGTCAACGCACAATCGGGACAGTACCATATCGTCACTGATGAGCAATTGAGCGAGTTCTAAATACAAGATTCGATAGCTGCACACACAGAAGCCGCGAAAAAACAGGGCAAACCAACAGAAATCACATTTTCAACAGCAACGTTGCTTACTATTCACAGTTTCAGGATACTGTCATTGACAGCTACAATATGACTAGATGAAAACAAAAATTCTGTTTTCGTTGAAACAATGTGCTTACTTACCGAAGCTCTATTTGATGGAGCACACTCTATATGATAAATTTTTGAACAGTCCACGCAAACAACAAATGAGTCGGCGTCACCTTTCCGACGGCAAACACGACACTTAGCATGTAAAAGTGATCGAGTCCAGATGATATGCTTTTCAAGAGTTGCTAAATGAAGATATATCTGAAACAACACATATTACCAAATTTCTGTGCAAACATAATGAATGGAAGCGCAATAACGGATCAAGGACGTTTGCCTATAGAAAAGCAAGGTTCGTGTTGTTTAATTCAAGTTTCGTCATATAGTATTAACAATTTGCTGGTTATATTTCTGCCTTAAAATCAGTATGCAACCGGAATCCCGGTTCCTTCATTTTTTCGCCTTCCAGTTCTGGTGAATTTTATCGGGATTAAAAGTCCGGTATTCAATTTTAGTTGGCGGAAACTAAGATATTTTACTAAAAATGGCTATAAATATTACACAGATTTCACTAGTATAGTATAAAAACCTTAACAATCACAGAAGATGAACCATTGAAGGTAGATTTCGCTTCCGTGGATTATGAAAATTTAAAATACAGCAGACAAAGTGAATATCTATCTCCAACTAGGGCCATTTCACCAATAATATTGCAAAAAAGATTTTTAATATGAACTTTTCGGCGGCATGGATTTTTCATTTTCCGATTGTTGTTCCGGTAATTTTTTTGAATTCCGGTTCCAATAAATTGTAATTCCGGTTGCACTCTGCGTAAAATCTATTCTTAGGCTGACATGACGTATTAATTGTCCTTCCAGACAGGATTTTTTTGTAACAAGTCTAATGAAAGATAATATGATTACTACCATCATATTTTAAAACCAGTCGTAGTGGGACTACATTTATTGAGCGAAGCTCGAACACACGTAAGCAATTAAGGTAATATGCAAATTAGTTATTAGCTAACTATTCATTTATCGGTTTTGGACGTTTGTAAGCAATTTCCTCAGATTCCTCGCACGCAAAAACCTTTCTGCCACCCTAATAATTATTGAAATAATTTAAAAAGTCCTAATTTTGCCTGGTCAATTAAGCTAATATGCAAATTAGCTATTAGCTAACTATTCAATTATCGGTTTTAGACGTTTGTAAACAATTTATTAAGATTCCTCGCACCTGAAAACCATTTAGTGCTGAAATTATATTGCTTTTAACCTTAATAATTATTGAAATAATTTAAAAAGTCCTTATTTTGCCTGGTCAATTAATTAAGCTAATATGCAAAATAGCTATCAGCTAACTATTCAATTATCGGTTATGGAGGTTTGTAAGCAATTTCCTCAGATTCCTCGCACGCAAAAACCTTTCAGCCACCCTAATAATTATTGAAATAATTTAAAAAGTCCTAATTTTGCCTGGTCAATTAAGCTAATATGCAAATTAGCTATTAGCTAACTATTCAATTATCAGTTTTAGACGTTTGTAAACAATTTATTAAGATTCCTCGCACCTGAAAATCCTTCAGTGCTGAAATTATATGGCTTTTAACCTTAATAATTATTGAAATAATTTAAAAAGTCCTAATTTTGCCTGGTCAATTAAGCTAATATGCAAAATAGCTATAAACTAACTATTCAATTATCGCTTATGGAGGTTTGAAAACAATTTAATCAAATTCCTCGCACCTAAAAACCCTTTAGTGCTGAAATTATATTGCTTTTAACCTTAATAATTAGTGAAATATTGTAAAATGTCCTAATTTACGCTTATAAACTATGCTAATATGCAAATTATCTATTAGCTAACTGCTCAATTATCCGTTTTGGAGATTTGTAAACAGTCTACGCAGATTCCTCGCACCCAAAAACCCTTTAATGCTAAAATTAGATGGCTTCTAACTGTAATAATTAGTGAAATATTGTGGAAAGTCCTAATTTAGGCTTAATTAATTATGCAAATTAGCATGTAGCTAAAAAACGGCTTGAAATTTTCAAACAAGAATGCGAGGTTAACACTCCAGGATAATTGGCTTTCAAACAAAAAAAAGTTTATCAAAATCGGTTCAGCCGTTCCTGAGATTCTTTTCGGACGGACAGACGGACGGACGGACATCCACCTTTCGACCCCCAAGAACAAAACATAAAACGCTTCGCGAAACTCCGAGCTTTGCTCGGAGTTTCGCTACGCTCAATAACAACCTTACCCTCGAAAGTGTAGCTGACTGTAGAAGAGACTCTAACCACATATCTAACCCAAAAATCGCCTGAGAAGTATTAACGTTGTTATCTGAATCCTCTGTGCTAGTCGAACCTAAAAATAAACTTAACAAAACAGTAATATACTAAAAAGCAAAAAAATTAAGAACTGCTAATAAATCACACCATACAATAGTAAGCACCATTGAAATTCCCTTTCGGTATGAAAATTCGTCTTTTTCGCGACTAGTCCAGATTAAATGTGGTATTTTTATCAGTAAGAGAAGTCGGATTACTACGTACATCAGCTGTTGTAGTGCGCGGGAAAAACCATTACAAATTATGACAATCTTTATATGGTTCAACTGTTCAAAATCAAAGGGTAAAAAAGTAAGAAAGTTGTATCTTAATAGCCCGGTTATGGTCACGTAACACGAAACTTAGGTCATATTAGTCACTTGGCATAAAATTATGCAATTTCTTTAAAGTGATTTTCGTTCAAAACTGTGCGTTTTGCACGCTTAAACATCTGTTTAGTATTCCTCGTTGTCATTTTAATAGCACTTCATTGATTTCACTTTTCTTAAAGCTTGTCAAATTCACGCTAATTAGTAGTGCTTCATAATTTGTTTTTTGTTTCCACAAGGGTTTTGGTATTGAACGCACTTTCTGACATGTTTTCCAAAAAATCAGCGACAAAAATTTAAAATCTTTCGCAATTTTCTAAGTTGGCTATATCAAAGTTTAGCGGTGGTAAAAATCCATTTTTATGTGGCTTAAATTTATTTGTTATCTTGCTGTTGTTTTATGTATAATTTCGAACCAGGGTGGATTTCCAAGGGAGTACAACGCGAGGGGATTTGCCGAGGAGCAAGTTAACCATACATGCAACACCTCGCCTAACAAAACACGAGAAGAGTCCAGTTTCTTGCATGCTTACACTTTATTTTGCACAATTAACACACCGTGTGATTTGAAAAAACTTGTTTTCAAAACATTGGAGTCGACGAATGATGGCGGTATAAATGGTCCTATGTTGGAAAGTTCATAAGCATGATAGACTTACATCCAAACTGGTTTTTAAGATATTTCCTGCATATGCCTTCGGCAACGAGACGCAAAGCGTTGCGGAGCTCTCGAACAATTTCTATCTGATTCTGACACTGGCTTGAGTCTTCACTCCGTTTCTGTGCTAACTCAGTTCTCCACGCTTCTCGCTGCGGAACCTAATAATTTCAGAAAGCAATATACTCCAAAGGAAAGACTAAATGTTTTTAGTGTCACGAAATCTTTTCAAAAACCAATGGATACATACCTCTGGCCACGGGTTTTTTTGGTTGAAATAGAAGGTTTTCACCCACTTTGTTTAAAAAAACCGTCGAAATTCTAACAAACCCACTAGAAACCTTCCTAGTCTTCCAAGTGTTTTCCACAGAAAACAATTTTACCTAATACTGAAACTTAAATCAAAAATACAAACTGAGACAAATAAAATATTTTTGCACCTTCCCCTATCGGAAAGTTACTTCGTAGATGCATGTATGTATATATATATAATACATACGTAATTATATGTCTTTTCGAACGTATTTGAAAAACCCATTTTATTTAAAAAAACCCACTGAAATTAAAAAACCCACTAAAACACCCACGCCGAATTTTGAAAAAAGAAACCCTGCCGTGCTGCACGGGACCTGGTTCAGTTATTTTGTGTTAATATAACGGTCAATCACGGAGCGTTTCAAACGCTCAACTTTACGCGTAATATACACTGAATTGAAAAAGTCCATCAGCGCAAAATGCCGTAAGACATAAAAAGAACAGAGTTCAAGTGAAGGTATGCATGCCCGTACATATACACAGAAACCATCAAGATAAAAAGAGAACTCATTATCATCGTTATGCATACTTTCACGAGCAACGCCAGCCATGTAAGTCTGCATATGAGTAAAATTTAATAAAACCATGAAACAGGTTCAAAATACTTCTTGGTCAAGTTTTTCAGTAATGCCTCAAAAACTAAACGTTCTTGCAAACGTCGCACAGTGTAAAACATATAGTCATGAACAACAACACTTGTAGCCATGAATTATACCTTAAGCAGTCCGAGACCACCAAGATGTAGTTTGTCTTCCAACTCCAGGATTTGACTTCGCAAATCAGTTTCAATCTGCTTGGGACAGTTTTCTTCTGAATGTGGATTCAATTCATTATTTTGACTATTTTTTCCATCACAATATTTCGGTGGAAAATCCCAGGAACTCAGTTGCGCTAACCAATTGTTTGGTTGTGTGCATTTATCGTGCGGCAAAGATAACATGTCGTTTAAGCGCAACTTGAATATCCTAAAGCATATTGAATCAAGTAGGTAATAGCATCCCATGCACATGTTAATGAATACCAAGGTTTAATTAAAGACATAATGTATGCATGTTCGTTTTCTTGTACGAACGAAATTTATTCCGGATTGGAACTCAAGACTCGGTACAGCTGGCGGGCAGTGAAACGATGCAAATAAGCAAGTTGTGCACAAGTCTAAACTAAACTAACAAAACTTATAATAACATGAAAAATATGAATGAAAATCCCGTTTGATACATTAGGTTTCGTTTCGTGACGCAAGAAAAATTTTTCAACATGCCGTGCAGAATGCCGAATACTTCAATTTCAATATCCGTATCTGGCCGTTGCATGATACTTAAGAGCAAGAGCGCGTAATATTTCGACAAATAGTACAATTAAACACGCATATTTAGTATTACAATTACATATTATGATTTGTTACAATTTTTTTCAATAATTTTTATAATTTTGTTCCTGTAATTATGCAACTCTTTTTATTTGGAAACATTTCAATGTAAAAGTACGTATCTCTACATGCCAGGGAGGCAAATCCGAATCCATTGTGAATTTACTGCGGAACACTGTTGGATTAGGCTTTCGGATTCGGCTTTTTTACAACCGAATCGGAATCCGAACCACAATGTTTCGCCGAATTCGAATCCGAACCTTTGTTGCCGCCTTGCTATATGCTCCATAAATACCGAACCCGATACCCTAAGTATAGCGCTATAGCAATACCGATTACAGATTCATCCATCCAGCATTAAAAAATACGTACAATTGTGCAATTTACAAATTCAATACTCAATAGTTGTCCACAATTTGAAAATGCCATCCAGCGTATATATAACACGCACCTTAAATTGTCGGCTAGATCGTTTTCCCGAACACCACGTCGATTTAGCGCATCAAGCAATGTGTCTAGCGTTTCAACTGATGTGATTACAGACCAATGTGGAAAATACGGGTGAACAATTGAGTCAACTGTTCCACTGAAGTTTTGCGACGACGCGCTTTCTTTGCCACTGCGTTTTTCAAGATTGGTCACGAAATCAATATCGTAATCGTGCACAACACATGCGCCCATGTGACCCGAACAAGCGAGTAAAGATCGAAACAGATTGATTTTCTCACACATAACACCACTTCTTGATGTGTCACTAATGCACGACTTAATCCCAGACTGGGAACATGCTTCTGTCGAATTTCTATCGCCAGTAGCAATAGCAGCAGACATAGTGGCAAATATATTGCCTTCACACTCGGCTGCCACAGTAGTGGTATTTGCCTCGGGTTTTACATCATTTGAGTAACGTTCTATGCTTTCAACAGAGCTGCTATGTTGCTCACATACACGCAGCGCAATCAATAAGTCATCGCTTACCTATAAAACATGAAAAATACGAAATAACTACAAAATCAATGCAATTAACAGCGAATGCTAGCTCCGCATTACATTTACGGCGCGTTGCATCAGGTAGTTGTTTGAATTTAAAACTGTTTTGAGTTATAGTTATGAATACCGGAGGTCAGGATAAGACTCCGGCACAAAAATCACCGTACGGCTCCAAAGAAACCTTTACCGGAGGTTCCGGAAATCACTGTAATTAAATTTTTCCATTTTTTTATGAAAATTCCGGTTTTCAGCGAGTTGGTTTACAACTTTTGTATAACTTTGTAAGCTTCAATTGCACAGCAACCTTCTTAAATACAAAGCTTATGAACGATTTTTGATATTACTTTGGAATTACTGTTAAAAGTTGCAAAGTCAACATTATGATTACCTATGACCAAATTGTAATTTTCGGCTCAGACTAACTTGTGCGATTGCTAACTAAGAATGGCGATTTACTTTTATATTATTTTAATGTCATGATGCGTCGTCCGGTACCGTACAGCATCGTACTTGTATTACCGCATGGCACGTCATATCAATTAGTAAACAAGATTTTTAACTTGCAGCCTCGTTCTGCACCGGATGACAAGTATAGCGCCATCCTAAGACCGGTGAATCAAGTGCAAATGCATATAATAAGTAACAACAAGACAGATCCATACATCGCCTATGAACATTAATTTTTATTACTTTATCAATCGGAGTAGCACAACCGCATGCATCCGGCGGAGGACGGTCGTTCGATCCGGGAGCTTCGACTAAAATTGTTGACACTGCCGGCAATACCCAATAACGCCGATAAGCGCGATCTTTCCCAAGTAAAGTAGCCCAACCGCCAGCTTTTCCAATATGACCCTCAAGCTCAGCTACAAGAGCGCGTTCGGTTGTTAAATTTTGTTCGCGCTGCAAACCTCTAACTTGGTCAATAGTCGGACAGTTGCTATTGCTAAATATGACTGCGGGTTTAGCTGTATCTGAATCGTTCTTTGAATTCGAAAGTGACCTGCTAACGTTGCTTCCATCGGTACTGGCACTAGAAGATGCAGTACTATTCGCTCCGAAGTCTTCGTTTAATCGTAGAAACTCAAATCGAACAGTCGACAATTGTGTTGTCAAATCCGACAGTCCCGTTACCCATGTCTCCGTACTATGGCCCATAATATTGTTAAACCTTGACTTTGAATGGATCGCAGCGCCAGCGTTACTCGAACCATTTGTCAAACGTGTAGTAGTACCGCCGCCACGTTTTTCGATTGCTGCAACTTCACGCTGTAGACGGGCAACTTCTTTTTCTACCAAGCGACGAACGCGTGTGCGCTCAACTGTGACTTCCGAAGGTGGTTTGTGTATGTCAAAAACGAACTCAGTAGCTGCTGACTGTATTTCTTCGTCGTTATTAATGGATTTCCTGAAACATAAATAGAAATAAAGTGGAAAAGTTTAATATCAAAACTATTAATAAAGAAAACTAACAGACTACCAGAACATAAATCCCGGTGAGAACCTGCAGAATGGTACTCATTACCATTCCCCGAATCGATCATTTGCGATTTGAAACCTCTTGACGCTTTGAATGTTCTAATGCGAATGCTCCGTTGACATACATTTGGTACTTTACGTTGTCAGACATGCGGTACTTTAGGAACTTAAAAACATCCGTCAGTTCCATGAAATTCATCGGTCGTTAGTGTCAAAACAGCTATTCCAATAAACATCGGGAACTTCGCTGCCGAATCACGAAAACATGATTTTTAGCAACAGCAACAAAAAACGAATGTCAACGATCGAAATGTGAGCATAAAGTTGCAAAAATGTGGGTACAAACTTTTTGTTCCTCTCAGCGACTACCGATCGCCACAGTTTCTCAATACTTGCGGGCGTTGCAAGTTTATTGCGCGCGGCATCGGCTTCCCGTGTCTGCCGCGATTCCAAAAATTGCAACTGTTTCAGTTTCCACTTCAGTACTCGGACTCGTTCACTTGAAGCGTCGATAACATCACGAACACAAGCAAAGGACATAATTTGAGCAATCAATGTTTCAGCAATGACTAAACGATCTTCTATAAATGACAAAAATAACAAACAACACGTTTCCACCGGAATTCCTGCAAAAATTGATTCCTGTCCCTGTTCCGACATTGCGGAACGCAGGAACAGGAAAATTTCGTAGTTGCGAAATTATTAAGCGAACTTCATGCCTTTCATCTCATTCAGGATACTTAATAAGTTGTTAAACTGAAATTTTTCTTGAATGATTTTGTATAGTGATGAAAATGAAAAAGTTAATCGTGAAAAACTCGCTTAAGGTACGTTTTCGAGAAGATTACTAGAAAGTAAAACTCACTTGGTATTGAAAAATAGAAATTTAGAAAAATGGTCATGTTAAATTCGGTGACAAGGGGGTAGCCAGAATTACATTTGTGAACAGGTGGTTTACAGGATATATTTCCATATTTCCACTGTACATAATCCATGTTTGATGACTCCTTGGAATCACAATCCGTTACACACTTATAGTAACGAACCTGTAATGTTCCAACGCAAGTTTCTAAAATCTTTCTTTGCTCAAATAAGGTTTTATGACATAAAAATTTAAAATTGAAATCCCTAGGTTTGCGTAACATGCTCACATACTTTACCTGGTTCAAGCTGTGAAATACAGTCCGCTTCTAAACGGTCCAAAAGTTCGCCATGGTTAAGTTTAAGGTCGATGCCTGCGTCATCGGAACATCTAAAACAATGCTAGCAAAGTTGAGAAGAGAACACAATATATGTTAAATGTTTTACAATTTGCCATAAAACATAAAAATTAGCATTACATTATGAATGAATTGTAGGTGGTTCAAGGTTACAACGGAAATTAATCAATAGTGACACGTTAGCTGATGGTTGTAAACAACAGCTGAGCATAATATATATCATCATACCTGTAGTGTCCTCTGTGTTGCGTGCGCCAAACGTACACCGAGCGTCCTGTATAATAGCCACTGGATAACAAATGTTGGCGAAGAACTTCGGTTACTGTGTTCTGATTTAACGGCAAATCGCGCACGCCACAACCTTAAATATAATATTTTGATTAATGAGCGGAAAATATAATATTTCGATAAATGAGCGGAAGACGCTACTCGCAACACATAGATCCCTGAACTACGATGGCCTCAGTCTGGACAAGTCTCAGTATCGATACCGGTTTTTCAGTCTTGGTGGTTTAAAATCGAAATTAAAAAACTAGAGAATTCGCCAAAATAAACATGTAAAAACACAAAAAAATTATGAAAAAACATAAAAAATAGGAAAAAGTATTATAAATAATTTATTTCAAAATCTATAATCCTGTTCCGCTTTGCGCCCTGCGTATTAATCGGTTTTGAAGGTTCGTAGGCAATTTATTCAGATTCCTCGCACCAAAAACCCGTTATTGCTCAAATTAGATTGCTTGTAACCCTAATAATTAGTGAAATATTGTAAAAAGTCCTAATTTAGGCTTATTCAATTTTTCAGCAAATAAAATTAAAACGAAAGCAATAATCAGAGATTCGATGAAAAATGCGCGCTTTTACTGGCCGATAACATCGAATATCCGGCAATAAGTGCTTTACGGACATTAGCTATTCACAAGTGTTATGCTGCAAAATGATATCCGTTTGAAATTTTCAAATCATACCATGAATTAATCTACAGTCTTGCGCAGATCGAGTTGCTTCCGCAATCAACGGTAAATACATTCGGCTATCCAAATCTGGTACGTCTACAGTTTCTGCTTTGTCATGTATATCAACTGTAAGCATAAAAAATTATATGTGAAACGTATTATTGAGGAAGCGAAATCGCTAAGCGTTTTATATTTTATGCTTGGAGTCATCTCAGGAACCCCTGAACCGATTTTGACAAACTTTTTTGTTTGAAAGCCTGTCATCCCGGAATGTTAACCTCGCATCGTGTTTTAAAATTTTAAGTCGTTTATTAGCTACAGGCTAATTTACATAATTGTTCATGGTTAAGCCCAAATTGGGAATTTTTATGATATTTTACTAATTATTAGGGTTACAAGCAATGGAATTTCAGTACTAAAGGGTTTTTTGGGCGCGAAGGATCTGAATAAATTGTCTACAAATCTTCAAAACGGACAATTGAATTGTTAGCTAACAGTTAATTTGCATATTACCTTAATTGATAAGACTAAATCTGACTTTTTGCAATATTTCACTAATTATTAGGTTTACTGAAGGGTTTTTGGGTGTGAGGAATCTGAATAAATTGTTTACAAACATCCAAAACCGATAAACGAATAGTTAGCTAATAACTAATTTGCATATTAGCTTAATTGCTTAAGTGTGTTCGAGCTTCGCTCAATAGATGTAGTCTCACTACGACTGGTTTATTAGGGTTACAAGCAATATAATTTCAGCAATAAAAATTTTCTGGGTGCGAAGAGTCTGAATAAGTTGTCTACAACAAACCTTCAGAACCGATAATTGAACAGTTAAATAGCTAATTTGCATATTAGCATAATTGATAAGCTTAAATTAGGACTTTTTACAATATTTCAATAATTATTGGGTTACAAGCAATCTAATTTCAGCAATAAAGGGTTTTTTTGGGTGCGATGAATGTGAATAAATTGTCTATAAACCTTCAAAGCTGTAAATTGAATAGTTACCCAATAGCTAGTTTGCATATTAGCTTAATTGCTTAAGTCTGTTCGAGCTTCTCTCAATACATGTAGTCTCACTACGACTAGTATTATAACCAGTCGTACTGGAACTACATGTATTGAACGAAGCTCGGACATACATTTAATCAGTCTAGTTAAACATTCCGAGCTTATAAAGCACAAACAGAGAGTTTGACCTATTTGCTTTCCAATTAAACTAATATGCCACTTAGTCATTAATTCAAACACTATTCAGATTTCTCGTACCCCAAAACCCTCCAGTACTGACATTGAATTACTTGTAACCCTAATAATCAATCAGTGAAATAATTTAAAAAGTCCTAATTTTGGATTAACCAAGTAAGCTAATATGCAAATTACTTACTAACAAATACAATTATCGGCTTTGAAGGTTCGTAAACAATTGATTCAGATTTCTCGCACCCAAAAGCCTTCTAGTATTGAAATAAGACTGCTTTTGCGACAACACCTATACATTATATGACGTGCATATTAGGGTTCAAGGCAGTTAAGCTGGCCAAACTGTCTAAATCCCTTAGTCTACAAATCACTTTATGTCCAGTCCCGCACGGTTCCCTAGCCAGAAATTTTACGAAGGAAATCTAACATCAAAAACCAATATACCGGACGCCAGATACACAGCTTTTGTAGAAGAACCCACCTTCGTCCCCGTCCTCCTGATCTTGAAATTGAAAAACAGCGATCAGCAAAACTTGCAATAGCTTGCCATAATAACCTCCATCGCGATCCCAGAAGCAATGAACAAGTGTGTCTAAAATAACGTGTCATGTTAATAAAACCTTCGCATCAAAAATGTCCGAAACACTAGACAAATCAGTTTGGAGACTGGAAATTATCACAATAAAAACTCCGAATTTTGTAAAAATAGAAAGTCAAATATAACCTAATGTAAATAAGCCTTAAAAATACATTTTAGAACATGAACTGACAAACGAAAGAAAACCAAAAAACCTCTCAACTAGCTTCAGGGTTCATGCAGAGCATTGCAAATCCTTAGTATACAAGCGAGCAATTACCTAGGCTAATTCCATCTGCAAACAACTCGGTAGCCGCGCTAAAATGTTCAGAAAAACCGTGAATAAACTGGATCAGTGATAATACACGACCAAAGTGTGATGTAGTCATTTGTTTAGGTAGTTCTACGCGTGTAAATTGTGGCAGCGGCTAAAAATAAATAAAACGTGCTTCTGAAACCAAGAGTTAAAATTAGTAAGGTTCCGCAACCTCGACTAAGCATAAAAAATGCCGGAAATTTGCACAAAATCTGCACTTTGGCTGTTAACACTTCAAACTGTTTATGGTTACGGCAATTTATGAAAAAGCGTGAAAATCAGACGTACTTATTAAAGAAACAGTAAAAGATCCAAAACCTTCGCTTCTGATATCCCAAATCGTGGGAAAACCTGGAAAATTCCCCCAAAACTTTCGAATCACTTCCCTCACTATAACAGCCTATATCTCACCAAACCGCGACGTACATATTAGTTTCCTGCCTGGTACTCCTGATTTACCGTTTGTGACAACTAAATGGTTGGAGCTGCTGACAATTTGAATTACATTGCTAACAACTAGCAAAATATAGCTGTCTTTACAAAGATTAGATACATCTTACTTTGAAATCATCGCATTCTAAATCTTCCCGGATTCGCTTCCATTCCGACATTGCCTGTTGCTCTTTTCGCTTTTCTTCGCGTATTCGTTCTCGTTCTACTTTCTGCCGTTCTTTTTCCTAAAATAATGCGATAATTGTGAAACAAAGGGCGGACAGCGGATATCAATAACAGTTAGTTGTGTAAAATGTGAAACCGGCTGACTTAGCACAAAACGGCAGTGTGTTGAACACACACTTATCATCGTAAAGTCAGGGTATCGGCATTTGTGGAAGCAAACCGATACCGATACTTGTAAGTTCACAAAATTACTCTCACAAAACATTGCTGAATTGCGCAGAATTTTAGAAAAATATACTTTTGTGCTTGGTGTGGGGTGGTTACGATTCCACACGCAGGCTACTAATAGTAGACTTGTAGCAATGATACTTTGTTTTACGTTGTCATAGCAGCTGCTTTTGTGACGAAAACTAATACTCGGTTAACGCGTTGAACGACAGTTTGTACCTCAAAACGAAAGTGATGACCCTAAAAAATTGCTTGAGAAACTGGCTCTCCTATTTGCTAAGACGGGGTCATGCAAGCAATATCTTTAAATTCTGAACGAAGTTGCAGTACACGGAGCGGAGAAATACAGCTGCTTTCGTGAAAACGAAAGTTCAACAACAATGCTAATTAGAGGCATACTTTGGAATATAACCAGTCAATATAGCTCATATAACAACACCAATCATATGAATTTACGCTGTTGAAAGCAGAATCACAGTACGTATGATATTAATGAAGCGATGAGCGAAACAACCATATTTTAGCATCACAAAGACTCACCAGGGCTCTAACAATTGAAGAACACTGGCTTAAGACTGATGCACGCTGCGTTAACAAACTTAAAATTAACTTCAACTATAGCGCAACCTAAACCGGTCAAGCATACTATGACACTCGGTCTTAGGCAACTTGCTGTCTTGAAGGACCGGTACCAACAGGGCCACGTTAGACACGCAAAGATAACTATCAACATGAGCTGCAATATATACGTAATACGTATATGGAGGCTACCAGCGGAAAAACTAAGCGATCTGTATGTTATGTAGTGTGTAAAGCAAACCGTGAAAAAATCAAAAAACTACCGCGTACAGTAATTTCTTGTAATCTTTATATTTTTCAAACGAAAACCGAGCGTGATAGGATTGTTTTTCATGCGAGTCAATTACGGATCGTATATAAAATCTGGTCCCTGTTAGATTCCGCAAATAACGTGCTGGCCCGGATCCTTAGGCACCGGTACCGGGGACAGGACCCGAGACATCTCTAGTCGGTGTGTTCTTACTATTACTAGTTCGAAAAATATCCTAAAAACAGTAACAACTGGTTAAAAAATACCGAGCTCGTTAAAGAAGTTGAGCTTTAAACTTTAAAACTCAAATTATCACCTTCATAAATATATAATGAAAATTGAACAAGAGTTCTGGTTGCAGACTGTTGCATATCGAAAAATAGTTTTAAACAAATTTTAGAGTACCACGTTAGGTGAATGCAAAAAAGAACAATTAGTAACAATTAGAAAATATCTTAAAATATTGCCTGTTCGCGTTCTTCTTTTTTGCGCTGCTTCGCTTCTTCAACTTCTTCACGCTGCTTCGCAAGGATAGCTTCCTTTGATTGTTCGCTTCCATCATTGCCATTTTTACCTGAGATAAAAAATTCAACATTGTCCGCGTTGCATAAAGGAAGAACATAATACAAATCACAAATCTTTAATGCCATGCACAGGAATAAGAACCTGAATTTCACTGTAAACATCGCACACGCACATTGTAAATAAATTTGTTACATTACAAGCGAGTTGCAACAACGATGTGACCGGATATACGAGCTACCGTGTATGGTTAAGAAAAATATATAAACATACCTATCATGTCTTTCACGTTGACTTCCGACCCACTCTTTTTCAGTGACTTATTCTTCGTCGATTCAGATTTGACACTACATGACTTATCGCCTTTTTTGCCATCGCTTTCACCTAAGAAGAGCGAAATAATAACTTCTCAGTGCTGTATTCGAACTGATAAATTAATTTCAATATTATCTTTAAAGCTTAAAACTGGCTGTGACTTGATTCCAGAGAGCCATTTTTGGCACAACGAATCTTGAAAATCGTATGCCTGTGCGTTTTTAGCATAATGAGCGTGTTGCAGGATTCCACTCTGTCTAAATATAACAAGTGCGCAATTTTAAAATCGTACACTAGTTAACTCGAGCTATTTTTTCTTTGCTAACCTCACCATAGAAGTGTAAAAGAATGTATACTTGTGTGTACAGATTAGCAAACAAAATTGTGATATAAAGTGGCGTACAATTTTAAAATTGCACGGTAATCTCAAAACTAGCAAATCGGTGGTAGTCACTCAAAGTTATTATGAACAGCGCGTAACAGAATATCAAAGAGTTTGACTGAAATAATGGGCTAAACTACATTAAAAACTCACGTTTAATTTTTCTTCTTGCTTCATGCGCTTTTGTCGTATTTATTTGGCTTTTCCTAACAAGTGGAGTTTGAGGAAAACGCGGGCGTGGACCAACGAATGCTTTCGAAAAAGATGGTGCTTTTGAACTAAACTCTTTCTAAAACATTAAATCAGCAACCTAACACTTGAAACAGACCTCGTACAAAAAATTTAATTGCAAACATGGACACATACCAACGCATTTTGTATCCTGTTTAAAATAGCGTTTGTAAAACCGATTTTTAAAACGTTCATTTTCTACATTTGCGTGGACCAACGAATGCTTTCGAAAAAAATGGTGCTTTTGAACTAAACTCCATCTAAAACATTGAATCAGCAACCTACCACTTGAAACAGAGCTCAGACAAAAATTAAATTGCAAACATGGACACATACAAACGCATTTTGTATCCTGTTTAAAATAGCGTTTGTAAAAATATACGTATCGTTAACCCTACCGTATAACAATTTTATGGCAATGAACTCGGGGAGAAGCCTCTGAACATGAAGATTAATAGTGTTTATTTTCAGGAGGGTATAACATTGCATAAAGCACGGCCAGTGCAGTATAAGCATAGTCCTAAGCATTAAGCATAAAGTTTTCTGATGGAGAACATGACTGCAACAGTAGTATAAGCATAGTCCTAAGCGTTACGAGACACAATTTTTTGCTTTGGCTATTAGGCTCACGCTTAGGAATATGCTTTAATGCTTATTAGGACTACGCTTATACTACAATGACCATAATTTATACAGTTATACCCTCCTGAAAATAAATGCTATCAACTGTTATATGGTAGGGTTAACGCTCGCATTTGGAACTCGATTAAAATTAATTGGCAGTTTTAAAAATTGCCACTCGTTAATCCTACCTCATGTCGTTCCCGGTGGCACAGCAAAATTTATCACTGTGAATGCTGCATTAATTCATTGTTTTATTCAAAGTCATATTCCTTTATAATTTGTATTCTAGTTTGGTGAACCATAATTTAACGTCGCACGGTCAACACTCGTGAGTGCTTTCCAAAAAAATATACCCAGAATTGGATTACAATAACATTCAAGAGCGTATTCCGTGGGTTACCCAAAAACACTCTCTATTCTCGAATACCACTATCTAAATCACCAAACTTTATACTTCACAATAAATAGTACACTTCGGCAATATAAAATAACATTTTCACACACACTACGTGTCAGACCCAAGAGTTCTCAATAAACCAGGATACACAGACTCTTTCACAAATTGCAAAATAATACTCCGATAGGATGTTCAAATACGACCCAAAAATTCCACTGATTACTGTGTAAATTCCGTTGGAAAATTCGTAGACACTATTTGTTTCAAACACCACAAACCTCTACTAAGGCCACACAGGCCACCAATTACCACTGCACACAGCAACAAACAAAACTAATCTACCAATAGGCAATGAAAGTAAAACGGCAGTGTGTCCTTAAGGACAAACCAAACTCTTCTATTTTCTATAATCTACTTATCTGCGGTCTATACTTCCGTAGGCGCGAAAACACTGTCTTCTGAGACTTTTCCGCGAATATGTCAAAAAATTTTCAAACTTGGGGTTTACAAACACAAAGTAATTCACACCCAGGGCTTCACCGAAATCAAGACTTAGACCGCAAATTATCTAAACAAAACTCCAATATTTTGCACACAGCTATATAGCAATTCCTAACACTAGCACACTTGTGCTATAACCAAGCAAATACAGCCAAGTAAACTCCGAAGCTAATAAACGTCAATACGTAATAACAACCGGCAACAACTCTGCCGCGATACACAACTGAAGCCCCTTTTTAGATGCAAGCGCACGACCCTTATATACTCGTAAAATTAAAGGGCAGCATGAACTTTATCGACTTCACAAAACTCTAAAGAATTTCCGAAACTTAAATGCTTAATTTAATTTATAAATCTTATGGTTTTTTCTAATTGATTTCTAGCAAAAATTTACCACAAAATTATACAAAAAACTTATTTTGACTTAATACTTGGGTTTTTATAACAATTTTTGAAATTAAAATTTGAAGTAAATTCTCCGAATTAAATATTTTGACCAGAATTCCAAGTTTCGAAAACAACCCTGATCTTTAAAATTGCATAAAAAGTCAAAAAATCCCATGTTTTGTCGAAAATCCACAAAATTCAAAACAAAATTATTCCGCAAATTTAAGTAATTCCACGAACTAATAAATATTTTGACTTCCCTCGACTTTAATATGCTTTCTAATTCTTAGAATTATCGTATTTTAAATTTTCCGAAACGGGGCTACATAGCCATACTCGTATTTCAAAATTCTAATTTTAGCTCTTAAGCTTAAAATAACACGCTTTGAACTTATAGCAAAAATGACTATCAGAGTCTACGAAGTATCTAAAGTTTAAGTGGGCATTGTTTTCCCTTACACCCCAGTTGATTTTATCCAAGAGGCACACTATCCTGTATAATAATTGTAATCCGCACTCAAGCAAAACTTTAAAACCAGGCACCACAATATATTATGCAGGAAAAAATACAAACTAGAGCACACAAATACCATGCGTACCAGCGAATATTCCTGTAAAACATCACTTGGGCACGTTTAGCTGCAGTTACAGCTGGCTTGCCCGTACAGTAACACTGTACAACAACAACAACAATGCAACCAACAACAAGAATAATAATAATAATAATAACAACAACAACAACGCATCGCTACATAACACACACACAGAAAATATATGTACGATATATATGTATGCACGTGCAATTTTTACAGGAAAATTAAAAATCAAAAAATTAATAAAAGGGGTAAACCCCAAAAAAACAAAAAACTAAATATAAAAAATTTAAAACGAAGGGGGTAATCAGTGTAAAATTAAAAACTCCAAGTTATAATCGCCCAAAATTAGTAGAAAGGGGGGTAGTAATTAAAAATTCATACCCCCTGCTAAATTTTTTTAAAACCCCTATGTAACAATAAATTAAAAAAACAAATTGCAAGATATTCGTATGTATGCAAGTTCTTATCAAAATCTAATACGTACTGTCGTCCTTCCGTGGCCTAATGTATCCAAAGTGCTTCTGTGGCAAAACTTAACATTTCGCGCCGATGCATTTATAACACTTTAACAGCGACCCTATTCTATTATTTTTATGTTTTTGTAGCGTTGTGCTAAGTTGCAATATTTGTGTGACACTTGCTAATTTAAGGGCATTCAGTTTTTCCTATGTACTGCAAAACAAACAACGCAAAATTTAGCCTGGTACTGGCTTGTTATCCAAATAAACATATTTACTTTTCGAGAGTTTCAGTTTTTTGTGAGGAATGATTCTAGAGGAAGCCTAAGTTTTAGGCTATCTTTCGCTTAGACAAGCTCAAAATATAGCTTTCCGGCAATATAAATTAATTTGACAAGTGGAAATCGATATCGAAAACTTCGGACTTATCAAAGTTGAACAAAGTCATTTACAACACATGCATGAGAGAATAAACTATGTAAAAGTAAGTCAAACAAAGTCAATCAGTTCCATTTTCTGAAGTTTAGAAAAACATCCGGCAAGCTAGAATACCGGAGCCGAAGCTGGATGTCGATCTTTTGCCGGAACTGGGCATCCGGTCGTCCTCTGAAGATTATATACGATAAAAATACCATGGTTAATCAAATCAGTTTACTTTTAAGCGAAAACTCTGTCCATCGAAATAACATCGACCTTTGAGCAACATTCGTAGCTTGTTCTTTGTCAATCCTCCACGTATGCGGCTAAAAAATCAACTACACATATTTGTATGCAGATATTAATGTATCTCAAATCGTAAACAAAACACTAATTATATAACGTTGCTTGCAAATGTTTATAGTACACTTTTTGGAAAATTCAGTGGCAAAGCACAAACTTCTGGCCGTCGGCTGTGCAACGTCAGACTGGTGGTTGCTATTGATGATTCAGAGTTGAGTGAGCAATTAGCAATTTTTGCATTACACATAAACCCACCCACATTTTCAGTTATTCTTATTAATACAACACATAGGTAGCAACTTTTGCTATTTATGGGATCACTAAGACAAGCTCATAAATATCGTTTGTTACCTAATCACATCGTGTTTGACCCAAAATTTTGTTCGTGACTCGTGAACAGACGCATGCGACTTGTCAATCAATTCGACAAAATATTCATAATCAGAGCCATTAGGAATGAATGTGTTAGGTTTTAAGTCGTCGCCCTTCTCTTTGGGATCTGTGGTTTTTTTGGAAAAATTATTTCGCCTGAAATTAAAAAACCAGAGCAGTCTCCCCACTTCCATCACATAACCCAAACAGCAAATTAATATAGATAAATCTGAACGAGATTCTATCAATTTCATTTGTTAACGTCAGGGTGCAAGCAGGATGCAATCGGAATTACATTTACCGGAACCGGAAAATGAACAATACATGCCACCCAAAAATTCATTTAATTTTTTTTTTGCAATATTATTGGTGAAAAGACTCTAGCTAGAAATAGGTATTCACTTTATCTGCTGTATTTTATATTTCCATAATCCACGGAAGCGCAATCTACCTTCGATGGTTTATTTTCGGCGATTGTCAAGGTTTACATACTATGCTAATGGAATCTATTTAATTTTTATCGTCATTTTTAGTAAAATAACTTAATTTTCACCGACCACAAATTAATACCGGAATTAAATCCGGTAAAAATTAATACCGGAACCAGAAGGTGTAAAAATGCCGGAACCGCACTTCCGGTTGCATCCTGTCATCTACATATCTTCAAAATAAAAATCGGCATCGGTATAGGCAAAAATTCTGATATCGGCACATCATTAATACTGAGTTAACAGCAAAACCTTGCATTTAAAAACATCAATATGAAGCTACCAAAGCATGATCATAAGCTTTCAAACAAAAAATTTTTTCCAAATCCGTTCAGCAAACGGTTCGTGGATTTAGCTGTGGTCCAAATACGACATGGAACGTTTCGCGGAACTCTGCCGATTGTCGTTCGTATCCTCGCATTGCTCATATGAAATGAAAAATACATACTTACTCTGCACAAACGGAAGCTAAATCTGTGCCATCGTCGCCACTTAGATCAACTAAAGTAATTTCAGCGCGACCACTACTAGAACATTTCACCGATATCGCTTTATTAGGTTGAAATCCAGACGACGTTGCGTGCTGGCTTTCAGGCAAGCTGCCTCCACATGACGGACCCGTTGGATCTTTTCCAATGTATTTGGCACTAATAATTTTACAGTCTTCCCTAGAATAAAAATACAACATAGCGGCACTTGCTAGCTAGCATATTTCAATTTTACTTGAATCCCCAAAGTAAGAATTGTTTGTTTATTGCTGCTTGCTGCTGCAACGCAGGGTAACTGACATGCTTGTTTGAAAACCCGTTAGTAGTTATGGATTTGAACTTAACGGTAAGCTTCCAAGATCATGCAATATTGCTATAATATTAATGGTAACAATTTTCACGCGTACAATACAGCCACAACGCCGCGTTTAGTGTTGGCACCTATGCCAAAACTTGGTTGTTCAGTTGCTACTTACAACAGAACGCGCATGAGTGATCTTGGACAACCCTATGACAAAACTGTCAGTTACAACCAAAGCTCACGCAATAATTTCAAAAATGAAATGAAAATTTAGTGTAACTTATAAAACGCCTTAGTTAACAAAAGATGCACACTAGCAAAAACTTTACTGAAACTTGACAATACTCCCCAATACCCCAAGTATAAATTGGTGTGAGTCCTCACAGAAACGGGTCTTTACCAAAACTCGCAAACACAGTTTCTAAAAGTAACTTCACTAAGCTGATTTTGCAATAATTTCATCTTACGTTATTCAGTCCATAGTAAATCGCTTACTTGACACCGTCAACAGATACTTCAATCAATTCCGATGCTGCATATTTGTCTTTTATAAAATTCCATACATCTGCAACCACGTCGTCCATGCGAAAACGACACACGGTCGTTATCACGCTGTATACTGCAAGTTCCAAAATACGCGGAATGGTAGAAATCGAATTGTATGCCTCACGTTCACAGTCTACTGCTTCCTTGAACAAGTAAAGTACCTTTTAGTACTTATATTACCGAATAATTGCACGATTAAAGACAGTAACATGCAATGTTTCACGACATAATTAATGAAAAGGTCAAATCAATGTTAAAGAAATTCCGTTTACGGAAGTTCAACTCTGAGCGTTGAAATGCTAGAAAATCTGGTACCAACTTAATCGGAATTAGGATTGCGCTTAATTTGATAAATAACAGATTTTGTTTATTACATACTGCGTAAGACCAACACTATGAATGAAGCGTGGTTTAACTAATGAAGAACATACTTCGAAAGTCAATCCGGTCTTCCCAGTTAAGCTGCATGACCATACCAGTGAGTTCAGCTGAATAACACGCTCATAATATTCTCTGAAAACCAGACGTTGAAAGCTTATTTTATTGAATTCTGGTTTGCTTATATGACTAATACATACGTACGTAGGATATATCAATTGGTAGTCTCAACTTCAAATTTAGATAAATAATCAAGCTTTCACAAATTAAAATATCAACATCCAGAATGATAGCCGGCGACCAGATGTTTCGATATAAGCAACACTTTCTTACTGACAACCTGTATATCAGGGCAGCAACAAAAAGTTTTGATTCGGTTTTACATTCCGCAAAAAATGAAGGTTCGGATACAGATACGGTTTTGAAAAAGTAGGATCCAGCACGGTTTGGAGATACTTGTTTCTGTTGTCGAAACTGAATTGGAACAGACTTGAATCATTTTGCAAAACTTTAAGTATTTGTAGTTCGAACCTCAGTCCATGTTGCAGTGAATCTTTGTTTTGATATATATTTTAAATCTACTTGTTTCTATCTTCTGTGTAACATTAGGTTTATTATGCTGTCACTTTTAATTTTACACAACAGTTTCACCTAAATGAAGGACTTTTTAAAAAAAGACTCAGGTTCGGTATCGGTTTCGGCAAAGTCGCAATGGGTTCGGAATCGGTCAAATCGTAGGTTCGGTGCCACTCTACGGTAAACGTGTAAGTATCTGTATTATTTATATGCATAAATATCAAAAGTCAAAAGGCTTTTGAATGGCCGGGGCCATTCGGTGTCGGTGTCATGGAGATGTCAACAAAAAATCTTCCAAACGTAATTTAACAGAGGTTCTTTGTAGTTAGATTTTGGTTTTCTTGAAACCATTTATTCCACTTGGGCCTCTTAACGAAATTCAGACTAGACTTTACATCAGTAGACGTGAAACAGCAAATTTGAATATATTTTGGAATTTTAATTTAGTATACGCTGTACATACTTAAAATTTAGAGCACTCTTACCCGAACCTACGTACGATCATTTTTTGTCGCCTCCACAATTTATTCAATGCATAATCTGATGTTTTTAAGTTTATATACTTCCATTCACAGAGTATCGGCCGAAACTTATCGTTAGAGGTTCAAGCAAGTAACCAGCTGATAAGCTTGATTATCACCTTAGAAACAAGTCAAATGAAACCCAATAAACTAAGCACAGTTCTAATTTCGAAGACATATGATGCTCACGAAGTGTGATAAGAGTTACTTCGTAGTTTTGCGACGAATCCAGTGCAATCCCTTAATTTACCGGGCAAATGCAATCATTACTTGACTCTGTGTCTTGAAAAACAAACTAAGAATCTGGCGTTTCGGTCATGCAAATTCAACGATTCATTTCGCTACAGAAAAAGCTTGTGGTTGTTCCGGCAGTAAGCAAATATTTTGACAAAACAATTATTCGTTGAGAAAGAAGTATCCGTTGGCGCCGTTAGTACCAGTCCAGGCTCTGGTACCAGGGTCTCAGATCCTGGTTCTGGCCCCGGGGCAACTTAAATGTGTGTTGAGTAAGGTTTTAAATGAGCCAACCTTAAACTTATATAACTGTTAATAACTCTAAAAACCTAGCCCCAACTTAGAACCGATAAAATCATGAGCGCCGCGTGACAACTCTAATGCATATACAAATGTTTTTACACATACTCGTAATCCCGAAAGATCTCCTTCGTTAAAGGGGAATAAAAAACATATTCATTCGGTTTCAAATCATCCGGTGTCTGCTTCGGCAAAAACACTTGCCGCTTTAGCATAGGCATTGTGCGTACAACCGGTTTGTAGATAATCAACAATCATTCGCGAGGGGGCGCCTGAAAGAGAAACAAACTGAAAGCACTAACACAAAAAGCAAATATATAGGCTAAAATCTTTTTCATACAGCAACGGTGACCTCGCAGCTCAATTTGCGCTTTGATGTTAACTATTTATAAACCATCGCTATATAATTGGCACAAATCGGGTGAAACACTAGCGGTCCTTACTGCTTGATACTGAATCTAGCTAGACACCACACCACTACTTTTCATGCAAAAGAAAAAATTTCAGTCAAACATTGCATAGAAATATTAACGTAACAAGATTTAGTGAAGTATTCTGCACTCACTGATCACAAATTTTGTCACTCCATTACAAAACTGCACCTAATACAAGAAAGAAAGCTTAAACAACTTTATCTTTAATGGAGTTACATTTTAGTCTTCTATGAGTTTTCGACGAACTTTTTAAAGTCCAGGTTTTGACTTTGGGAAATTTATACAGTTCAAGGTCCGGGTTTTCTCAGCAAAAATTACCGGCTCCGAGTATTGCAAAAATACATGGACGGAACACCTGGAATATAATGATGTATTTTAAAAGTATTTCTTCAAATAGTCGCATTGCATGCAGAATTAAGATTTTGTATCAGAATTAATACAACACAAAAAGTCGTTGGTTCTCGCTCGCTAGTTTTCTTTCAACTGATAAATGATAATACGTGCGAAGTGAACAGCTTGACTAAAACTTCCATCATCGATTTGGCCCGGTTCTACTCCCGAATCAAGATTTTTCCCGAAGTTCTTGTAACAGCAGCTGCCAATAATTCACTGGAATTCATGCCATTAAGTTTATTTTGCACGTGTGAACGAAATTGAAGTCGCTTGAATTTCTAACACTTGCATTTTGATTGGTCGATGGATGTGTTGCTGTACATAATTCAGACTTTTCAATTTATACAAGAAGTTGGAATTAACTCAAATATCAAACATGTTTGATATTTCACCGTCTACGGCGATTGTGGCGGGGTTTGTTTTACATTTTTATACACTATATAGGAAGTGTATCATTATGTAAACGTTTTCTAGTCAAAAAATTTCGAGTACAGCCTCCTTTACGCGTGACTGTTTCTTGTAGCTGAAGCCCGATTCAGACGTGCAAGCTTTTGCAGCGAGGTCATGCAAATTTTTGCTGCAAAAAGTTGCACGTGTGAATGGGGCTTCAAAGTTTTTTCAAAAAATCAACCGAAGAACTTGCAGTTGCAATTAATTCATTATGAAAATGCGCTAAGTATAAATTCATAGGCAGGAATAGCCTTGCAAGCCGAATTAATTCATCATTATTAGCCAAACACCTAATTAATGGCTTGATATTTATTGCAGTCAACTGCAAATTATTCATATAATTCATGTCAATATTCAGAATGAAAATGATATACCTTGCAATTACTTGCAGCAGCAAGAAACCGGTGCAAGTTGCAGCTGAGAGTTCTCGCTGCAAAAACTTGCACGCGTTAATTAAGCCCTATTCACATGTGCAAGTTTTTGCTGCGAGAACTAGCAGCTGCAACTTGCACGAAATACTTGCAGCTGCAAGTATTAGTAAAGAATCATAACTTTCATTCTGAATCTTGACATGAATTTATGTGAATAATTTGCAGACCACTGCAATAAATATCAAACATAACATATAATCTATCAGTTTAGCCAATGATGATAAATGAATTCGACTTGCAGGATTATTCATATCTACGAATAAATTCTTCGCATATATTAATCATGAATCACTTACAGCTGCAAGTTCTTGGAATGAATTTTTCAAAAAACTTGCAGCTGCAAGTTTCAGTTGTAAGAAACATTCATGGGCAAAGAAGGTTATACTCGAACTGATTGTCGAAGAGAATGCAAGTGCAAGAAATTCGAGCGATTTGCAACGGCATTCACACGTGCGAATTAAATTAAACCACATGAATTGTAATGAATAATTTGCAGCTGCAAGAACTTAAAATCTGCTTTGTGACCAAACTTGCACATGCAAGTTGCACGTACAAGTTTTTGCTGCAATAACTTGCACGTGTGAATAGGGCTTAAGGCTTGATGTTTCCTTAAAATACTTGGAGTTGCAAGTATTTCGTGAAGTTGCACCTGCAAGTATTTCGTGAAGTTGCAGCTGTAAGTATTTCGTGAAGTTGCAGCTGCGATTTCTCGCTGCAAAAACTTGCACGTGTGTACATGGCTGATTGACGACTCATAACTGTGCGGACCTACGATGCAACCAAATGTCAAAAAATTTGGAATGTCCAACTTGAAGGCGTTTACTCATGAACAGTGATACCGATCGTAAAATTACTCTCAGAAGCGACTACGTGTATTTATATACCAACACCAGATTCACGCGAACGAAACTAAGAAACTTTTACCAACAAAAAATCGTTATATTCCTGATACGTTGTTAATCTGTATATGATTCAATAGTTTAGTAACTTGAAGCTTTGTTGCTGACTAACGCACCGTTTAATATTATTTCCCATTCCTACTTGCGCCCACCTGCAATATTTTCGAACATACCCACCTTTTCTGTTTCCGGTAAATCGTCCAAGATACTTCGGTAAAACCCCAAAATCTGCAGCAACGCGACGAACAATCTCACACAACAGCTCGCTACAAGGACACCATATATTTGTTTCGCATACAAACTCATATAACCAAAGCGTACGCTCACAAACAGATGCTGTAGTGTATAACATATCGCTTGCGCTCTTTCTCTGTCTAATATTTCGGTATTGGCTTTATCTGCGCTCAATTATTCAGTAATAATTCTATATTGTGTCGAATGAATTGACAAATAATTGCCATTTCATAATCAAACAACTCGATTATCGTTGGGTTGCAACGGTACAATTTAACTTGACTTCAGACCGCAAGTTGACTTTGAATGTAAGTCAGAGAACAGACGTAAGCTTAAAGGTGGCAGGTGTTTATAAATGTGGATTTTTCAGTCGTCAATTATCCCATCCCACAGCATGATCAGGACTACAAGTGCAAAACTAGTACTGTTTCATGCAGCAGCAATGAATACAGCAATAAAAATCTCTACTGACTATCTCTGGTCTAAAGCTACAAACAAAACTTACCTAAAATTTGAAATATGGCAGAAGCGAGTACGTCGCTGCAACCCAGAAATGCAAATTGCTGAGTAGGAAAAGTTTGTGTATTAACTAACGTTAAAAAACCTAATTTTATACACGTTTAAGTCGCACTTTTGTCAAAGTTCTTACTTCGGTCCTCTACGTCAATTTTCTAACAAGATGTCGTCGTTGCTGCAGGTTTTATAACGTTTAATCTTCGCATCGTTGCAAAAAAACGGTTAAAGTCCAATTCCAACTTAAGTCAAGATCAGGGCCGGAGCAACTTCACAATAAAGTCCAGCCTTTCAAGGCAAAAATGAAAATCTAGCAACAGTTTCTCGTTAGGCATACACATCCTAGAATCGACATTAGACAAAAATCTCTTGTAAATACTCAAATAAAAACGTGGATTTTCATGGTTTATGTGGTTGACTATCTATTACAACTGACGAGTAGGTTAATGTGACATTGGGATGAGCAACATTAAAGCGTGTTATTTTTCAAAATAAAAATATGTAGATGTATTAATTTAATACATCAGAATTTTATGAGTTCGAAATAATTTGTGATTTTCCGCTTCGAGTTTAAAATAAACTGTGCTGAATTTTCTAGCATCGAAACTTTTTGTAACAGTGTATTAACGTCTTGTCGGTTTTACTGACCAAAGGTCCATCAGCGCCACAAAGTATCTGAGAATAAATTTTTATTGTGGAAGAAAAATCCGCACGCGGTTGTTTCCCTTAGGCATGGGCCGAATTTGCATTACCAGTCTATGCGTTGACGTCCCTTGTAATCCTAGTTAACATGCAACTAAAATGTATGGTTGTATTGCAGAAACGCATTGTTTTCAGAGAGGTCATGCTCATGTTCATTGGTCAATTTTTCCGGGAAAAAGTGTCTGGAGGCCATATTTTTCAGAAAAAAAGTGTCTTGAGGCCATATTTTTCAGAAAAAAAGTGGCCGGTGGCTACTTTTTTCGGGGGCCCCCTTTTTCGTGATAATTTTTCGCACGGCATGGATTGCTCTAGAAAGCAAAATATATTTAGAAACCAGGTGATGTATATATTTCAGTACAGGTATATATACATTGCAAAAAATGGTGAGTCAAATTGGCAATCTCCGAAATAGGCTCTACGGGAGTATACAAACTGAGTCAAATTCCCTCCGGCAGACTCAAACATGCGATTCAGTGAGTCGAATTTGGCTCTGGCGGAGTCGAGTTTGACTCAGATTGTGTAGTCCCGCAGAGGCTGTCAATTTGTGTTAACATTTTTTGCAGTGTATTAGCAGGTACTTCGGTCAGGTATATGCGTCCTGTTTGTTTGATAATTTCTCATAGGGGGTGCATGTTTTAATTTTATCAGTGCATCGCATGTATATATGTGAAATATGATATAGCCGAACTTTGTTAGAGGGAATTTTCTTCTCCACTTGGAGAATTGAGCCAGAATTTATTAATACGGTTCTGTGGCATCAAGAACATTAGTTTCAAGGGTGCAGTGAAAATAATTAAACATGCAATGTAGATTTTTGCTGTAATTGAAACCCGATATGTAATTTTGCAAAACAATACGTTCCTAGTATGTAATAAAACATTCGTGTTTAATTATTTGTCCACAAAAACCTGACAGAAAATAGCCGCTTTGGAAATTGGTTTTGGACATTGAGTTTATAATTTGAATTTTGATATTTTATTTTGACTACTTCAAATAAAACTAGAATAACATATAATTAGATCCGTGGTTTCTGTGAGACTGCCGGCAAATCTTGGTAGAATTCTTTTCCACATTATATGAGTTTATTTACAAAATTATTTTTAAATGGTCACACGATTTGTTTTGGCACTGGTGGTTTTAAATCACTATGCTATCGGTGAGTTGTAATACAAATTTATAACCGTACGCTAAAAGCTACGTGTAACAACTATCGGTATGCTACACAAACTTTCTTGCGCGAAATTTTGTTAATCAAATAAATCGAAATTTAGTTTGAGCTTCAAAATTGAAACCGGGTGAAGTTTGAATAGTTTTCTAGTCATGACAACATTATTTGTGTGGGGACTGAGTCCCGAAGTGTTATTCAGTTTTAATCCGCCCTTCGTGTCTGATATATGTTTGGTATTGCAAGTATCCGTTGAATTAAATGTTTATTTGTCTTGTACCACATTTTTTTTTTTTAATTGTTTTTTTTTTTTTTTTTTTTTTTTTGTATAAATATTTTTTTATTGTTAGCTCTTCCGCTTACGTCTCTTTTATTACGGATACGGACTCCTATTGATTGGGACTCAAAATACGGCACTCCCTCTTATTAGCTACCCCCTCGTTCGGGCCACTACCGGAGTTCGTTCCCACAGAAATTTTACCAGCTAGTGAAACAAAACTTGCTATTATATCTTTGACTAAACTTTCTCTGAAAATAACTATAGTGTTAAGTGTATAGGTATATATAGGTGCACTCCTGCTAAACCAATGAAACGTTCAGAGTATTTGATTGAGATAAAATTCAGTCTGGATTGATATGCCAGCACAAAATGAGCAAAAACGCTAGCACAATACATTAATTTTTCTCGTAAGACATCTGCTATATAGCTGATTTGTAAAGAAGTCACGCATTCAAACATTAATATCTTCACTACATTTCTTTAAACCTCGTATACAATTGGTTGGGTTTCGGAAACCTTGCTTAAGTCGTACTTAAGCAATACGCTATTAAGTATTGACCTTCTAAATGCCGGTTCTAAATTGTAATTATGTTAAGTAAATACTTGAGTCACTGACCAAATTTGATGAGTTGCAGATTACGGGTACGCAATACTTTGTTGACACCGCACGGCGCCGTTCGTTAAAGTGTGGTATCGTGCGCAAATAACTCACGTGCGGTAACGTATGGTGACGGACGGTGACGGATGGCGCCGTGCGGGTGACGGACGGTGACGGATGGCGCCGTAGAGGTGACGGACGTTGACGGATGGCACCGTAAAACAGACGGTGGCGGACGGCGCCGGACGGGTAACGGACAGCGCCCGACCAGTGACGGACAGCACCGGACGGGTGACGGGCGGTGACAGACGGTGACGGACGGCGCCGGACGTTACGCAACCATCAGTTCAGGTATATTAACTTATGCCTAATTGAGATTGTACGTATATTGCGCCTACTTAAAATAAAGCAAAATTATGGCTTGCTACTTCCTAGTCGTCACAGTGGCTCTAAGCTTACATTTATTCGCTTTTGCTTGAAAAGTTAAATATTCTTAAGTCAGCTACTTAAGTAATTACTTAAGCAAAACCTAAGTATATTTATGTAATATTTCAAAAACCTTGCCATTGAGTTGTAATTGGTGTTATTGTCAATTTTAGGACATGCGCAGAGTAAGTGCGTGCCGACAGAGCCATCGTGTATTCAAATGGCACAAACAGAGATGCTAAAACGGTCGAAACGCAACATTGCATTTCTTCTACCGAGTCCAAGTTCTCTGGGCATAGATGCCGAAAACGACTATATACGTCGCCGAAAACCATCTATTACAGGCGATATTACCAACCAACCCAAACTGGAGGTTTCTGGTTCCAACCGGGCATTGCGGCAATATGATGAAAAATGTGACACTGAAGCCGGTGGGATGGTAATGGGAGTACCGTTTGAGTGTGAGTTTTTGAAATCGTATTTTCAAAAGAAGGCAAACAAGCGAGCGGTCGTCCGCCTGATTCTATCAAGGATAACACAGGGGTAGAAGATAGGAGATTACACTAATAATCATTTAAAACAGTTAATTTGTCACGCTGTCAGGTAAAATTTTCGGGCCGATTTTATCGAGAACATATCTTGGCAGTAAAAGTTCAAGCATATGTAGTCACCGGAGTAAAAGGGGGACTGATATTTATTTGGCCTCTCGAGAGGGTACCCCCTGTTATTCTATAACGGACTGTTATTTTGTAACCCGCCCTCCACCGGCCGTCGATACTAATTTATATTCGGTGTTGTAACTATCCGTTGAATTATAAGTTCGACCTGAACAAAGTATGGCATTATCGCTATATATTTAAACCAGTGTTTAAAATTTGCCAATGAACACCAAAGAATCTTTTTAGCCTATGCTAAAATATCGAATCATAGCAAGCGCGTTTTTAGTCGAACCATTCATTAGCAGTGGGCCAATGTATAGAACAGGATCGTAATAGTGAAATAAGTATATTCTTAAAGCCTAAGTCTAAGCCAAAACCTAGGCATAAGAATGAGCTCATTATTAACCTTAAGCTTAAGCCTCGGCAAAAAATATTCTAAAGCTTAAGCTTACTCTTTTGCACTCTTGCAGAAAAATTTTCCGCATTGTTCTTTACATGGGCTTCATAGCTGAACTACAGGCAGTCTCAACGAATTCTAGAAAGTGAGAACAGTTTCCTATATGATATGGACTAATTGGAGATATGACTGAGTTGCAATGTTACTTTAATGGTCACGGAACCTTCGAATGGGCAAACGTATTGTGCTTCCGAAGTTGCGATCACGTCAAAGCATGCACACTTCAAATTCGGTCCATTTTAAAAATAAACGCAAAAGCAATGTCAGAACAGTTTAGGGTGCCCCCAAAAATTCGGTGTGGACCCTTTGCAATGATCAAAATATTTTTCAAATTTTTTGTTTAAGCTTGATCCTTCAGACATAAACTATGCTGCCATGATATTTTGCTAGCACAATAAACAACTTGCAATTCATCTGAAACGCTCTATATTCCTGAGCTGAAATCAAGTTACATTTAATATTTCCAATCAGCTTTAATACTACTGGTAAACTGATAAATATGTTAAAATACAGTTGACAGTTACCCAATTCTCGTTGCAATCAAGGGCGTAAGTAGACAGGATTTCACGTCCGAAAGGCAAATGATTTGAAGTAAACGTTGTGTACGACCGACTGTGGCAATTGAGAATTTTTTAACTTTCGCATTACGCTGGTCATTTAAGCCTGTAGAAGTGACTTTTTCTGGTTTTCAAAATTTTGGAAGAAGGTGTACGTCCGTATATATAACCCCTCAATATACACTTCCCTTGTTGCCATGCTAAATCTTCGATTTTTTAACGGAAACTTAAGTGTATTGTTGTCGCAATAAAAATTTCAACAGTGGAACTCTCAAGTACCAGCTTCCCATGGTTCGTCTTTTGTAAGACCCAGGTTGATCATAATTTTGCTCACTGTTTCGGTCGGTAGCAATTTGCCAAATGCGTGTTGGTCGATAGAATACCTCCGAGTTGCTTAGCTGTAGCGGCGCTGTGGATTTAATTGAGAATGGCAGCATAAAATTATCTGGCCCCACAAATGCGACACGGCTTCGTAGTCTATTTGAAATAGTTGACTGAAAATTGTTGATTGACTCTGCTTTCGCTGTCACTAAAGAATCGTCAGGCGAATGTCGTTTCCCGAAAATCAATGGGCCGTGATCGTACCATGAATTAGTGTTCTGGTCGAACAACGGAGCACTATCTGTCCATAATTGAGTTGATCGCAGCCGTCGCTTTAAATGCTGTTCTGCTAAATCATCAAAATAAGCACTGACAATATATATATGCTTGCGTGAAAAATAAAACGCTATTTTAAACGCTCGTTTCAAACATCAGCTTTCGAATCGCTTTAAAGATGAGAACCCTGAAATAAACTGACTGTGTAGCTGAGTAACAGAAAAGCGAAAATACGCTGCTTCAAATCAAACATTTTCGCGCTGTAAAATCCAGTGAGTTGAACTCAGAATGAGTTGAATCCGATAGAAACCTGAGTTCTGAATTAGGTGTTCGAGAACTCAGAATTCTGAAGTGTTTGAACGCATTCTGAATTCATTAAGAAAGTAACTAGGAATTAAATCAACTCAAAGTGAGTTAATATTTACTATTAATATTAACTCAGAAATAACCAGAAATTAATAATTTTCTCTCTGAGTTGATTAATCAAATCATTGGAATTCACAGTGCGGCTGTCAGTGTTTTAGCCGAAATTTGTATATATCCTAATCGTAATTTTAGAGTAACAAGTAAAACAAAAAGTAAACACAGTACCATAGCAACAAAATAAATTTTACCTGCACTTGTACTCCACGCTAGCGAAAACATAAGGAGCAGATAGCAAAATCTCATGTCGAGGAATTTAAATATGAAGATTTGGAATTAGAATTTATTTAAATTTTCCTACGCAATCTAGATGATGCTAAAATAAATATTTTCTTGTCAAAATTTTATTGTTTGACACAAATATAGTGACCGTAAAACCAACTGAATTTCTTTCTGAGTTCTTAACGGTAAACATTAAACTCGCTATGAGCAGAACCTCTGAGTGAATTCAACTCATTGTGAGTAAAACAAACTCACTGTAATTTACACTGTAGAATTGGATTTTATATTCAGGCTTGTCCTTGCAAACACGACAAAAGTGAGACAAGTGTGTACACAATAGCATCCATGTGTTGCTGACGAGTAAAGGAAACGAGTGTGATAACACGAGTGCGTTGGGTGTGTTCTTGATTTTACCCGCCAGCATGGCAGTGATCTGAGCAACACAGACACTGTGTGCATTGTTTAACAATTAAAACACAAATGCGCAATGCAATATCTCTACGAGACGTGAGAGCCCGTTGGGCTCGAGCGTCAAGCTCCTTTAGCTGAGTGGAAATCGCAAACGCCTCCCACCTGAGAGACTGGGGATCGATTTTTACCTTGAAATTACATCTCATATGAAATTGGAAATATTCATGAGAAAGGTATAAAACTTCTAGTTTCTTATATAAACTACCCACAAGAAAGACTAAAAGGGTTGAATTTTAAACAAAACTTTTTGGCTTTATCTTTGATTTTGCTACTTCTGCAAATTGAATCGTTTTTCTCTGCGGAATGTCGGTATAACGGGCACGATTGAGGCCATACGTAATGCACACAGGGGCGTGCATTTTACCGAACTCGTTCACTTCAAAATGAGCTGTGGTTGTAGCACAGCTCTGAAAATCTTAGCTATATGAACCCTGGCATAAATGTAGGTATATATTAATTCTACATTTGGAAATAGACTTTGGTTTCAGCTCTTCGAGCTACGGCCGGTGAAATGGCGATGTCCCGCCTTGTATGTAAGGCGTCATGAATTTAAAGTCATACCAAACACTAGATTTTGAACTAGCATGGTGTATTGGTATTGAAGAGATTCCTCAAGTTTCTGCGCTCCCAGGAACGTAAGGGCTGGTATCCGGGTGAGTAGTTATAGCCCTGCCGTGCGCTATAACTACTCATGTCACTGATAAGGTTGTAATATTTTTGTGTATTTTAATGTGGTCCGGCGTCACGTCTGGTATATCACATCAACGTACGCACAGTACCGCTGCTACCGCCCCTGCATCATACTAGTGGGGCCCGGTCACCAATGGGCCCGGCAAAACCGATCCAACATGCCAATAAAAGAATAGTTCACACATTAATAGTTTACTCACGCTTTTTTAGTCATTTCTGGTTATTTCCGAGTTAAAACTAAAAACATTCTCTAATTGCATATAATCTGATTTAATTCCGTGTGAGTTGATTTACTCAGAATGAGTTCAATCAATTCAGAATTCTAAGCTCTAAAGACTTAAACTCAGACTAAGTCATTCAACTCGTTCTAAATTAAAATCAGTTCACTGGAATGCTGTAATTTATGGTGTATATACTGCGGTCCATGTACGAGCCCCTAATTTTGTATAAACAACTGCGGTCCTAGATGAGACCTTACTAGAGGGCACCCTATCGTTGGCGGGCACGACCTCGGATACCCTAAACGCGGCCCTGTGTACGTGACTAGCCGATGGAACTGCGTCACTATTTATAAAAAAGAGGTGTAAATGGGTAAAGATTTTTACCCGCACTACACTTTACCCGCGGGAATATCCGCACATAATTTGCTTACCTATAACCCGCGTTTACTCGTTATTTTTTCTTCTGTGTTCAATACAATTGTGAAATTTCGCTATTTATTGTTCACTCATACGGTAAAAAAATTTAAAAATTCGAGTTTTTCTACACATTATATGGTTTAAAGTTTTTTATAAAAATTTTAAGCGCATAAAGAATCACAAATTTTGCCCTGCGCTTCGAAACTTTTTGCCAGCGGGATTACCCGCGTGAAAACTTTCTTAACCGCCCCGCGTTTACCCGCGGGTAGCGTGCAGTACTGTTAATATAAACTACGCTAGATTTAGGGGTCAACCGAGTTTTAGGTTTAGATCGAGCTTAGAGGAAGTCTTTTTCATATTAAACAGACTACTTTGCTGGGTGATTCTTGATACACATAAACCGAGCCATATACCTATAGGACCAGTTGGCAAACTACATAATTTTGACGCGTTTTTATCAAAAATACATGTCATTTATTCAAATTAAGAAAGCAACAACACTGTTTGCCTAAAAGTAACAGCTATTTTTTCGCCAAAACAACATTTAAAAACCAATGCGAGGTTTCCTATTGTTTACTTAGTCTTCCGTGAGTGAAAAGGAGAAATATTAACTGCACCTATAATGGATATTATTTTTCTCGCCAGAGTTAGTCTAATAAATGGTAGCCCTTGTACAAATTTCTCCCGCATTTATGCTAAGATTTTTAGGCTTAAAGAAAAAGGCTTGTCTATATGTTCCTAAGTATACACCTTTATCTGAGGTTACGTCTGGGCCTAAGCTTAAGTTATAACTTTAAATGCGAGGGAAAGTATTCATAAGCCAAAACGTTTTGTATGTATGCTTATAAAAACAGTTTGCTTCAAAAGTGGACGTGACATAAAATGTTTCAACTCAATAGTATAATCATGCCCGGGCGGAATACTAGAATTTTAAACTTAACTGTAGTAAAAATTTCGTTTAAACTATAACATATTTTTAAGGATCAAACGGGTGTAACCTAAACTTATTTTGTGTGTATATAACAGAACAGGGCGCAATCGGAGGTAAAAAATACCAGAGGCGGAGTCGCAGCCGGAGATGAACAAAACAGGACGAGGTGAAGCCGGAGGTGAAAAGAAATTAGGTAATTAAAACGATGTTTAATTTGTTAATTTTAGCAAATATCAGTAACGTGTTGTTAAATCATTTGATTTTACGTTAATTTCTCACAAAAAATCAGCAATCCTTTCTCAAAATTGTGCCAAAAGATAAAACGAAACACGCCAAACAAATATATTTTGTAAAACTATGCAAAATTTCACTATCAAAATCGCCGGAACTTCCGGCAAATATTCTACCGGAGCGGGAGTCGGAGGTTGATTTTCTGCCGGAACCGAAGGCAGATTTCCGGTTGTACCTGGTATATACTAATACAGGTTGACTGTCTAGTGTTTCGTAAATCGACTACTTTATAAAGCGTGTTGCTTCTTGCGCGAAAAGATAAAATAGTGTGTTATGCGTATTATCCGAGTAGCACGAGCCACCCTCTGAAAAGGCAAAAATATGAGTAAGCGCTCTTTACTATTAAGTCCCTACAGTAAGCGGTTTGAACTCTGCCCTGTGAAGCTTTAGACTAATTTTTTGTTTAGGCTTAGACTTAGGCTAAGGTATAAGCTCATTCTTACGCTTAGGCTTAGGCTTAGGCTTAGGGTAAGGTGTTATATGCTCATTCTTACGCTTAAGCTTAGGCTTAGGCTTAGGAATATGCGTATACTACTGTTCCGGCCCTGTTCTATACATCGGCTAAGCTTTTGATACAAGACAATTAAACGTTTAATTCAACGGATAGTTGCAATACGGGATATATCAGTAACGGAGGGCGGCGGAAGGCGTCAAATTCGACTCACTGAGTCGCATGTTTGACTCTGGCGGAGTCGAATTTGACTCAGTTTGTTAGTTCCGTGCCGTAGAGCCTGTTTCACAGAGAGCCAATTTGACTCACCATTTTTTGCAGTGTACAGTATCAAAACATCTTTTAACTATAGTATTAATGCTCTTAGTTTTGAACGTTACAAAGTCGTCCCAAGAAACAAAACCATAAAATAAATGACTGATATATACCAGCTGAGCTATCGGCACTTCTTTTTAGTAAAATCAACAACACCATACTATATTTGTGATTGATTATTGCTTATGAAGTTTACGACACATGACTGATTTTTTCTTGATTGTAGGATTTACTGAAGAACCGCTGTCTTTACATTTCAGTGCCTTGGCTTCTTTCGGACAAAAAAATTGTGTCGAAAATCAAAAGCGATTGTAAACACTTCTCGAGTTTCAAATGGCATTTTTGAACTAACTTTGTCACATGCAAATCGGGAACATTTCGTTTCGTGAAATCTTCAGCAAGTTACTCTGCAGTAAAATTTGAAAACTTTCATAACTGATATTTTACAGAAAACTTAAGTAAGAATTTTTGACAACTTGTTGTTGATTAATGTTACACAGCAAAAAATGGTGAGTCAAATTGACTCTCTCCGAAATAGGCTCTACGGGACTTCAACAAATTGAGCCAAATTCGACTCCACCAAAGTCAAATTCAAGTCACTGAGTCGCACGTTTAACTCTGGCGGAGTCGAATTTGACTCAGTTTGTGTAGTTCCGTAGAACCTATTTCGGAGAGAGTGAAATTGACTCACCATTTTTTGCCGTGTAACCAGAGTGCAACCGGAATTATAAAATAACGGAACCGGAAACAAAACATACTTGTTGCCGAAAAAATTCATTTTTAACGCTATTTTATAGCTTTTAATGGTGTAAATATATTATATATTTAGAATGCCAAAATCCTGAATGAAAATGCAGTAGCTGAAAACGTACAATAAAATATGGAGTATATACGACACAAATTAAAAATTTTGGCAAAACACACTTGCAAACAATTTTAAAAAAATAAGCAAGAACAAAACGCCAATTTTTCTAAACTTTCAAATGAGAAAAATTTATAATACCGAAAATACCGGAAAATTTCTGTGAAAATGCCGGATTTATTACCGGAACCGGATAGTAAAATACCGGATTTCCCTTCCGGATCCGGAATTCCGGCTGCATCCTAGTTAACCTATTTCGGTGCGTCTGCTCTGGAAAACTGTTATCCAGGGATGGGCGGTCTCGGTCTCGGCATGTCTCGATTTGGTTGGTCTCAGTTTCGCTTTTCTTGAGTATATATCGGTGGTTTACAAATCGAGACCAAAGAGGTGAAAAAGCGATCAACAATTGCTATTAGCTGAGCGAGTTAGAGTTGATGAAAGGACAGAACAACTTTTTGCTTGTATTTTAGAAGAAGAAAATTTACTGGTAACTGGCACAAACATTAATAAAGCAAGGTATACGAATTACCAAATAGGAAAAGCACAATAACGTTTTTGTTGTGCACAATCACAAAACCAATTCAAAATTTGTGTTTCATACTTGAAAAAAATTACAGCAAACAACGAAATCCTAACGGGTTTATGTCTTGTTTAACTATATGACTGAAGATAACCAAAAATGTCTCTAACGGCATTGTAAAACGTATTCTACAAAGGCATCTAAAAATATTTTTCTTCATAAAATTTATGGCCGGTATAAAACGGCCTGATCGTGTTTCAATTCGCGATTGCCAGATTGCATACTGCATATTTTGAACTATGAAATTGAACTGGGTTTGATCATTTTTACGCGGGAGACGCTTACCCAGAATTAAATCACTTAAATGTGATTGATTTTTGCAATTGTTTTCAGCAAAGGAGACATGTCGTGATATAAGTCGTAAGCTCGTGAACAATATATAAGCACGTGAATGTTATCTTCAAGTATCTCTATACCTGCCTTTCGGCACCAGGCGCAACACTCTGGTTCCTCAGTGAATCGGGCTAATCGATTATTTGTAAAAAACCTTGACGTCTTAATGTAAAATGACAGTTTCTAACAGAACCTTCTACAAAACTAGCTTTCGCAAAAATCCAAGACTTCGTAATATATTCTTCTGAAACCGCCCAAACTCAGGGACCAACTGTTAGTTTTGGGTCGTAGTTCCTTTGAAAAGGTTTCTGTAACCCATAAAATATATATTTCTTTTGGCATTATTTACCCCAGATCAAACAATTTCCCAAAAATTAACGCAACCGCGCCATGTCTTTGAAAACCTGATTTTATTACCGCAGTTCTAATTTCCTTATAAAATTGCGGAGTTTTGCAGCGTGCAAGCTGGCGAATGGTTAAGGATTGAACATTTTTGTAATGATGGTCGAAACTTCTTCTCCAGCTTTGGGCCTAGTTATGCGTAATTACATGTAGGTAAAAAATTGAACGATTAACAAGGCAACGAATACTTACGTTTGGAAAACCAATCCCACCTCTCATTGGGGGTAAAAATAATATTTCTGTTTTGATTTTGCGGGCCTGAGAAAGAAACCAAACAAAGGCCGTGACATTTCGATAAGCCTGTGCTATAAGACTAGCAGGTGGAGTAATTAGCCTTGTCATATTATTGAGCATGCACAAATAATACAAAGAAAGAAAATGAATTCTACCGAAAAACGAAATACCATAAGGGGGAATCATTCTAGAAATAGCCTGCATTTTCCCCTCACATTTCGTCCAGTTTTCTGAAAGATCAAATCCCTCTTTGTCAATCCAAAACCCATAGTTTTAAACGATTAACCACATAATTTTTATATATAATTGGCACTTTTCGTTCCGACGTACCCAGCAATAAAATATTTGTTTTTGCAGTATTTAACCTACCTGAGGCGAGTTTATACTGATTAAACAACTCAATAATTGTATTCATTTCATTCCATGAAGTAACAAACAAACATGTATCATCGGCGTGCAAACCTCGCTGCCGTCCCAAACCCCACTATCTTGTTGCAATAATTTGAGGTATGTTGGAAGGTTGGATGTTGAGATTTCGGAATATGGTCAAATTTGGGATTTTGGATTTTGAGATTTTGGGATATGGTTAAAGGCGGGATTTTGGGATTTCGGGATATGGTTAAAGGCGGGATTTTGGGATTTCGGAACATGGTCGACGGTGAGATTTTGGTTTGGGATCGGAATATACTCGAAAGTTGGATGTTCCCTAAAGCCTAGGCCCAAACCTTAGCCCAAGCCTAAGCCTATAGTTTAGCCCAAGGATCATTTAAGATATGCTTGAACCAAAGCCTGCTCAGAAAGCCTACACTGTAAATTCCAATTAGTTGATTTCAACTCAGACTGAGTTGAATCACCCAGTCTGAGTTAGAACTATCAGAACTCATAATTCTGAGTTGATATAACTAATTTTGATTTAATTAATCAACTTTCCCGGAATCAAATCAACTCAGAGTTAGAATATACTCAACTCAGAGTGAGTTAAAGTTTGCTGATATTAGCTCAGAAATAACTAACTTTCCGTCTGGGTTGATTAATTAACTCATTGGAAATTAAAGTGTAAGTGTAAAGGTTAAACCTAAACCCAAGCATAAACATAAGCTTAAGCCGTTGCCTAAGTCGATGCCTAAGTTTAAGGCCGAGGCATCTCTAAAGTTTATGTATATCTAAGCTTTACGCCAGATCCTACGCCTAGCCTCACCTAAGCCTAAGACGGAACCTTGCCTCATCCTCAGCCTAAAGATTGAGCGTTGCCAACTCCTAAATCTAATCTTGAGCCAAAGGATTGCGTAATGCAAAACCTAAAGCTGAGATTATATAAGCCAAAGGAATTGCATGCAATGAATTTTTGAAATAACACAATCCCAAAATCCCACCGTAAACAAGAGCTATCAATTTTTTAGCTGAGTCGGTGGGATTTTGGGTCGGCAGTCAAGTATACATGGGCCGAAATTTGGGTACTTGTTTACTTTCATTCAACGCTATGGCTGCATTGGCCAATGTTACCCTAAAGGCGGTCCCATTTTCCCGGGACAGAAATGTACCAGGAGCACTTGTCCCATTTTCCCGGGACAGCAATGTACCAGGAGTACCCGTCCCATTTTCCCGGGACAGCAATGTACCAGGAGTACATACAAAAAATATAATTGGGACAGCGGGATAGTTGGGACAGATGAGACAGGGGACAGATGGGACATTTTGGACAGTTGAGACAGATGGGACAAATATATCTGCCTGTGCATGTGTAAACAGGAGCGCATAAGTGTGCAATCCGGGTATATTTCTGTCACGGGAAATTAGGACGGCCTTTATAGTAACATGGGTTGCTGCATTAATAGTCTCAAGTTCCCTCAAGAGAAAAATTTCACATTTTCTATAAGGCAATAGAACCCAGATCATCTGAAGCGCTTTGTCTCACCACACGAGCTGTCTAGAATACAACTGCAGCCCTGTCTAGAATACAACTGCAGCCCTGTCTAGAATACAACTGCAGCCAGTAGGTTTTAATGTAGAGATTCAATCTTAAACAACATTGAACACAATGGTAACCGTAGGGGCTAATGTTACTTTTACGGGCGTAACAGAAGAGTTAGCGTACTCCTAAGCCTAAGCGTTGCAAGTGTGTTTCTAAACCTAAGCACAAAATGTAATCTAGAACCATTTGCTTCGGTACATACCTATTTATTTAAAATTGAACAGTTAAACTTTGTTTGACTGCACTTAGATAAACGAAACAAAGTGTATAACCGTTTCAAAAACCCACGCGAATAGTCAAATACGTACAGCAATTTAACCCTGTTAAAGTTGAGAATACACTTCGAGCCGAGCCAAGCAAAATACGGCAAGTATATTATAGTGACGTTTTTGTATACAATAGTAATGGTAAAATAGTGCAATGTAGGAACTAGTGCCATTTTTTTTGTTCTCTGCTTGTCCGAGTTTATTAAATACTGTCATACGATCACATGAATAGAAATCTGTTACTGTCTTTAAAAGCAACCAAAATAACTTTGCACGCCGTAGCTGAAACAGTAGAATTTTTGCCGGAAGCTACATAACATTCCGTTAATGAAATGTTTCGCATTTTTATAAAACTTGTGCCCTACAGAGAGTTTATACATTAATTTTGGTTGCACTTTGATAGATACATCAGTAACTTCTATTTGATTATCGAGTCCATAAAAATAACATTGCAAAATGGTCACGCGCTTTTCAAAAGAAACAACCTGCAACATTTATCAATCACCTGTTTAAATGCACAATTAATTTCGTTCACATATAGTTTCAACAACACTAGGCTCCATCAGAGTCGGATCTAAACATCGCAACACAGCTGAGGTCATTACTTCTTCTAAGAGATGTCTTACAAGATTTTCATCGGACACAAATCGCCACAGATACAACTGCAAATAATGTGTATCGACTTGAACTTGCTGCAAGCCAAATTTACCAAATGTTTGCACTCGTACACATTCGAGAAGTGTTTTCAACGAAAGTTTAATAATTCCAGTCAAAACGGACATTTTTGTCAGCTCAACGCTCGCAAAATAATCAATCTTTTCGGACCATAATTTTTTCAAAAACGATGCTTCTGACGGTGGACCACCGGACAGATTAAACGGAGGCTGAGTGAAGCTGCCAGCAGTAATGCTACGCGTCCCGCCTGGTAGATAAGTCCGTGACACTAACGCACTCCCGGCCATACCTGAATTACAAAATATAGGAACACCGGAATTTTGAATAGTGCTTTCTTAAATTGCGTTGTTACAGAAGTTCGAACAGCACTATTAATTACAGCGGGAATAATATTCCTAACGAAACAAGAATTACGCAATTTGAGAAGTTTCTCCGTTGTGTAATTATCTTGTGTTAATCAAGGCTTTTCGTACAAACTAACCGCCTGTCCTATGACTAGAATCGCTGCTTCTATCTTTGCGAGTACCTTCTTCAAGCAATTGGCTCACTCGGCCGTCAATTGCACTTAAACTTTCAACCACTCGTTTCATAACTGAACGTACAGAACGAGGCTCAACACAACTGATCCAATCACGAGTCTCGACACTTTTTGATACCATCTATAATAGAAATAAAACAATAACAATATTGCAAATTGGATATAAAATCTGAAGTTACCAAAACGCCGATGAATGCAGCATGCGACAAAGTCTTCTAGTACACTAACAGCAGCTGCTAAAATGTCGCTTCTACAACTGAAATCTTAATTCGCGCTGTGTTATTCCGAATAGTTGCTAACAGACAATTGTATCAGCACTCCTATGAATGCGTTTATAAATACAATTCGTCTGTACCGAACACTCAACTGAATATTTAGTCCAAATTTAAAAATTACTGCATGTTCTGCTTTACTTTTTAGACAGATCAGACGAATATTTATTTTTAGTGCCAACTGTTGTAAAACTAAACAAGTGCACGTTTATATTTGCGTAATCATCGCCACGTCATTATTAATAATGACCTATATACATCAACCACGTAGAACGCCTAGGGCTAAAACAGAGGCCGATATACAACCACTACAGTAAAATAACCATATACTTGTAACCTTTCCCCACTCTAGTGTTAATTTAATACAAGGTCACAGTCCCAATCAGTGCTTATATTACTAGATTTGCACGTACTTAAGCGCAGGCTTAAGCTTACTCTCGCGTACGCTTAGGTGTACATTAAGCTTCGGTATGTGGAGTTGGGACTTTATGTGGAGGGGAAGTAAACAAGTACCGTAAAATATATAGGTACCTGAGACAAAGAAAATCCTTCCAGCTCGACATAATGATCGATCAACGCTTGTGCAGTCGCATGCATTTCAGTTGCTAGCTCAGCAGACGAAATGGGCTTGTTGCTTAAGGGCGCCTTTACTCCAAGCCGTGGTTTTGCCATACTTCCTGTTCCAGCTGAGACGACTGTCGAAGTTTGCAAAAATTGCTTATCGCATAAATCGAGAACATACCCTATAGTTGACTTTTCTAGGTCAACACAAAATCGTGCAAGCAATAGAATCACAGTTGGCGTTACGTATGCTTTATCACCTTGGCCTGCGCAAATTTCACGACACCACCTCATAATATATCGAAAATAGCCGACAATTATTCGGCTACAGACATTAGCACTAAACGGAACAGTAAAGCTTGTACGGTGCGCAAACGATATTGACGGATCCAAAAGCTAAAACGTAAGATTTCACAAAACTTATGTAATGACAGCGACTAAAACATCATGAATTCTTCACTGCGGCTTTGATCTAGCAGCATGATTATTTGCTTGCTGGGACTGTTTGAATTTCAGTTTAAGCAAAAAAATCTGTACACACACAGTTGGTTCCGTGTGCTGATATCGCTGGCAATGATTCTTGAACCAGGTGAAGCGACTGATACAAATACATTTACGATAAAACATACTTTTTATTAAAACAGATACATTATGCTCGTTTTCTCGTTTTATGTGTACGAGGTTTATCGAGACGATATTGACAATACTAATGCATTACTTACATCAAAAATTACAATGATACGTCGACACAGTTAAAAGTCGCGTTACATACACACAGCTCAAGTAGCTTTACATACAGACAGTTGTTCATACAGAAAACAATTGCAAACATCTTTCTAACCGGCTGTAAATTTGCCACTGCGGCTTTTAGCTTCTGAACAACGTTTCGCTCAAGTTTTGTGATTAATTCAGCCAAAGGTTGATTGTGAGCGTCTAGTGGCTGAATCAATGTCCTTGGTGCCGCTAAATGCTGTCGCGTTTCAGTTAACGAAGCTGCAAAACTTTCTTTTAATCTAAAACGAAAATAATCGATGAAAAAATGCAACATTAAAATTATATACTTATTAGTAGATCGTATTTTAATATGAAATTTTAATATGAATACACAGCAATCAAGAAGAACAACATATTAAAATGGTATGGTTCCAAAACTTTAAGTATTCCACAAAGTGCGACCGGATAACTGGCTCCGGTTTGTTAACTTTCCGGATATTTTTAAAAACTTCAATAAATTGCAATCATCATTGTATTTATGCCAACTGCAATGGAATTGATCAAGTTACGTTTACATATTTTTTAAAACACGCCAGTTGTTTTTTTTAATATAAAATATCGAAACTATCACTTGTATTTATGTAATTTGCCATGAAACTGATTTTCCTGTACACATTTTTTCTGTCATACATGTGTTGTAAAGGATTGCACGTGCCCGCGCGTACGTTTACAATCTTTGTTACGATACAATAACGATGGAAAACCTGCTAAAGATGATCAGTGTTATTTCAGGGGCGTCAACTTAATTGCTATTCCTAATCCTACGCCCAAATTCTAGCGTAAACATAAGTCCACACTGAACCTCAGAGAAAATAATATTTTAATCCCAAGCAACCTCTATTTTATAGTACCTATGGAAAACTGGGTGTCCTCAAAAGTAACAGACCAAACAAATGTTGCAACTAAACGCAGCCTTACAAAAACATAGCAGAGTGAAATGGTGTCGTTGAGTGATTAAACTGCACCGGCGTGAGATGCTAAGCTTTGTCACGTAAACATTTTGGATAAAACTGTTCGCTAGGTTCTGATATTTGAATGCCGTTTAGTATATGATTTGAATAAATTATACGGCAAAGACTTTTTTGGTATCCGGTCGCACCCTGGTATCCGGTTAAGCCATGCTTTGCTTTCATTAACGCAATTTCTGATAAATTAGTTCCAACTATATATTACTAGCTGCGAAATAATAATTGAGAGAAGCGAAACTCCGAGCGAAGCTCGGAGTTTCGCGAAGCGTTTTATGTTTTGTACTTGGGGGTCGAAAGATGGATGTCCGTCCGTCCGAAAAGAATCTCAGGAACGGCTGAACCGATTTTGATAAACCTTTTTGTTTGAAAGCCAATTATCCTGGAGTGTTAACCTCGCATTGGGGTTTTAAAATTTTAAGCCGTTTGTTAGCTACAGGCTGATTTGCATAATTAATTAAACCTAAATTAGGACTTTCCACAATATTTCACTAAATTATTACAGTTAGAAGCAATCTAATTTTAGCATTAAAGGGTTTTTGGGTGCGAGGTATATGCGTAGACTGTTTACAAACCTCCAAAACCGATAATTGGGCAGTTAGCTAATAGATAATTTGCATATTAGCATAGTTTATAAGGCTAAATTAGGATTTTTTACAATATTTCACTAATTATTAAGGTTAAAAGCAATATAATTTCAGCACTAAAGAGTTTTTAGGTGCAAGGAATTTGAATAAATAGTTTACAAACATCCAAAACCGATAATTGAATAGTTAGCTAATAGCTAATTTGCATATTAGCTTAATTGACAAGACAAAATTAGGACATTATAAATTATTCCAAAAATTATTAGGGTGGCTGAAGGGTTTTTGGGTGCGAGGAATCTGAGGAAATTGCTTACAAACCCCCAAAACCGATAAATTAATAGTTAGCTAATAACTAATTTGCATATTACCTTAATTGTTTACGTGTGTTCGAGCTTCATTCAATAAATGTAGTCCCACTACGACTGGTAAAATATTTTAACTTAAAACAAATCTGCTTTCCGCATAGCCAAAAATAATCTCGTTGGTCGAGCAATAACAATAACCAGCCAACTTTTACCTGTCCAGAGACATATCAATCTGCCGATCTACAACTTCGCTAATTATCGGTAAACTCATATCGCCAAAATCAGTCCTAGACAACGGCCCGGCACTCGACAGTGTTTTGTCAGTGGCTACAGCTTCAAGGATTGGCGAGATTGCTTTGTTCAACGATGAAAGGCGTCGATAAAAACGGTCGAGTGCACGAATCAACAAACTAGCGTCGTCTGTGCCGTCTTCTGCTGATAAACGTGAAGCAACAATGCTGAGAAATGTATTTATTTGCGAGTTGAGGAACATATGAATCTGAAAGAAAAATATGACCTGTTGCAAAGTACATATCTAGAAACCAAAAAAGTGGCATCGGTTGCAACCGGCAGTTATATTGGTATCGGCCCCGACAACGCCAATTAAAGCCTACTCTTTGCAATACTTTTAGTAGCGGCAAACCACAGATTTTTAGCGCAAACCATTGTATAAATTGCATAATGTCCTGTGGAATAACTAGACCAGGCTGATTCGTGATGCTGGTTTTTAAGGGCGTAATTATCAAACTACGTAAAATAAGACTAGTAAAAGCAATTTATAAATAGTTCCAAGAAACTAAAATTTTAAAATTATAAAACAAAGTTTCAAAAAAATCTGCTGACTCGTTGCCGTGTATTCGAACAAGTGCAAACTACATCAAGTATTAATATACTGAAATCCAAGTGTAATAAAATGATACATCGGTTTAAAAACTTTAACAACACACCCCTTCCATTTTAAGTAAGCTGGAACTTAGATATCTGCGACTATGTTTGGCGCCTGCAACACTGTTAATATTTGCACGAGCCCAGGAAAACTGACGAAATACAATATTCTTTGCCTGCGCATCTTGAACAGCTCGCATTTTGAATTTAAAACATAACTTTACGCACATTAGCAACAGCCGCCTCTCGATTGAGCGTAGTTGAATGCTTTAAAGCGCTTGCTGTAGCGCATGGTGAGAGAACAAACATCTCCCAGTATGTTTCTAAAATTAATCTGAAGTTAGTCAAAAATCCACTAGACGCTGTATCGATAAATTCAAGTACGTCCATTGGGAGACTGAAATAGATCAAATACAAATACACGATAAATTGATAATAATACTGAAATATTTAACGACCACCGTAAACCGAACAGTTTTTGCAGTTTTATGTAGACCGGCAATAGTTTCGACTGTTACACATAGCGCAATACATACCGCGCACTGAACCATAAATAAGAAGTTACATTAACATAGTTTGCTGGTAGCTACAACCAATGCTTCAATCGTACCTACAAGTCAAACCAATTTACACACGTATTGCTGTAAAATTAAATTCTAGATAAATATCACAATATCACCAGTCGCAACCAAATGTGTGTTAGCTCCACGTGTAAAAATCAGGTTTGCTATATTCGGGATCACAGCGGCAAATATCCTACATCAGGTTGGTTAATACCGGATACCGGAGAAGAATATTGTGATACGAATGAGGTTCTGGCTTGTGCAGAAAATATGTTTTGACTCCCGAGCATGAAATATTAAATTAATGTTCGGTTCCATAAAAACAGTGTGAGGGACATGAATATTGTGATACGGGAGCGATTCAGGCTTGTGCAGGAAATATGTTTTGACTCCCAAGAATGAAATATTGAATTAACGTTCGGCTTCATAAAACAGTTTGAGCTATAGCGAATTTTCTTTATACCAATGCGAAATATAAAGTTTTTACATATGCTCGACTTTAATGTGAAGTTGTTAAAAGTGAGCGAGAATGCATGCTGTATGCCACGTTTTTATGATTTGTGGCGCTATATGTTGGCATTGCAGACAATGGTTTTAACGAACATACGTTTAAAATTTCAGATTTAAACGTTTTAGATAATGAATTTGCTACTGTATTCATTCAACCGAGTGTTAGCTGGGCCGCTGTTTAGAAATGGATTAGCAGAAGAGATTATGTGCGTATATCAGGGTTCCAACAACAACTAAATTTTTCCGGAGCAGGAGCAGGGACGGGAATCGAATTTCGTTACAGTAAGCGGAGCAGGAATTAAGTTTTTACACGAATTCCGGTTGAACCTTGGTATATATGTATATATAATATGCTGAATATGCTGGCCTGTGCTGGTACGAAAAATATATAGTCTACCGAACTTTTTTCTTAAACTTTTTGCGCACAATGTGAATATATTTTAAGATACCAGCAATGTCTCAGTTATTTGTTTTGATCTGAAAGTTTGCGATGACTAGGTATTCGTAATAGTGGGAAAATTGGTGCTGACATAGAATTTTGTTATATATGTCCCTATAAGTTTTGCCAATTTAGGCTTAAGCTGATAATTGAGATATCCCCTTTTTCAGTAACTGATATAATGAGCAATTCTGATAATTTGTAAACTCCTAATACAGCTCTGAAGAGTCAAAACAATAGGATTTATTTGAAATTGTTAATTTTAAAGGGCGCGAATGGTATGAAAATCGAACTGCTAAGGCCAAACACCGCTTTATGAGGAATTTGGTGGGGACAAAAATGTTTTGAAAAAGAGGATTTCAAGCGTAAACAGCACATTCCTTTAGTTTTTAAATAATTTTAAAGTTTAAATTTAGTTGAAAAACTGGGTAAGTCGGTCAAAACGTAAAAGTTAAATTATGGTTTGTAGTTGAAACACAAGATTTAAAAAACTTAAATTTTATCGAAAGATCACGAGCGATTCTAAGAATTTTTAGTGACCTTTAAAATCTGGGATATAAAAGGTACCTGCGAAAGACTCGAGTGTGGGGTTCTGAGTTAGTTATGTGCGTCGTGTTTTACAGAAGTTCTGTCAGTCAGAGTTTTGAATTTATGCACCCAGTCGAGTTGTTTATTTATCGAAGTTACCTAAGTTTACTTGTTTGCGGTCTGTGATTACTGTACGGGTTTAGTTTACGAAGTGGACTTTTTTAATAAATTTTAAAGTCTTTAACTAGCTTGGTGTAGCATTGTTTAAGAAGTGTAACGGAAATTTATTAGAAACTTAGCAGACCCGCCAATGTGAAGTTTTGCCTGAATTTTGCGGTCACCTGTGGGTACTTGTATTATTTTGTTGATATTGCGAACTACCTACTGACAGAAAGATTCGAGTGTTTCGCAAGAACAGTCCAGTTTTATTTACTCAGTACCATTTGGTAATCTCGTAATTGGGTGTTTACGTATATTTATGAACGTTGATTTCTTGTGGTACCCTAAGGGTGGCCATGCAGTTAATATTTTTAATTAGTCTTGAACGTGGTCATTTGAGTTGAATTTCATTTTGGAGTGACAGTAGTACGTAACATTTTGCATGAAAGTGGCTTGTGATTGTCTTAGAAGTTCTGAATTGTGTACGTATTCCATTTTAGGCGTTGGAATATTGACTTTAATTGATTACCGTACGTGCTGTGCAGGTTCTGTTAGGAAAAGTACGTATACAGTATTTTTATTGCTTAGGTAACCACCAACTTAGTAAGGTCTTCCTAGTAGTGCCGACCGAAATAGTTCGCTGTGTTACAATTGATTTAACTGGGTATTAATCCCGAACCGAATATCCGGTCAATTCCTGGTTTATGCCATTACGCCAAATAAAAATCTGAACTTGATACATCCTGAAATTGTAATCTATCAGCTTTGTATGAGCTGTCAAAAAATTACCTTAAAATTGCATCCGAAGGTCGCGAAATACTGCAGTGAGATTTCGTTGACATTTTGCTCGCATCACAAGAACGTGACGTCAGTTTATCATTGTCATCTGCTGGCCCCAATTTTAAATGCGCTTGATGCTGTAACATTTAATATGACAACATATAACTGGCTTCTCCACAGCTTGAAAATTTCCGCCGGGGGGGCGTTTCCTGGGGGGGCAGGAGTTTCCTAGGGGGCAGCTAATTTTGCGTAGGCAGTTTTCCTGGGGGCCCCCAGATGATCTGGGGGGTCCTGGGGGGCAGGCTCAAAATTTTGCAAGCCGACTTTTTGGACCATTTTTTTTATTCTAGATCGTGTTTCCAACTCAACTGAAGATTACTCATCGCTCAACATGACAAAACTTCCCCGCAAACGCTAATAACAATAATTTTAACTAATATTACTGACAACTTTACCAGAAGTTGAAAGAAGCACAATTATATAAAATATTGATAATCTATAATTGAAACTGTGATTAACATATATTTTATATATTAGTCACAGCTTCAGTTTATCATAAGGCTCAGGCGGGTTGAACTTGTTGCTGCAAGGTACTTTCGAATGCTGTATGCCCTGAAACGGTCTTTATATAATTGTGCATTTTTCAGTTCATTATTGAATTGTACTAGTTACTACCGGTATTTGTAACGCTATTAAAAAATTATGAGTACTCAGCGTAATATAAAATCACATTTTGCCGAATGTCCGCCTCAAAAAAAGTCCAGGTCTTTATGTTTTAACATTGAAAATTTTTGGCTTAGAAAAGTCCTGGGGACCCCCAGCAAAAAAATTTACCGGGGGGCCTTTCCTGGGGACGGCAAAATTTTCGCCAGGGGGGAAATGAAAATTTCGAAAAGTGCTGGGCCCCCCCGCTGTGGAGAAGCCAGTATAATCATACAACCACACCTTGTTGCACTGTATTGATCAAATACGGAACTAGGGATAATTTCTTTAGCTCGTGTAAAGATCAGGGGCGGAACGTTTTTCTGTGGGACAAGAATAGAATAAGCTTAAGCTTAGAGTAATTTTTTTGCTTGAATTAGACTTAGGCTTAGGCTTAGGAATAAACATATTCTTACGCTTACGCTTAGGCTTAGGAATAAGCTTATAATACTGTTCCGCTATGTTCCTTAAATTTACCATTTCTTTTAACGCTTAAACAAAAATGCCATGTTGTTCGGTTCAAACAATAAGTATGCTTCCGGATCCGCAATACCGAACCGACACTAGGGCAAACAATTGTTAAGCATATGCAGAAGGGATATGTAAAAAGCATAATATCACTCATGCAAAGAAGCGTGAATCGAAAAGTTTGGCACACTTATTCTTTCAAGCTTTGTCTTCTTTCACAAAATTATATTTTAAATTCTCGCATCAGGCAGGTATTTAACCAGAAATACATACCTTAAGCTCAGCCAAATCTTCGTCTAAAACCAATTTCGCATTTGCCAAGTAATCATTAGATAAAGACTCTGGTTGTTCGCCAAGGACTATGAGATGACCAAAAATAACTGATAATTCTTTAGGTGAAGTAGTCGCACCATCACGGAACGACGCTTTGAGACTCTCTTTCAGTTCTCCGACTAGAACCTCGCATTCGTTGTAAATACCTATAAACAATGAACCAAAAGCGTTAAGTGTTTACACAATACATGAGAAGGACAATCACACAACAAACCCCACAAGAAGCCTGCCGTCTTCAACTAAATGATTTATGGTCCTTCCGTGTGTCATATGTTTCGTCCACATGATGTGCTGCAAAGAAAGAGGAAACAAAATTGTATGCACAGCAAAAAAGCCTTACGTAGTTGAGCAAAACTTGGACATACTATCGTTAGTTTTAAAAATTCTGTTACGCCAATAAAACAAAAAGATTTAACCACAAAACATCCCTTGAAAAGCTGGCAAATTTTTTCGCTCCTCTAACATTGGCATTAGCTTTGCATAGACAGACACAGATGCAGCATAATCTTTCGACTCTAGCAATTTGTTTAACCGATTTGGCAAATCGAGCAGGCATTCCAAATTCTTCAACGTGTTATTCGCAGTAACAAGCGTTGATATTTCATCTTTTCGCCCTTGTAATGAATTGCAAACCTAAAAATCGTGACAAATCAATGCTTATATATATATAGCGCTTTAAAGAGTCGACAAAACTCTATATTAAACCCCTACCGTTCCTATCACGTAGAACCAGATTAACAACAGTTAAATTACCGGTCTCAAATATAATATAGACTCGCCTTTTGAGAAAACTGAGTGATTCGTTCCATATTCTCAGCCAACCGATCCATCTCGTCTTCCATTTTCCCAAAATCCAGCTTCATTTGCCTTACGGTATCAGTTGCAGTAATAAATTTGGCATAATTTTCATACACCAGCGATTGCATTTCTGAATCGAGCTGCACCACCTGAATTCAAGAGTTTATTTTCTTATTTTCGGTAATTAGCGAAATTTCCGGTTCCCAATCGTTCGATTCATGAGCTTAAAGATTACGGGTCCGTCAAACTTACCCCAACACCATCCGTTCGACTCGGTTGTAATAAGCTCGCCGGAACCGCCGGTCCATATCTATTTTAACACCAAAGATATGCGGTCTCGGTCGAAAATCGATACCAGACCCAACAACCAAGACGAGACTGTTTGGTCTCGCTCGGTCTCGTCTTGGTCAATTTTTGACCGTTACCGAGCATAGAAATAAAATTTTTGCTAACAAAAGTTTTGAATGTTTTTCGTACTTATGTGTCATTCTAGCATAATAAAATGTTGCATCACCTCAGAATTTATAATATTAAACAAAATAAATTACCGCATAATTTGATTTTAGCACAAAAACATTGACAAACAGATACAGGAATATCCGGTTGCATATCCGGTAAAACTGATATCCGTATCCGGTATCCCACGCCAAAGACAACGATGAAACATAGATGCTTTCAGTGTTAAAAGTACGCTTTCAGCTTTTTTCTAACGAAAATGAATCGTCAATCGCCAGTATATTTAAACTCTACCAACAGTTAACGCTTTTTAGCGTTTATCAAAATAATATTTTAGCGTTAATTGAAACTTTTAAATTTTTGACACGATTCCTAAGTGTCATATATAAATACAACTAACTGTGTTTTGCCACAATATAAAAAACTTTGTGGTTTCCTTTTAGAAAAAGAATCTTCAATAACCGTCACGTCACGGGGTCATATTGAGAACGTTGAGAAGAAAAAAACGGAAACTTGTCTTTCACCTTTGGTCTCGGTTTAAAACCTACCGAGGCTCAAAAAACCGAGATCGAGACCGAGACCAGCCAAATCCCGAGACTTACCGAAAGCGAGACCGTACCACGATCCCTTCCTAATACTAAGGCGACAATCACCCTAACAAGTAACACATAGGTCAACAATTTTGTGTTTCTATTAAAACATCTAGTTAAATAGCCATACACTCAACCGGAAAATACATAAATAGGATGTGCCTATACCAAAATTTTTGCCGATGCCGGTACCGATTCTACCTTTAGTACACCATACTTAAAAACGGATAGGCTACTACTTTAAACCGTTATGCAAAGACTTATATATACCCTAACCACAAACGCCCTATAATTTTTTGACAACCGTTAATTCATTTTTTCAAACACAAATGCAAGAGAGATAACAGTTTTCTGGATCAGACGTACCGATAAACGCCAAGAAGTGAAAATGATTGCATTCCAACTAATTGTTATGTGCCAAAAGTATCGGCAAAGAATTGGCAATTTTTTGCAGTGCCGACAACGATACTTAGGAAAAGTGCTGATTACTACGGATGCCGATGCAGATTATTCGGTATATCCCTACACATAAACAAATCGCGAATTTTGATGAATTATAATGTGTACGTATATCTGTAAGTCATTGTACCTACTCAACTGATCTTTGGCTAACGGGCTCAAATATCTAATACGGAGTCCATGCATATATTTCGATAACATTAAGTCTCTAGAAAGCAAATTACGGCAGTATGTTCAAATATTGAAATTGTGTACAAGCAATTATCGACACATTACAGAAGAATTTGACATTCATACTGGCATATCAATAGTGGCGGAGGAGGGATGCTGCAGGCCGCCCTCAACTTGACCACGTCAACTCCTTGAAAAATCTATCTATGTTCAGTGCCCCACCCGGAAAATCCCGCCTGGCTTGAAATCATACTTATAAAATCGGAGAGACGAACACGTGGCTTAGGAACTTAAAATTAGCAAATATAAGGAAAAGCAGCTAAAAATACAAAAATGTCTTAAAAATATAAAAATTTGCAAAAAATTCAGTTTCTTGGCACCCGATTTTTAATTCTTTGGCTTTCTAAAAATTTTCCTACCCCCTCACCAAATGCTTCCTAACTGAACCCGAGGGCACCTCCGCAAAACTGCCACCCCATTTGAGATTAGGCTAGCTAAATGTCAGACATACAAAAATTTTGCGAAGCATTACTGTAAACTATATATATACACCATGATTATGTATCTCTAAACGAACAATTTATGTTTAAATGAAAAATACATGTTTCAAAAGGCGAAGGTATGTTGTTTGGAAACCACCCAGATGTTATAAGCAACCACAAATTAATAAAATACACGATATGTTCTTGCAATTCACTAGTAAAATCCTCATAATGGTTTAAAAAATTAAAGTAAATATCTTAGACAATGGAATGACTGAAGCATATATATACACTAAATCAGCTCGTCATCCGACCTAAGCGCAATATGTGTCAACACCATTTTAGGGATGTGCCGAGACCAAAATTTTTGCCGATGCCGATTCTTATTTTGAAATTTTGCCGATACCTATGCCGATTCCAAGTTTAGTACACAATGCTTAATAAACAGACAAGATACTACATTACATCATTATATGAAGACTTTAACCCTAACCGTCATAAACGATTATAATTTTATAAGAACAGTTTATTTCAATTAATGTTTTCAAACACAAACGCAATAAAGATATCAGTTCTTTTGACGAGACACTGATATGCGCTCATAAATAAAATAGCTACCATTCCAACTGACTGTCCTGTGCAAGAAGTATGGGCAAAAAATCGGCATTTTTTGCAGTGCCGATGCCGATACTCACGAAAAGTGCCGATCGTCAGAACTGCACGGTCGGGACGATCCAAACTTCTCCGAATTCATGAGCCTGCAATTTACAGCGCCCATCTCGGTAGGACCTCCATATCAGAACTACACGGTCGGGACGACCCCTTCCTCCGAAGTACTGCGAATATACATGGCTTTGCCACGCCGGGAATCGAACCTCGGACCTCTCGCTCGCGAGTCAAGCGCGCTACCCATCACGCCACGCGGCCGATATCCTAATTTCCTCTGGTGGTATATGTGCACAAAGTATGTATATGTCTTAACATTACACACTCTGCACATACACAAGCCGCGTATACTCACCGATTATTACCGATGCCGATGCCGATTAATCGACACACCCCTACCATTTTTATTTTAAAAAATTACACATTGCAACTATAATACTAGCATAGATATATTAATGTATGTACCTCTTTGTACATCTTGTTCTCTTCATCCATCAGCTCTTTTAGCGTTCTTTCTTTCAACAACTTGCTCATATACGCTTCATTGTCGAAATTTGGCCCATCGATATTTAACGGGTTGCAATCGGCAAGGCTTGTTCGACTCAATAAATTTTGATTTGACATCAGTGCCAAATTTTTTAATATGCGGAGCAGCAAAACAAATAATACGTCAAAATAATTTACGCTAAGAAACAAGACAAATTCAGTGCAAACGCATACCACAAATATATCAAATATTCGTAATATATTTAAGTTTCCTAATACTCTACAAATACTACAAATAGTTCTTGTATACTGTGCGACGGTTTTTACACCTTAGACGGAAAATAACTGTTATGTTCTTAAATTTTCCAGCTTCGATATAAACACTTTTACAGCAACCAAAAACTTTATATTGCTTCTTAGCTAAGTGTTTTTCATCCTGTTCCCACAAATTTAAATGTTCAAATATTTTGCTGGTGATAGTCTTTCTACACTTAAATTGTATAGGTGTGCAATACAAACAAAATTTGCAAGTTCCAAGAATCACAGATTGTTAACTGCAATATAGTTCGTGAGAACTAAATTTTTTGAATACGTTTAACTTGTGAAACTTGCAGAAAGCAAACTTTCAGTCTATTTTATACTAGCGTACAAGCTGGTGAAACACATGCTCTAGGTGGACCTCCAGCCATGCGCATTGCACTGGATGGGTTTTATCCACAAACTCGGTTTTTATGACAACCAAAGAGTGGCTATAAAGTTCAAAGTTCAGTGTTGAATCATTGCAGGTACGTAGCCAGCTGACCTTCCTAGAGGGGCTGAAAATTTTTTAGGGGCATTCAAGGGTTTTAAACAGGGTGTAACCGGATTTTCGTTTTTGTTTCCGGTAAAAATCGGTATCCGTTTTCGTAAAAACCGGTATCGGTTGCCGTTTCCGTTATATAGAAATACCGGAAATTCGTTTATTTTTTACGTTCATTATGTAAATTTCTCGAAATTCTATTATACAGGTGTGCTGCAATTGATCGAACACTGTAAATTTCAGTGAATTGATTTTAACTTTAGAATTAGTAGAATCACTCAGTCTGAGTTAGGACTATCAGAACTCAGAATTTTGAGTTTATTCAATTCATTCTGAGTTAATTAATCAACTCACCCAGAGTCAGCTCAACTGAGAGCGAGAATCAACTCAACTCAGAGTGAGTTAATGTTTACTGATATTAATTCAGAAATAACCAACTCGCTAGCTGAATTGATAAATCAACTCATTGGAGTTTTACAGTGAACTGAAACAAAAATTACGATATTCATTCATAATCTTAAAAATTACGATGGATCCGCCATTTAAAAGTTTGAACACTTAATACACCTCTCAATTGCGTTGACAGAAAAATGAAACTGATTTGAAATTTATATATATATTTCAATATCCGTTTTCTGTTTTCGTATTTCGATCACTATCCGTTTCCGTTATTTTTACTATCCGTTTGCGCCCTGGTTTTCAATGAGTTACAAGCAAGGTTGAAAACTGGGGATTTTTCCAGGAGGGGCTGAGCTCCCCTTTTCCCTTCTTGGCTACGGGTCCGAATCATTGAACCTCAATGGCTTTAGGTAAATTTCAATTTCTCAGTAAATAGAAGCATAGGCCTGGTGTTTAAATGTCCAATATGGAAAAATATAGCTTATTGCGCCAATGTATTAATAGAACAGGGTTGTAACAAAAGAATTTTCCTTATCCTAAGCCTAAACCTAAGCCTAAGGTTAAGCGTAAGTCTACGCGTAAAAATGAGCGTATATATCTCTAAAAGCCTGAGCCTAAAGCGTAAGCCTAAGCAAAAAATTAGTCTAAAGCTTTTCCTCCTTGATCTTTGATGGGCCGTTTATTGTATGATATAAAACCAACGACGAATCTAGGATAGTCTTTCAGGGGGAATGCGAGGTTGGATTTTTTATCTGTGCCGCCTATAGTGTATCTCACCTTTAAAAACTGAAATGTATAAACGACTGAAAACCCAGCCGCATTCTAAACGAAGTTTGCTTTTGGCCTCCCAAAACGAAACTGCTGGACCATAGATTCAAATTAGTTTCATTTTGTACCATCATATGTGATGTTGACCTATTCGAAAGGTATGTACGCTTGGCACCAACGAGCATAAAAAAATTCGCGAACGAGAAGCGAGACGAACATTTTGCATTTAAACCCGTGAAGAACTTAACTTTTGGTTCTTGATGATTTTTTAAAGTTAACTTTGTCTGCCAGCGCCTGAAATGGTTGGCCCGTGTTAATATCCTACATTGACATTGGCTCATGTTGCGTTGAGGGCTGTCTCGCTGTCCCGGGACAGCTGGGACAGCGGGGATAGCTGGGACAGCGGGAACAGCGGGGACGGCGGGAACACCTAGGACAGCGGGGAGAGTGGAACAGCGGGGACAGTGGAACAGCGGGGACAGCGGGGACTAAGTTTAGCCCCGTTGTCCCGCTCTCTCGGCGATCCCACTGTCCCGGCTGTCCCAGCTGTTCCCTTGTCCACGCTATTTCCGCTGTCCCTGCTGTCCCCGCACTCTCCGCTGTCCCCGTTGTAACAGCTGTCCCCGCTGTCCCCGTTGTTCCAGCTGTCTCCGCTGTCTCCGTTGTTCCAGCTGTCCCCGCTGTCCCAGCTGTCCCGGATATCCCACTCTCCTGGCAGTCCCGTTGTCACGGCTGTCCCACTCCCCCGGATGTCCCACTGTCTGCTGAACTCCTGCTTGACGTTGTCCCCGGACAGCGAGACGGGACGGCCCTAAGCGTAACATGAGCCCGCACGATTATGGTTAGCAATCGAAGCGAGCCAAACAGCTAGACGTACGCAAAAGGTTTTGGTAATCAAAAGTCAAAACTATTGAAAAACCGGATAAAAACTCGAGCGCGAAAAGTCAAACGCGATCCTTGAACTCGATTGTGGAAAAATTTTTTAATTCGTTGAAATCTGATGTGGACAGCGATCCCGGCATCCCCTAGATCCGTTCTCGTACAAAATTTATAAAGCTGTCTTTTCATAAAATTTAAAGTTCTCAATTATACTTCACTGCTTTCAATAGAAAGGCCATATAAAGACGAGTATCTACATAATTTGGAGCAAGTAACAGCTCTCGATATTAATGTGCGTTGTTTGCAATTGAAAAAATAAATTCTATTGCAAACAGTGTAAACATTGGATTTAAATTTAAAATATTTTACTCACATATTCAACTGTACTGAATGTATATATTTTATGTGTTGCAGATAAACTGGATGCCCTTCTGTAAATTTCTATTTTTTGACTTTTTACTCGCATGAGAAACGTTTTAGCGTTTCCGTTTACCGACCGAATATTTAGCATGGAGACATTGGATATTTACGAGTGCAGCTACAGAAATTCTTGATTTGCTTGTAATGACTCCCCAAGCACCAGAATAAACTTGACCCAGGCGAGATTATTTTAAAAGGTATAATTTATAAAATGCGTCTGGTGATGGTACGCCTAAAAAATTCGCCTGTGGCGCTGTGTAACGCAATTGTATAGAGAGTTCGATGCAACGCTTCGGAAACATGCCAATGTAAAGTTTTTTGCAGGGTTTAAATCCAAGAAATGATACTTTTCTTCGCTGTCCCACCACTGTTTTAATTGCATGTAGTATAAAATAGTACAAATATTGTTTTCACACAATATGATTGTGGCCCACAGATGGATCGATCTGAAACTGAACATTGAATCTGTCACTACCAATGCTCTCGCACCCCTCCGAAAATTGTGTTTGTGGCATTGTATACGTATTATGTGGTGCCATTCAACAATTCGTTTGCGTTAATACCAGGCAGAGGCGAACGGCATTAAAAATTGTCAAAAGTTATAGAGTCCACTTATTTGCGAACTCAAAATCAGCAATGCAATTGACATGAATACTCAGAGTTAAATTAAACTACTTTGCGGGTTTTTTGACGGAAAGATTACAGTTGATAGCCGTGAGCGTTCTGTTACAATACTGTACTGACCCGAATAAGAGGGAGGGGGTAATAATAGGGGGGTCCCCATTTTGAGTACGAATCAATAAGAGTCCGTATCCCTAATAAGAGTCCGTAAGCGGATAGAGTCACTAAAACCTAATTAGAGTCCATAAATGTGAATTAACCCTAATTGTAGCGCATAAATGACTCCAGGACCAAATAATTTGAGTTTGAAACTTTAAAACGTACTTAAATTTTGAAAGTACATTCCTAAAAGTATAACCTTGTATTATCGCTCCAGCTGTTGACACAAGACAAATAAACGTTTAATTCAACGGATAATTGCAGTACCGCATATATATCAGTAATGAAGGGAGGCGGAGCGCGTGTCAAAATAAATAACAGTCCGTAACCGAATAACATGGGGGTACCCTCTGGAGAGGCTAAATAAATATCAGTCCACCTCTTATTCGGATCAATACAGTATTGATTCTGTGATTTGTGCACGGACAGAACAGCAATCTGAATTTTGCACCGAAGTTTTAAACTTCAAGACAGTTTATAGGTCTCTGAACAAAAAAGTATCTTTAGCGTAAACCTTAAAGTTGTGTTTAACAAAGTAAAAAATGAAAGATGTTTTTGCGAAATTGTTCTCCAGTAGCGCATGTAAAAATTTGTATAAATTTTTTCATTAATTCTTAGAGTATCCAGCTCCACAGGAATCTTTTAAATTTTCCACTTTATACAATTATGCGCACAACAGTTATACCGGTAGCAATAAAAATTTATCACTGAACATTTAATAGCTAAACAACGTTTCTGGTTAAAAATATTAATATCTTCGAAATTTTAAGTTTACTAAAATGGACATTTTATACACGTCCGCAATAATTTTGTGAAAACCAGTCGTCCAGATATTAACTAAATTACACGGGCGCAGCATTTTTTTCTCCAACGGAAGGCACCTACAGACAGGGTTCGCAACGTAATAAACAGTAGAAAAACCTTGCGAGCGAAGCGAACGAGAACCCAACAAAAGTGTAGCATTACATCGTATTAAAAGTTTAGCTTTTAAACAACGAAGGAAAATGTCCACCCCATAGGATCATTTACTACGATTCTGCTAATTTATGATAAGTTTTTAGATCACTCATATAGATAGGTCTTGGTTATAGCAAAGGTTTTGTTTTCGCTCGGTATAACTGTGCATGTTATCCACAATAGTAATTTGTTATCTGCGTTAACGAATAGGTATGCAACAGTAATTTGTCTGCGTTAACGATTTTGGCTAACGTTTCATGCAGGAAGCAATTTGGTTAATAGTGTTGCTGTGTAACTAATCGAACCACTGGTGTGAGTTTTATTAAACCCGGAAGTTTGTTATAACTTTTTCGACTTGAAAATTTTGAGTTTTGCCAATTCACTCCCGAAAAAGTGTTTGTTTGAATTTAGTAATGGCTCATAGCGGTATCTATATTTGTCAGAGTGTAACCGGAGGTCTACCTTCGGCGTCTCGGCAGATTGACTCCGGCAAAAAATTTTGACCTCCGGCTTCGGCATTTTTCACCTTCGGTTGCACCCTATATGCATAGATATACATATATGCACATACATAATACAGATGTATATAGGTCCGCTTTACAAACATAATATTTAGGAAACATGATTGCATTAACGGTTATTATTGTTATCTTTACACGTGTGTGGGTGGTTACTCCTGCTTCACCATCGTTAGATGATATACCAAATCCAACAAATGTTAAATTGGTTCTTGTAGTAAGTTTTATAGTTTTTACTTGATAGTTTTCCACGTCAACATGGCCCACAAACAAATCAAATCTATATATTAAAGCTGTAAGCCTACACATACGTATTTTGGGCTATTTTCCAGCATTACTATGTTTGCAAAATTTTCATACATAAACAAAGTCCTTCCATAAGAATAAATTTCGCATATATTGCTTTCTGTATCGGCTTTGAATAGTATGCTTCGTTAATCTGTAGGTAATCGGTCGACATGTGCTTTGTTTCTACTTATTTTAATAATGCTTGATTTGCAAGTAAGTAAATAAGCTTTGTTTCTCCTTACTGTAGTAACCCGAATTAGGGCCTTACAAGATTGTACGAAAAATTTCCCGCTGACCACGTTGGATCCGCCACTGATTTACCACAAGAAAATTTTTTCTCAAAAAATACATTTTCTCCAAATTTGTACTAATTTTGCATACAGCCATGTGAAATTGTATCGTAACCAGTGACAGAACGTGCAAAAGTGCTAGACTCAATTACAAATAAAAACGCATGTATAAGGACGCTACGGTACAATTCTTAAAGCAACCAAAGCTATCGCCACGGGGGATGGCAATTTGGGCCGTCTCTCCCCCCCCAAATTTGGCTGGTGCCTCCCAAATACACTCGGTCGAAAAGTAAACCAACTTGAATTGCAACTCTAGCAACCCCCATTTCTATTCCGTGTCCCTCAAATATAATTTTCAAAGGACGCTTCTGTAAGTTGTCAATTTCATCGCATAGTAGTTTTGTAATTATGTTCACACAGTATACGATTGTAGTAACGTGGTGGGTACCTCTTGTGCGCAAACAAGCGAACAATCAACTAAACGCAGTTTCGCAATGGCGTAGTGGCGAATACTTATATGATGGCTTCAAGGAAATTGGCAATTTTTGCTGTGTCTTTCTACCTAAATCCAAAATTCCATCAGAGAGAAAGGAATGGGTTGAATCATTCTGCAAAGTTAACACACACTATTTCAAATTGGAGCTTTAAGTAATCTTTACAAGCGATTAAATTCTGAGAATCCAAGACTACGTTTCGATTGCTATTACCATTTTAGTGAGAACTTATATATTTCTAAAAGTTCAAATGAGACTCGGGATCTGCCTGATCCCATACGAAACTGGAACGTGGATCGATGAGTGTTATGACGCACTGCACTGTTTTCCTAATAGGAAACTGGGCGACCCAAAACGCAAGTTGTTGTCTAGAAGAGCCGAACATCTACGGAAAGCAAACTGAATTTCATTGGTGATTGTGAAAAAAACAGCAATCAATTAAATTAAGCCGTCTTGTGTTCGATATTTCCAACGAAATCAAAAACATGAAACAGGTTCATGTTGCACCCCTATTTAAAATATTGATAACGTCCGAATTATTCAAAAGATGTTCGGATGCTCGAACTTCCTGAAATACAGTTTAGCGTTTGGGTCGCACTGGTTGCCCACATTTTTACAACTGAACGAAATTGGTCAAGAGCTACTATATATATCGTAATTAGCGTAGACAAAAAATGCTATTTTAGGGATTTCGACATGCGAACAGAAACCCTGCTCAATTTTTTGCCGACGATCCAAACAAAGGTCTTTGGGGACTAGAAGGAACATCCATGCTAACCAAGGTACAGCCAAATTTAAACCCATGTTGGAATTTGTTCCCGAGTTCTTTTATAGATAAGTGCGTATTATAAAGCACTATTTTCAGAACTTTTTCTTGTTTAAAATTGAAAAACGTTCACTTGAAATATTTCATTTGAAATAATTGTGATCAAAGCATTTCAATGGTTATCGTTATAGTATAAGCTTGACGGTGCAGCTACGCCTTCGCTGGATTACATAAGTACTCTTTTATACAGGAAGGAACACTGAGTAGTAAATTTCGAAAGTTGCCGTCACAGCTCATCTTGTTTAAAATGTGCTCATTAGATTCCGCTTGAACACGCCAATCTAATGTTTTGGCGATACCCATGCAGTTTGAATGTTAATTTTCAGATTGGAAAACAGCAAGCATACGCGTATGGACAAATGTTGCGTAAACGCTACGGTTTTCTAATTGACAAAAATTGGATCGCGAGTCAGGTAAACAATATTGTTTGTCAGTACGAAAATCTCTCACAGGAAACATTTCGATTGGTTTGTTTGAGTCCAAAACAAAATCATTCGCTTCAAAGTAAGGTTACAAAGTGCCCGTAAACTTTATTCTTTATTTTTGAACATCACGTTTTATCTTTGTTATTGTATTTCTAGGCAGGCGTCAATTCATTTTAATATATGTGACTATGTCAAAAAAAATTTCTAAGCAGGCTTTTGGAAAATATAATTACCAGCAAAGCCAATAGTTTTTCCAGTTAGTCAAAGGGCTTCTAGGGTCGGTTAAAGCTTTCTAGCATCTCTTAAGTGTGTTCGCATATCTGTAGTACTCAGATCCATTTACAGGTAAAAGCATATTCCTCGAGCGCCGACCGTTGCCAGGGAACACTACAAATGGTTTTAGCTGGTTTATTTCCGCCACAAGATTACGCTGATTGGTCAGATGAATTGGACTGGTCTCCGGTCTCGTACACCATTGATAATCCGGTAATTACAATTAATAAATTTGCAAAAATAAACTGAAAACCTGTTATTAACAAGAAAACATCATCGAATGTGTAACACTGGCGATCCTCTATCATAAACAGCATTTCATTGTCTTGTGACATATATTTTAAATGTTAGGTATGTCAGTTTATTCTAATTGGACTGTCATTTTCATTGCAATTTAGCTCAGGCCAAATTGCAAGTACGTAGAATAGCAAGCTGCGAGCGAACTACGATACGCGTGAATAGTTGTTTGAAATATAGGTAGGTGACTTTGTTTGTAGCAGTGCTTTTTATTAACGTCAGCTATGCTTTGCGTTCTTGCTATTTTATTTCAGTTGCTTCGAATGTACAACGAAGAATGTCCTGTTAGCGACCAAGCTTGGAAAGATGTTTCTGATAGGAACACACCAGAAGCGAAGAAGCTATATAAAGATCACAAAGTAAGTATGGTTCAATACTTATCTGTGAAAGGTGCACTGTACTGCAGTGGATGGCGGCACAGAAAGTTAAACAGATTTATTGGAAAGTTGGTATGTGAAAAGTATGAAACCACCCTTAAAATCCGCCAGGTTTGCTTTTCATTCAGCACTGCAAAAAATTTTAGCGTTAGGTTAATTTGGTAACGATGGTTGGCTTAAGCAGATCCTTAAGTCGGCGACTTATGTAAAGTAAGTGCCACCTTTTAGATTTGCTTTGTGCTAACAATGGTCAATTAGTCTACAACCTCAGTTGAACTAAAGATAGTAATGTTCAAGTTTGACTATATTCGAGAAAACTGACTTGCACAATAATTATTTGGCTTCACTAGATTTGCAAACTGTAAGTTAACCAAGGTTTATATGGGATGCAGAATTACAGAAGCTCAATTTGATTGGCTAATCAAAATGCCAGAAAGCCTAACTACGCCTCTATAAATGAAAATGTCGTTTAAGAGCCTAAGGCCCCATAGACCTTTATATTATGGCTCTGAGTGACTCGTTCTATATTACGGCTGTGGTTTTTTTACTACGCATTATTTTGTTTGAGTTTAACAGTATTGCCTACATAACGTTGTATTTGATTAAACATTACGGTAAACGCCCACACAGCATTGTTTTCATAGTATATATAAACACTATGAACCTTGTTTAATTTATAGTTTGAAAATAACTGTGAAGCCAAAAAAATCACAGTTTAGATTAATTCAAAAATGAAATTTTTGGCAAACCCATTAGGGGGTCATGGGCCCCTTGGTGCCGCCCTTCCTCTTGCTACGCCCCTGCTATCTTTTTATTTGAGCAAGATTTTGAACGCAAGTTTGATATGGTATTTTCACAAAACCGTTGTTAACTTTTTTAGTTTTGAATTGATTTTTGAAGAACAGAAATCGTTTAATTAAATAATGCGCTTTGATTCCAGTGTCGAAATTAGACAAAGGTGCCATTATAATATTTTTATCTTGCAGAGAGTAAGAAAACTAAAACATAACGACTGTGTTGATTTTAAGGAAATTATTAAATACATATCGGAAAAATCTGGCTTTGAACCAAATCTCAGTGAAGCTGCGGATGTCGTTGACAATTTAGAAGGAATGGTTAGTTGCATTATGTTACCATATATCCGTTTGTGATATCCGAAATACCGGAGTTTCGTATTTTTGCGCTCGAAATAATAGTTGCAAATCACGGATCAAATTTATTTATCACAGATATGCTGCAATTGTAGGATTTGAACTAAAATTGACGAAACTTGTAAAAAATCTTAACAAATTGGACATATGTATTGCGCTACTTCTTTATTTAAAATTTTAGACTGTCCTTGTGAATATCTGCACACATCAGTTGTATTGGCGGATGAACAAAAAGCTTTGTAGCTTTTTATATTTCAATGCCCGTTCCTCTTTCCGTTATTTTGATTGTTCATATCATACAAGATCCTAAAATAATACTCTAATTGATAAAACACTAAAACCAGTTTGGCTCCTCGTGCAACCTCACGTCGATTGAAGTGTATCAAAATAACTTGAATTCCGGTCAAAATAATTTGAATTCCGCTGTACAGAAAAACGAACCCCTCATTTTTGTCTTGTGCCTCCGTACGTGACACACACTACAAAAATAGTGAGTCACGTTGACTCTCTCCACCCAAAGTAGTCTCTACGTTACTACACACGTGAGTCAAATTCGACTCCGCCAGAGTCAAATTCGACCCAAAGAGTTGCACGTGTGACTCTCGCGGAGTCGAATTTGTCTCAGTTTGTGTAGTCCGGTATGGCCTATTTTGGAGAGCGTGAATTTGACTCACTATTTTTTGCAGTACAGAATCATGGCGTCTCTGTGAAACTATGCATGCGCAACACGATTTTGCAGGATATTAATTTTAAAGCAACTCATATGCACATAAAATTTGTTTAACAATAGGATAACAAATACAAAATTTTAATACGCCTTGACATTGTGCCAACCCATTAGCAGGAATGCAAAGAGAGACAAGAATAATTATGGTAACTTCGAAATCATTTGGTATGGCTTAAAAAGTTTTCCGCCAGAGCGGAAACTGTTCGTAGACAGGACAGCATCCTGTTTATTTGCATTCATCCCATAGCTGTGGACCTGCATTGTACAATATTCAGGAATTTGGGCTTCAGTTTGTTTGAACACGCAAAAAATTCTGCGTTATCAGGCAACCGCATATTTTACAACCGGAAAAATATTTGGCATTTCAGGAAATTCGTGGCCTCAAAATGCCCGACTGGGTAGAAGATAATCCGTTTGGAGACAAATTCTACGAACAAGTCAAACAGTTGAGTGAAGCGAATCAAGTACTGTGCTCAAAACATGAACCATGTCGCCGACTGATGGCAGGTAAAGCGCAGTTGACATTGATTTTGTAATTTGACAACTGATCCAGCATTCTCAACTGTGCGCAGCAGATATCATTTGTTGGCATAAAGGTATTTAACTTTTAAAACCTATTGAACAAACCGTTATCAACCTGGATTTATTTTACGCAGAGCGAGTCGATGTTTCCTGCTACTAACTCACAAATAATCTGAAATGACTAATTCGCTCTCTGAGTTGATTAATAAACTCATCGAAATTTACAGTGTGCGGTAGTCTGCTTCTTTGAAAACCAATTGCTGAAACTGGTAATAGGTGTTATAGCCATTTGAGAATGTGGTCCTTGAATTTAAGTGTAATTTAAACAGTATGAGGAACCACAGCTATCGGCATCATCTCATTCTGTGGGCATGAAAAACCTACGTATTTGATCAGAAAATAATTAAAAATAACTAAGTTTTGGCAAATTGCACCTACATTGTAAATTCCAATGAGTTATTTCTAGTAATGTTTGAGTAAATAAGAGTAAATATTCACTCACTCTGCGCTGATTTAATTCCGGGTTAGTTGATTAATTAACTCAGAATGAATTTAATCAGTTCAGAATTCTGAGTTCTGAAAGACCTTATTAAGAGCTCAGACTTCTGTGTGGTTTCAACTCATTCTGAGTTAAAACCAATTCACTGGAATTTACTGTGTAAAACCAACATATCTATATCGTATAATTTTTTTGCAACGAATTTAAAATAGAATAGTGGCTTCCGTTTTAACCAACACTTGAAGTTTACCGCAATGTTTGTTGTTTTCATATTTTTGCTGAGTTACGCTGTAAATTCCAATGAGTTGATTAACCAACTCGCTGAGGCAGTTAGTTATTTCTGGTTATTTCTGAGTTAACAACCGTAAATAATAGCTCAGAATTCTGAATTCTGAAAGACCCAACTCGTAGCTCAGACTTCTGAGCGGATTCAATTCATTCTGAGTTAAAATCAGCTCACTGTAATTTACAGTGTAATAATGTATTATTATTCAACTAAAAATTGTATAATAAAAATTCAACATTTTGTTTTGCTTTTAGCGTATTGGCTGGATCACATTCTTAAGGCAATTGAGAAGGCTGCTAACGATAGCAATGCCAACCCAAAAATGATCTTGTATGCGACAGTAAGTTGTGTGAAATGACGTGACAAAATATTTTTTGGACGTTCTTGGGTAGGCCGGCTGAAAAGGGGCCTAACCACCGATGTTAATACGAACAACAGAATATTTCAACCTGAACGCTTTGCGACCATTTGAAGACAGCGGTGAAAGATAGAATGCTACACAAATATGTATTGCTTTTTGTTTAAAATTCAGAAATATTCAAACAAGAAATAGCAGTATTTTTAGTTAACTAGAATTGCCTGTAAGATTTTGACCCACCGGAACCTTACAAAATACCAGACACATCCAGTGACTATGATCCCGACGTTACACCAGAATTTTTCAGCACAACGAAATCATGTCGTCACTGCTTTGGCTACTTGGAAATAAACGACCGCACGGCGTGTATTTCCACGGTTCAGGTATACTGGAATATCGTGACACTCCAATGAAAGCAGTCCGCCTGATCTATTCAGAACCGACAGCGGAAAATCCAGTTGAACGCGTGAATGAAGTGATCACAATGAAGTTTTGTCAAAAAGATATCAATGACGACGGATGGTGCCCATTGACAGCGTTTTTGAGCGCACTCAAATCGGTTCGAGTTTCTGACTGGAAAACCGAATGTCGCCTGCCGATATGTATGTGTACTCCGCATCCGGACGCTCCGAAACGTTCGTAGAACTCCAAGGCGTTTTCCTTACATTTCTACTATAATAAATAACTTTTTATCAATGCCTGAATTTTGTTGTGATTTCATCTTCGCATTTGTATAAACTTTAGATACTTGTTTCATTCGTAGATTAGAATTAGATTGACTGCAAGGAATTATTTATAACTGTCTCTAATTCGTAGTTTATCAGAGAAATTGCATTGATAATTGCTATAAAAATGATGTGAATTAGCACGTATTATCGAATTCAGCGAATGTCGAAAATTTCTTGCAGGTTCAATCTCGTTTCTTTATTAAATTTTTTTTGCCATGGCAATTGACTGTGTCATAGCTAAGCGTTTCTTTTCAAAAACATCAAAAAGATGCATGCGTTTGCGTTGCAGTATATTGAATGACTAAATAAATATTCTGCAGTTTCCACGCTTTTTAGCTCAAAATTGCTAAAAAGTAGAGAATCGTTCTAGAATTTTTGCAAGACAGTTAATTTCAAAAACAATACACTATACGTTTAAGGCCATTTAAGCCGAACTTACATACACCCTCGCTTCCAGTGCTTTGTATACAACTCTTGTTCGCAAATATGTCGTGCTCTGTGCCGCGAAATAAAGTGGGCCCCGGAAAAATGGGTTCGTGTCCGAAAAAAATTGCTCCGGGTCATTTTTTCGTGAGCAGAGGAAACTTTGTCCGGAAGGCCTACTTAATTTTATGACACCTGAATACCTGTTTGTATATTCCAATCAAAGCCTGTTTGCTACCCAGTATGGTTGTTCTGGCTACCTTAAAGTAACAATTGACGTTTTAGACTTTTGCAACAAATAGGTGTTTAGGGCACGACTTATATATATACCGCGCATATGTATGAGATTCAAAAGGTGTCAATCATTTGTCTACTTTTATAAGAAGTATATGGGTTTAGATAAAATCTGTGCAAAGCAGCTGTTATTGATTTGACGTTGTTGTATTTTAGATTTTAGAACAATCTATAATTTAATTGTTTTACACGAGCTATATTTAATCGTTTAACAGTCATCCATAGCGTTCTCACCAACTGACAATGAAGGTCGTTTTAGTTTAAAATAAAATTTAGCTTAGGATATCTGTTTGAAAACACCGTGGTTTGCAACACGAGGTATAGATCGGATTTCAGTTTGAAAGGGGGTTGTATATGTATACCTTAATGTGCACGTTTTTTGACATCTTGGATCCACAACGTTAAAGTCTGATAAACGTGCCGTTACCAGTGTTCAGAAATTTGGATTGGATATATGGTTTCTAGGCTCAACTTCTATATATACGCTAACGATATTCTCTTCAGAAATTTTGCAAGGTTATATATCCCGTCTATTTCGCCCCTTGTATCCACGCCATTGGCTTGAAATTGAATGTCGACTGCATTACAGAATTAGTTTTCAACAAAAGGGCAACAGTAAATTACTTAGTGCTGATAAACGAGAATACTTTTAAACTACAATCTGAAATATGCTATGAGTTTATGTAACAGAACATAGCAACGTGCGTAATAAGATTTCTACAGCGGATCGGTATAGAAGTATTTTGCGAGCAATTGGCCAGACCAGAAGACCAACTCCCACCATGCATTTAGTTACTGTAAATTATGCATCATTTGACTTCAGAGCAAAGTGTTGAACAACTAGAAAACATGCAATTGAGGTAATTACTTCAATCGCTACTTTTTGTATTGAATATATGGTTTTGTTTTTAGCAGAAGTATAGACGGAAATGGAAACAGAAAGTGATCAATAAAAACGCGAATTAAAACGAATATTCAAATATAATAAGTTGGGTATTACAATTGGGACACGCAATTATTTCTAAAATTTTAAGGAACAAACAGCGGATGTACTCAAATGTTTAAAGATTTTGTGTGGATTTTGCCATTTTTATTTCAACAGATCAAACAATAACATCGTATCTGCAATGAAAAATAATATGATTTTGATACGTTATTTAGAATTCATTATGAGCATATTAAATACATAGGAATCTTCTGAATTTCTAGAACAAACACGGAAACAGAAACCGATTTTTAGAGGAAATGGGGAAATGGGTATGTGGTTGCATTCTGTCCACGACACTATTTTGTCTCCAACAAAATGTCGGCAAAATTAGCACATGTATATACAACAGTGTAGGTCTTAGAAAGTTTGATCTTACTGATTGTAGACTGAAGTCAAATTCGTAGTTATGTAGCAAGGTATCAAGGGAATGTATAGTCTAGCTGTCAATTGATTAAAATTGAGCATAACAAAATGTTTTGTTTTTTCCACTGAAACGCTGTCGGAACAAACGGGGTGGGTGAACTTAATTTAATATTTTAAAGTTTAGTGAAACCAAGAGTGGATGATCACCCTTTATAACAAGAGTATGCAACTGGGTACATTGTGTATGCAAAAAATGTACCTGGCACACGTTGCGTTTTTGTCGTTCCCCCCTTATTTAAGGAGGGTCAAGTTTGACAATTTTTTCAATTTTACACGTTGAAATATTGCAGTTGTAAACTATACTCCGTTTATAACTTTAGAACCATGCGCATTCTACGTTTCAAACATCAACGACCCCCCTCTAAAGAACGAGGGGGGTCGGTCAAAAATACAACGCCCGGCGGTACATTTTGTACCACACAAATTTCGGTAGTTGCACACTTTTTTTGAGAGTGATCAGCCACTCTTGGTAAAACGTACCATTTAATCTTGCATGCAGGCTATGAGCCTATAAATTATCGGTTACACAGCTGGAATAAATTATGACATATCAACACGCACTTTATCAAAAATACAAAACGCTCTTCGAGACCGCATATTCCTAAGCCTTATCTTAACCCTAAGCGTAAGGATAAGCCGATATATCTAGACCTAAACCTATTTTAAGCAAGAATTAGTCTATAGCATAAAACTTACTGTATTGCAGTCCCGCGACAAGACGCCCCCCTCATTTTACATGTGCCGAAACGTTTAAAATAGTGTTTTATGTTTGATAGGATTCCTAAACTGTGCAGCTGTGAGCTGAAATATTGGTGCGAAGGTTCGAGTGATTGAGAAAAAAGGTGATCAAAGATACTACATATTTGCAAGTAGCTTATTACTTCACGTACAAATTGTTGCTTAAATATTTTGCAAAACATAATCAACAATACGACAATGTGTTGCCAACTATTTGACATAGGCTCAGAGTTAGGCTTTAAATTATGCTTAGGCTCATGCTTAATATAAATACATACTTAAATTCTTTCTGAAATCTATTCTGCTTTGATTGGTCAATTTTTTTAGCTTTGCATCGTTTTAGACCGGTCATGGTAGCATTTCACAAAAATATTTTGCACCACAGAAAATAACCGAAAACTCCATGGCGAATATTTACACGTTTGCGAATCAGTCCGAGTCTCTGACATTTGTTTTATGTTTCAAATTTGCTTGATTTGGACCAAACATAAAAACACCGCCCATGTTACTTTAAGTCGCGTCCAGGTTTCCGGTGGGTCTGTAAAATAGTAGGTTTAGATTCTAGATTACATTTTTTGGTTAGGCTCAGGCTTAGGCTTAGGCTTAGGAATACGCTTAATCTAATGTTAGTCCTCTTAAAGTGACATTAACCAAAACACCAATACTATCTAATTCGTGTTATTTAATGCTTGACAACTGTCAATTAAAGAGCTATCATTACTTATTTAATTAATAATGTAACGCTGCTATCAAACATAGACGTGGTTTGAGTTTTACAATTATATGCATAGTTTTATTTATATAAATAATTATTAGGTTCGGAAGTGCCATAAGAATGTTGTTTTGCGATGTGCGCTCTGCGCGTTGCATGTTGCAATATGGCGGTAATTGTTTACTTCGTCCCATAATGTTACTCCACACTTAACGAACCTGAGCCTAAACATAAACCTAATCTTGAGAACAAGCCTTAGAGTAAGCCTCAAATATAAGCCACGACTACAACTAAGCACAAACTTATAAGTTTCTGCCAATGCATAAGCATTAATGTAATAAAAATACCGTAGGATCAAGCTTTCGCCTACTCTTAAACAAGTGTTTAGGAAACTAGACAAGTACTAATATGGTAATAGCGGAATGCTGGCACCCGCAATCAGATCAGTTCGGCTAGTGACCGTTTTTCTGAACTACACTGTTTTAGTTTGCAATGCGCTTGAAAATTCGCTATTTGACCAGAAATGTATATTTCATGCGGATTGGTTAATTCTATTGATGCGTTGCAACAGGTTCGCAGCGAGAGCTTCGAATCGGCGTTTTTCAGGGACCGTGATTTTTCAGGGCGCGTTTTATCTCTTGTAACGTATTTATTTAATACTAAAATTGCGTTTGGCTTCTTTTGTGCGTCGCTCACGAGCTTTCTTTTACTATATTTGTTGGGCCGTATGAATTGACCCGTCCGTAGGTTGCCTTCCGTAATTTCGAGTCGGCTGGTGCATCTTTGCCATTAGAAAGCATTCCAATAGAATACCATTTCTTCAACGCGGCGAAGGTTTTTGCAATATATAGTTTATCACACTACAAGTGTCAATCTCTGAAAACTGAATAAAGCGAAAGTTCCATTCACATATGCAATGTTTGCAGCGACAACTCGCAGTTGCAATTATTACACGAGCAGGTTTTTGACAGAACGGGTAAAAATTTGTTAAACAATCGTTACCCACCTAAAATTTTCATAACAAACGTGAAAGCAGATAATATAGTAAAACATGAGTTTTTAAACTGCAATATGTATGAGTGAAAAAAAGTAGCGAGTAATGCGGCGTTCACGTTATAACTGGGGCAGCTTGGAACACGTTTTGTCCAAGTTGATTCGACGTCAACATAAAATTTTGTGATCCGAATAGCGGATATGTAGACAAAATGTGAATGTCATATGACATTAGCTTACAAATCACTAATGTCAAGCGATCATCGTATACAAATAACCATTTGTCATATGATACTGCGGGACATTTATGCGAATATCATATGATATTCCAAAATTCTACTAAATATCATATGATATTTATACAGGACAATGGAATTTATGCACGCTAAATAAAACAGTAAAAAGTCGAATAATGCAGCATTAAATGATTTCGCAAGTCGAATTTGCTTCTACGATTCTGTTTCTCGCTAAGTTTTTCCCAAAATATATTCCTAAGTACAAATAATTCAAATTTGAAATTTTAGTATCATATGACATTCTACAGGACAATCAAGCTAGTTTACCACAACTTTGCACACATTTTCAAACATATCATATGATACTCGCAGACAATATTTGGAATATCATATGATATTGCAGTACAAACAGTAGATGTCACATCAGGATAGCATACAATTCAAATTTTTTTAATCTCATAGCGGAAAAAACGGTCAGACAAAATGTTACCAGCTATAGTCATAGGGACAAAACGTGTTCCAGGCTGCCCCAGTTATAACGTGAACCCCGCATAACATCAATACACTGCAAAGTTACACAATTGTATTGTGCGCAGACGAAAAAATACGGGCGGGTAACGGTAGAGGAATTTTGCGCGGGTAAAGGAGGGTAACGGGTATAGAAATTTTGTGTGGGTATGTCCGCGCTAAAACATAAAATTTCCACGAGTAAAGCGCAGCGTGGGTAAAAATTCTTTCCTCCGGTTTACGCTTCTGATGTGGCTTAACAGAATGGTCAACAGAAACTGCTAAATCAAATACTGATTAGCAAGAACACTTAAATTATACTTGGCACCGGAAAGCGTTTTAGTGCATTATTTAATTATTAAATGTAGAATCCGCAAGTATAAAAGGTAATATTGACAACTAACTCAATGGTATTAACGAGCTTTACGCAATCGTGTCCCTTGAAAATTTCGCTTTTAATGGTACTTACTATCGCAACCTACTTTGTTGTGCTGTCAACGGCATACAACAGATTGGAAAGTAACGGTAAGTACAAAGTGATTAAGCACATACGTTCTGTTTCGTTCTTAAGTTGTATGCTAAACGCTAAAAATTTTGAAAACTGCCATGAAAATGCAGAAATGCACTAGTGTTATGGCCCATGTACTGAGAGGTCGCTCTCAAAATCCGCGGATATTTGCTCTGGAAATTGGGATTTTGAGAAATTGGGATTTTGCCAGGAATCTGCTATTTTGGTCGCAAACTTTTTCGCTCGGGGTTTTGAGAAATTAGGATTTTGAAAAGTTGGGATATTACCCGGGAAGTTGGGATTTTGGGAAATTGAGTTTCTACTGACGCCAAGAAGTTGCGATTTTCGGCTCAACCTTTTTTGGTCGGGATTTTGATAAATTGGTATTTTGGGAAATTGGGATTTAAACGGGAAATAGGGACTTTCCGAAATTCGAATATTACCCGGGAAATTGCGATTTTCAGCGCAACCTATTTCGCTCGGGATTTTGTGAAATTGGTGTTTTGGGAAATTGGCAGGCAATTCGGATTTTATGAAACGTGCCGATGCCGGGAAATTGCAATTACGGTTGCAACCTTTTTCGCTCGGGATTTTGGGAAATTGGGATTTTGAGACATTGGGATATATTACCCGGGAAATTAGTATTTTGGGAAATTTGGATATTACCCGGGAAACTGGGTTTTTTGAAAATTAGGATTCTACGGGGAAATTGCGGTTTCGGTCACAGCCTTTTTCGCACGGGATCTTGAGAAATTGGAATTTTTTTAAATTGGGATGTACCACTTGCTCGCAGGCTATAAACGGATAATAAAAATAACCGAAACGGAAACGAATCGATATCGATTTTTACAGGAAACGGAAACAGATATCTCGGTACACCCTGCTTTCTAGTAATTTTGTTTCCTTCTTACTATTTATATTTTCAAAATGCCATAAATACCGTTGAAAACTTAAAAAACTATTGCGATCTGACCATCAGTGCATTTCAATTGTTCAAATTTAATCACTGAGAACTTCAGTATTCCAACCAATATCTTCATACAAATTAATACAAAAAACGGACAAGATGAATGATCGTTTGCCTATGCAATATGTCATTGGCGTTGTTTCGAAACGAATCGCCGGAGGCCGTCGCCTACAAACAGGAGAAAGTTTCAACGCCGGAGGCATCGATGATGAAACTAAAACGTTATTCGAACGACTTCTCTGCCGGCACAGATCAAGAAGATTTTCACTAGAAAACCGTTATGATCATTAATAAAATAACACATATCTTGCGTTGATATTTTAATCGGTACGAAAATTATAGTAAACTGACATTTAAAAACACTACATTTCTTGTGTCTCCAGGTGCCGAAACCAAGTCGTTCGTGACAAGGGAACGCGATGTACAACAGTAGAAAAAAATCGCTAACGACAGGAGCCAACCGCAAATGTAGCGTTGGATCTCAATACAAAAATTTTGGTTTTGACTCCTGTTGGGATCTAAGATCTGGTTTTCAAGTGGTGTTGAACCGTTTAAACTCAGTATTGTAAACATTGTGTGTTGTGAGTTACTGCAAGTAAATTAAGAAACAATCTTGCAGATGCTACCACATAAAAATGTTTTCCAGCTTCCTATGTTTTTCAGCTTCAATCCAAATACTAATAAACTTGTGGAACTTAGCACCTTTAAAGAACGCTTTGTCGCTTTTATATGTTTCCTGGCAACAATTGTAATCTGTCAGAATATGTTTGTCCTTTAGTATTGCGCATTAACAGTAAATTCATTGCGCTGAATTGTATGCCAGCCGACAGGTAATACATGTCAACATAGGTCGGGCAATGAAAACAGTTTGAGAGTCGGGCTGCACGGCGTAGGGGTGGACAGTTTGTTTAAGAAAGGATTAGTAGACTTGAGAGTTTAACTCCATCCTGTTCGTGTTTTTACAGCTGCAAGTAAAAAGGTACTGCCGTGATATACTGAAGCAATGACTATATTTGCAAATTATAACCAAAAATGTCATGTTAACAGCATGTACAGAAACAGTAATTGACAGTATTTTTAACATAAGAAAACATATATAAATTGTTTCGATAACAATCTGTTTAACATAGTGAGCCGCTATACTTTTTGATGACGTACGGCGCCGACCGTCACCAGCGCAATCAGTTCTGTATGGTGACGGACGTCATCGAAGGGCACCATACGCGAAGTGTAGCCACACCCTAACTGTTCCATGTTTTTAAAGTCTAAGTTTTTGGTACCTTTAGGCTGGCGCTATACTTCTGACGACGTCTGGTGCCGTCCGTCACCATACAGTATTGTACGTGACTAATTCACGTACTATACCGCAGTACCGAACTTTGCCGGATGGCTCCGTACAACAAACATAATGCAACCCTAAATTGGCCCATTAAAGGTAGTAAAATGTTATACTTTCTGTACGAACGGTGACGTAAAAAGTATCGAAGCTCTTCAGTTATTATATGTATAACGTCGTAGAACCCAAGTGCAATTAATACAAGCAACGTAACAATTGCTATTTCGTTGCCTGTTTAATTTTCTTCACTTTATATACTATGAATTGGGTAAAAGGAAAAGTTCGCCATTACTAATTAATATATTTTTTAAACCTACGGCTAAGCTCAAGTTTAAGTCTTAGCGAGCTAAACCTAAGCCAAAGCCTAAATATTACGCTTATGTTATATACCGGTACACGTGCCCCATGTGTGTGACGAACTTTGTTTAGCGGGGACAGTAAAAAGTAACGATATTCCATGGTTCACATTTTGTCGATATATAATTGGAAACAAAAGTCTGTAAACAATAACAAGCAATGATTTGATGTTATTTGCAGGGACGGTCACATCGAAGGGGGGAGGCGTGAAGATGGGCCGCACCCCGAAACTTTTTACAACCAGTTAAATTCTTAGAACAAATCCAATCTTATCACATGATCTAAAATATAAAGAATAAATTGTAAAAGTCCGCTCCCGAAGAAAAATCCTGGGACCGCCACTAGCGGATCCATAGTGGGGGCGAGGGGAGGCGTACGTCCCGGTCAGAAATATTTTGTGTTAAAATGGTAAGGTCCCTCCCTACCTTACAAATTTTTCCACTTAGAAAGTTTTTTTTGCAAAAATCGCATTTTCTTCCGCAGAATTTTTTTGTGATAATGTCCCTACCGTACAATTTTTCACCCTCAGAAAATTTTTTGGTGGTAAAATGATAAGGTTCCTACCTTACAATTTTTTGTGTTTCATAACATTTGCCGGTTCGCCCCCTCCGTCAAAAATTTTTGAATGCGCGTCTAGAGACCGCCAATGGTTATTGTAATTATCTTCAGCGGAATAGAAAAGGATGGGTTATAAGTTAGAGAGGTAGGCTGATACAAATCAATCTATTTTTACCGAGAGAGCGGAATAAGCAAAAAACTTTTAGCCTCAGGTGAAGTATGTTAACTCCAAACTCAACTCGGTTACAGTATGTGCTTTTCTCACAACTGCGCAATATACATATATCCGCTTGTGTGCATCTATGTTACACAATCGCTATATTTCGGCATTTGTCTAAGGCAAATACCCTGAAATGCGTGTGGCACCTATTTTCAGTTAACGATGTTTTCAAACTGCGAGCCTCTGCAATTGCGGACCTCTAAATTGGTACGTAAGTATGACAAATAAAATGCAAAAATCTGCTGAATTTCATGCCTTATGATTCAGTGGTTCGAAAGTTACAAGACCTATCGCCAACTTTCAACAGGAGTTGCACACATTTGCAAATATGGGTTTAAGTTTTCGTATTATTTTAAGCCTTAAAGCTGATCGTCAGAAATAGTTTTACGTCGCTGGTGTCGATGATGATGATGATGAAGCACAACATCGTGAGCGAGTCGAAGTTTGCTGTGTTGGTTTTAGTACCAAACTTGTCTCAGTGACCTCAATATCTTCGGATGCCAGTAGTTCTCTGAAAAATTCGAATGAATATAACCTGATATCGGATGCGAATCCATGATGATTCAGCGATGCTCGTGAACTCCCCTTTGAAGTACTAAGGAAAAACTTCTGTCAATTATACTGAAAACTGCTTCGCGCCCCGACAGGGCCAGTCAATTGTCTGCGTTAAAGTATCAATCTGGATCTGTGGATCCCAACCTGCGAACCCATCAAATGGTTCAGGATTTGCTCCTGTATTTGAATAAAACCTCCAAGCAAAATGCATGTTGTTTGCTGGTACTATTAATGATGGGTGCAGACGAATTGTGAAAATGACTCAAACCTGAGAACTGATATTTAAGCGTAAAAAATTTACAACATGCTTATTTTTGTACTATCAAGGCAACTGAAGCGCGGAAATATGCTACCTGGCTAAGTAAAATGTTGTAGAAAAAAGAGAGAATGCGCTTAAAAATCAAAAGACACTATTGAGATGAATTTTATTTTAATTTCAATTCAAGCAATTGCAGCATATTTGCCATAAAAATAAATTATTTATAATTTTGGTATTTCGTTTAGACCAATTGAACTAGCAATATTAAACACAAACTAAACTGTTCTACTACTGTAGTGACCCGAATAAGAGGAGGGACTGATATTTATTTGGCCTCTCCAGTTGTACCCCCTGTTATTCGGCTACGGGCTGCTATTTATTTTCAACGCTCCCTCCGTCACCCTTCGTTACTGATATACATCTGGTATTGGAACTATCCGTTGAATTAAACGTTTATTTGTCTTGGATCAAAACCTTGAGCGATAATGCAAAGTTATACTTAAAAATGTACTTTCAAAAATAAGTATGCTTTAAACTTTCGAACTCAACTGTGTTTTGGTGCTGGAGTCATTTGTGTGATACAATTTAGGATAATTGACATTTATGCACTCTGGAGTTTAGGGACTTTATCCGCTTACGGAGTCTTATTAGGGATACGGACTCCTATTGATCGGGACTCAAAAAGGGGACCCCTCTTATTACTCCCCTCTTATTCGGGTCAATGCAGTAGGATAATATTAAATATGCAGTTGCGCGAGCTGTCGGGCATTATAGTTATAGTCTGAAAGTTGTCGCAGGAAAGCGGTAAATAAGATAATTGTTACTCCGTTATGTGTTCTTTTTTACATTATCCGCTTACGGAGTCTTATTAGGGATACGGACTCATATTGATTGTGACTCAAAATTGGGACCCCCTCTTATTTGGGTCACTACAATACCTGGCAAGGTCAAGCAACGCGCCTCTAACATTGGTTCCTTCTTTGGCACTAATCTCGGCAAATAAACTTCCATGAGTCTGAAAACAAATAGTAGATAATGTGTCAGTCATAATTCTTGTAAAGTCCCACACTTTCGGCATTTTAACATTGAAGGGAAGCTCAAATTTTTTACTTTAAAATACTATTAATATTCAAACGAATTGAAGACTGAAATTTTTATTCAAACAACGGGTTTGTCAAAATTTAAACGCAATCCAAAAGCTTCTGACAGGAGCACGTGCAATATATAATAGTGAAAACCTATCGAGCTACGCGAGAAATCAATTGCATTTTTATATTAAATTGTTTAAAACAAAAAACATTGGTTTTATATGTCATTCCGTTGATCGTATATGCGATCGCTGTTGGGATGCATGTCTTGGGCGTCACAAAATACTGATTCTGTATCACTGCGTTATATCGTATCGAATTCTTTATTGCGGAATGGTCATATGCGTAACGAGAGGCTTTTGAAAACGTGGACTTGTATTACAGATTGATACTGAGTGAAGAAACCAATGAATAAAAATCGCAAAGGACGGTTTTGACACCTGATTCACATATGACTACGATATACCTCCTTAGATTCCTAAGCGGCTACTACAGTGAGAAGCTGATCAGCATCTCCTCAAACTTTACTTTCGATAATTTTTCACCCGCATCTGTCGATATGACTGATTTGCCTTCTGCTGTTGCACCAATTCTCGCATCCACTTTATTACCACAAACCATCACTGGGATTGGTTTTGGGGCATTGTCCTGTAAAAACGAACCCATCTACACTGTCTACACTGGTTTTAGTCGCGTTCATCTGGTTCAAAATGAACTGATTTGAGCTTTAGTTCTCAGTCGCAGTAAAGAATTCGGATCAGGATGCTAGGCGGTGGCACACACAAAATAAATTGTCTTGAAATTTCAAAACTCCTGCATTCTTTGATTTTCAAGACATAAATGTTTTGTAGTTCAAACATTAATAGCTTTAAACAGTTCATAAATTCATGTCTTAAATGGTTAAAACAAAAATGTCTTATATTTAAGAAATTACGGTTGCCAATTTATAAGACATAATTTCTTTCCTTCAAGAAATAGTTGTGTTATATTCAAGACTAATTTTCCGACTTTTATGTACGTAAAAAAGTTGCTCCGTTTATATTCTTAGATCTGTATTTAAATAATCAAACTTCAAGGATATTTCGGGTTGAGCTTAGGTTCCTCCAACCTAAGTTTATGTCTTGGACTTATCTTAGGTTGTAAAATTTGGGTATTTGCTTGAGCTTTAGCCTGCAATTTCAGAGTCACTTCCCTTGAAAAGAACCCTTGTATGCCCCTCCTGAGAAATGTTTAGCACTCCTATCAAGGTGACCTAGCTACGGACCTGCGGTGGTACTATTTATGCTGATATCAAAACATAGAATTCTGCAAATGTACGCACGATTGTCAGCGATTTTAGATTTCGTTTTATGATATTAAGATAACGGTTATGAATTCTTTTTAGGCCACTGATTCTTGTTCATATTACGACAAAAGTGAAAATATTTTCACTACTTCAACAAAAATTATAATTTTTTTCTCGATATGCTTAATGACCGGGAAACATCCTTTCCCACCACTCTGGAACCGCGACCGCCGTTTAAAGATACTAAATGAAATTTTGTTCATTAACCCTTTCTCAAACGAATATTTTCAACTTTGTCTGATAAATTCAGTGAAAAATAAGAACCGCACTTCACAGGTGAAGAATACGAACCGCAGTTTCACAGGTCCAAAACGTTTACGACGACCACTCAGCTATAAAAGCTTAAGCCGATGGGACTCTAACATTTTGTGAAGATTTTACATTGTGCATATATGCAACAATTGCTAGGCACTGTGGTGTGCATTTACACCGTACTGTTAATATTTACTATTTCAGCTCCTCATATAAGCTCCATGATAGAAAAAGTTGTTGTGTCTATTTGAAAAATTTTTCATTAAACATGTAATAAAAAATGGCATATGCTTACATGGGAATTATTAACAAAAAACGCGTTCGTCCAAATATAACATACCCGTATTGTTTCCATCCAGTTTCGAACGTTTAAAAATGTCGATTCATTTGTACAATCATACATCATTATTGCACCATCGGCGCGACGAAAATAAGTTTTGCACAAACTTCGAAATCTGAATACAAAACTAAATAGCTCTCATTCAATTCGATCATACCAATTCACTTCGATTATAGCAATACATTTCAATTAATACAGATTAATTGACTTTTATACACCCGTGCAAATTGAAGTTTTGGTCTGTCTGGCCGAACAGTGGTCAGTTTCTTAGTGATATTTTTACATACACAGCACGAAAGAATTATGCAGCAATTAATACTTCGTGTTTTGAATAATACAATTGTGAAATGATAAACTGTAAGTTTACCTTTCTTGACCGGCAGTATCCCACAATTGAATTGCTACGTTTTTACCGTCAACATTAATGGTTTTCACATGATAATCAACTCCTCAAAAGAAATAAACTATTTTGATAATCAGCGTAAATATTAAAGCAGGTTAAGACGTAACAACTTAACGGGAGTGTATTTTGAGGTCGTGCTTCAATCATATTTTAATACATCTGTTACCAGACAACATCATACTTTAAGCTGTCTGATTCAACATGCGGTAAAGTTTTTAGAAAAATTTTCGAGGCAGTAGGCCACAAGGGTAAACTGGCAATCTGGTAAACCGGGTAAATACTTGCCGGTAAGTTGGGATTTGAGCCAGTCTATAAAATAAAAAAGCTGTTAGTTTTATACGGTTACTTTACTGAAGTGTCATTAGAGGGCTAATGAAAAGGTGCTAATAAGCCAATTGCAACAAAACGTTAAAACATTGAAAAAATTTTCCGCATTGGATCTACTAATACATACTTTTTAAGAAAGATTATGTGCCTCAATCGAAACACATTCGAGAGTAAAAAACCTTTGGCTTAGACTTAAATATAATAAGCTTGTTTGAGGTTGACGGAAGGGCACAAGTGTCAGTTTCTACCAGTGGCGGATTCATGGGCGGGCCACCCGGCCGTGGCCTCCCCAACTGCATCTCGACAAAAATTATATAGCAGTTTTGTGACAATAGTTCGTGGTTTGTGTGTTGGTCAAAAATAAGTTTATTACCTGTGAAATTCCCCCCATTTTGAGATCCTGGATCCGCCACTGGTTTCTACGTATATATTATAATCGTCTCCTTACCAAGCGTTGATGGAATACTTGTGAGAAATTTGCCTTTACACAATCGCATGATGAACGAAGATTTTCCAACAGATGCATCTCCAGCCATAACAACGCGAAATGTACGCTCTGGTGGTCCATCGATTGAATCTTTAGCCTGCAATATTATCCGGAATAAACACATATTTTATACACTCAGGGGTGTACGCAGCATTATAGTCGGGTGAAAGGATAACAGGTTTCGCGAACGAGCGTAGCGAGCAATTATTTTTTTGTACTCCAAGATGAGTGATGGTTATATTCAAACGCCGGTAAAGCGTGTATTTTTCTATCCCTTGAAATTGGGGGATATATTTAACGCTTATACTCCTTTTAGATGTACCTGTAAACAGTGTTGAATGTTTTGACAGATTTTTGGGTTCCACGGAAACCTTATCACATGAGATATGAAAACATCGAGTTTTCCAAAAATTCAAATTGAATTCTAAGCCGTCAAACATGACAGATTCAGAGAGATGGATCTCATGCGTGCCATTAAAATGTAGAGTTGGAGTTTGCAAATTTGACTTTTGAGCAGTTTGCACTAGGTCATTGCTACGCACTGTCCAGTGATAGGATTGATAAATTTTTTCACTGAATTTACTTAGCTACTTGTATAAAAATTGGTTACCGCTTCTACTCCAGAGGCCTGCAACTGTACTCACTTGCATGTACCGTGCCTGCGGCAATGATAGATAGACGATCTAAAAGGAAAGAGCAACAAGTACAAGTTACATAAAATCCACAAATGATTTCATTCTACAACCTTGAAAAAATACCAAAAACATTTGTGTTTACACATTCAGAATCCGTATGCGCACAATTAGTCGACCACCGCGTCTTTCCTGATCCTCCTCCTTTTCGATGATGACTTCGAGGCCGTTGGCCGTGTGGCCGCCGTCCTGGGGTCGATCCGCCGCCACTTGAGCCGTATGATAACTTTCGTTCAAGTGGCGGAATATAATCAACTGCGCTAATTGCCCCAGAACGATGCTGGTGTGGTTGTTGTTGTTGTTTTGCTCGCGATAACATGCGACTGTCAGGCGTATCTGGCGGAGTCTAAGTAAAAAATAAATGCGCACGAAGGAGGTTTGAAAATAATATTTACAGGGTTGATTTTCAAACGCACTGTGTATCACTACTACTACTATTACTACTACTACTACTACTACTACTAATACTACTACTACTACTACGCGAAAACGTAGAACAAAATTTCCCCAAGACGTCAGAGCACCCGCGGGCTCGAGCGTTGAGCTCTTAATATAGTTGACTGATGATGGCAAACGCCTTCCACTGCAGGCTCCGTGGTTCCAATAAAAGCTTAAAACAAGATTTAAGTTGGATTAGAAAATATTCATATGAGAAAACATTAATAAACGTCAAAAAACGTTTAACATGAGGAATAAAAGCGTGAATAACGTGATTGCTATCCTGAATTGAGCGGAAGGCGTAATTTTTTTGAAACTACACATTTGATCGGTTTAGCAGGGCACTGTGGGACACATGTACCCAGAACCCACTCAATAAGTGTGTAGGTGGCTGTAGCCGCGACACACGATGCCGAGCATTAGGTTATTTGGCTAGGTATATAAACGCTGGCAATTTTGTCTATTATAAAAAGAACGATTGCGATTAACTTTTTAGTTACACCGCCGCATACATTAACCTTAAATTGTCCCGACCTTAAAGGTTAATCTTTCGAAACATACCAATTCGTCATCGGAGCCAGACAATTCGGACGGCATTCGATCACACGGATACAAACTGCGCTCAGTAACACCACGGCTACTTGGTGACGTCACGCTCGATAATCCAGTGTTATAGCTATCAAGACTAAAATCAGAATCAAAAACTGTTCTTGTCATACTAAACACTAACGGATTCAATGGGTGTCTCCAACCATGGCTCCCAACAAATATCGGATACCGAACCGAACTGGCACAAAACTAACAATTTGTGTTAAGATTTTAGTACTAAAGCTGCGTTTGATTTGTCACTCTCTAGCAAATTTATATATTACACGGTTCCTCGTCAAAAATTTCTTGATACAACACGAAAGCTATTAAATAATTACTCAAATTTCGCTAAAGAATTGCAGCCCCAGTGAATTTTAAATTCCACACAGCGGTTACTAATTTCTAATTAAACATACACGCAAGACAAAAAATGGCCCTATTTATGGTGCAGAAAAAATTTGGTGCTCAATTCAAACCAGACAGAAAATGGATCAAAACCGGCATTATGTGCGTTAAAGACGTTTCTCGCAGAATTGCTAAACTTTACCTTCGGCATCCGCCATCAAAAACCAGCCCACTATCGGTATCGTCGTCCAGACCGCTGCCTCCTGCATGAAGCGCTGACGGTTTTCGTTCCCATTTAGGCACTGCAAGATTAGTCGGTCGTGGAACACTGAAACATTGCTTGAGTTGCCGAAACACTACTTAAGTATATACCTCGGACTTAAGTCGAATTTGAACTTAAGTCTAGACATCTGTCTAGATGTAGTTCAAAAGTTTCTATATTAATTGCTCATTTTCAAATCTCGTTCTTCTTATTTCTTTCTTAGATGTCGACCAGAAACAAAATTAGTACCAGTTTCAGGTAATCTCGATAAATTTAGGAAATAAAAATTATTACTCAAAACCAGTGGCTCTTTGATGGACTAGTTATTTCAAACCAAAATAACGCTGTTAACATGTGCTTTTGGTGTATCAGGTTGACGTTTAGTAATGAAGAATATCATCTGAACGATAGCCAGATATCGCTTAATGAAAACTAATGAGATTTATCGATATTTGCACCGTTTTATTAGCGTTCAAAATGAAAAAAGCCAAACGTTTATTTTTAGCTTAAATTTACTTTTAAACGTTTATACGCATGTTGTGTACTGGGTGACACATTCTGCGCGCTTTAGCAGACAGATTAAAGCGATTACAAACCAAGATCAACTTACACATCTTCACCGGTACAAATTCCATCATCATGAAGTGCATTTGCCAGCGAACTGTACGATGCGTGACGTGAAGACGGACTCAACGAATCACCGCTCAACGGAGAAGGACTGCGCTAAAATAGAAACGGTTCCGCCGAATAAAAGGTAAGTTACTGTTAACTGAAAAAAAACAGGCCAAGCAGGAATATTTCTTCTTCCGAAATTGCTGTGGAATGGATAAAACGATACTTTTACAGGATTTAGAATAACGACCTCCGTTGTAAACATCAAAAACGATTTTTCGCACCGTTTTTATTCAGCAAAACTTCAGCTTCGCAGCTGCAGCGATTTGAATAATTCACAAGTTGTTAAGATAGTGTTTAAACGAAACTTGTTTTGTGTGTATTTTAAAACAACATTTTCTTACCAAGTTGTACTTCTTACAGAGCGCTTGCCGAGTTTCAATTGACGATCGAAGACTATCATTAGTGTCGTGTAACTTTTTATTCGCATTACTGAAATAATTAAATTTTAAATACGACCACGCGTATGGACATACGGACGTGTGTGGCTCCGCGCGTCGCGTCAAAGTAATTTATAGCAACGCGACTCAATACAATGCCTGCCGGAGAATATCGTGCTTTTGGAGAATACCGTATATAAAACAATACGAACCCTGCATGTGTCGCATTTTGCTTCAGCCTCAACAATTTTAACAGGATTATTTGCTATATTGCACATTTACTCTAGTAGTCAAACATAACAGTTAGCATATCATTGCTGGTTGAGCAAAGAGTTTAAGTTGAACTTAAATGCGTGAGTGTTGTATTCGTTCCATCTTCAGTCCATTTACCGGTAAACGAGATAATTTACTGGCTAAACAAACGCTAGTAAAATAGACCAGTTTGGCTTTCGGCTTAATTCATGAATGGTAGCACGTAGCAGTGTTGTCGTTGTGCTTAGCTACTTCAGTACTTGCATAAGCAATAACCTGTGATTACTTTAACGCTAGCAGTTGCTTGAGCTGTTGTGAATAAACAACCAGTGCCTGAACTGGCTCTATCGGCAATATGGAGTGGTAAATATGCGTTCAAGACAAAAGATATTTACGGTTACATAAACACGTACTGGAGCAAATGTAGCTGCTGTGTGTAATGTTCTTGTTCTTGAATTGCAGCGATTAATGAATCTTTTTCGCTAAAAGGCAGAACACAATATTACTTATTTTCCACGCACCGTAGGCGTAGTGAGTTTTAGTTTTGCCAGTGCCGCGGCTACTTTCCCACTATCTCTCTGGGGGCCGGACTTTAGGAACCCACAGCAAAAATAAACCGCTATGTGATTTCGAAGATTTTACACATTCAGCACACTTCACGTTAGGCGTCGCATTATTAACGCTTACTAAAGTTCTTGCTTGCCTAAACTCGCTCGTTAGTTTTTTCACAATTATGTACACAACTGCGTATCTTCCTTTTTGGCTCAGCTGGTGCATCGCGATAATACCTTACAAAGGGGTTCCATCTCACTGGCTAAAGGAGGGCTTCAGATGCGTTAGGCACTAAGAACTGCACTATAAACTGATAGCAACTTTGACTAATATTTCATTTAGTAATATAACTAAATCGTTTTTTGGTGCCACCCGCGGAAAACCTTAGCTCCTCCGCATTTCTCTACGCGACGGGAAAATTTTACTTAAACATGTAACTAACCCAACATGTTAGTGGGTAAACTTTTTTCAGGTTTTGTATGCAGGAATTCTGCTTTTCGATATGGGTGCGATAACTATTTTAGACGGTTTGAACCCCGTTCCCTTAAGCTACCTGCGGGTACGTCCTTACTCAAGCAAATCCATGCATTTTTCATCGTATTCTTGACGAATCTGTGCCATTTCCGCTTTAACCAGTGTAACGCTGGCTTGAGCCGCGGATAAACTCGTCTTTAGCCGTCGATTTTCTTCCCGAATCGATTCGAGCTTTTCTTTGATCTCGCCGTACTTTTGAGATTTTTCTGATGTTTCTGACAGTACATCTTCCATTTTTTGAAGCCGTTTTATGTTTGCTTGCAGTTCGGTGATTTCCATTTCCATACTTTCACGCATTGCTTCTTTTTCTCGTTCTAGACGTACGCGTTCCTATAAAACAAATACACAATTAATATTCCTCATAAAGCAATTAACTCAAAAATTTTCCAAATTAAAATTATCACGCCAATGCGTTGTGTGGTAATAACCAGCCGTTGCTGTTTCGTCTCAACAACAGGGGCGAAACACTAAGCGTTGCGCTATGCTTGACGTCCGGCGTCGTTCGTCACCGTGCGTCACCCGTGCGCCGCCATACGTCACCGTCCGTCACCATACGTTATCGTACGTGAGTTATTTGCGCACGATAACGCACGGTGATGGACACTGACCTAGGCCAATTGGGAACTCGACTGAATTGCAGATTAGACAACGACAAATATACTTACATCTCTTCGGGCTTTCGCTTCCGCTTCAGCAATTTGTTGATCTAATTCAGTTTCAACCTCCGTAATTTGTTTGTTGTACATTTCGCGTTCTCTGAATGTTAATAATATTATTATATATTATTTGCAATCACCACCGCGAAAATTTTTTATGAAATAATAGTAAGGTCTTCACAATACAACATATATACACTTTTGTGCCACTAAAATTGCGTTTCGATTCTTACTTTCGTCACTCACGAAGTTTCTTTGTTTACGCCAAAAATTTCTGGACTCACCAGTGACCATGACACTGTTTCAATGACGACTAAAAGATCAAATAATGCATCGATAAGTGTCAGTAATAATCGAAACTCCCAGATAAATGAACCAGCTCAGTGGTATGCGAGTAGAAACCGATGTTTATTTGCACTCACTTTTGGTAACTTTTTTGAAGCAACTCGGTTTGCTCGCGTTGCTCCTTGATTTCTTTGAAAATGTTTCCGATTACTTTTTCAAAATTATTCAACACTTCTGGCACACCAGATGACTGAAGTTGGGAATACAGTGCAATCAAATCTTCGTGGCTAAAAAAATCTAATAAATAACTTATCAAAAGTGTAACATTAAGTTAGTTTTTGCGTTACTGCAGCAAGCGCTGATTTTAACAAAGGTCTTTTCCATATATAGTAAAACTTTCTACAAACTATTAATATTTAACAAGTTATGTGATTCAAAGTATGAGTCTATGCTTACCATGAGCCTAACAACCAGAAAATTTAATAGTCTTACAGTTTGTTCTCGAAGGCACAAAAACTGGCTAACAGGTTGTAGAAAACAAATTTTAACATGGCGCTCGATTTAACTGATGCATAGACAAAAGGTCAAAACATGACTAATTTTAAATCTATGCCAGGATATAATATTCTCAATTTTATAACATCAATTGACAGCTTAGTGATTAGGTTTGTAGCGTGCTCCAATGTATAGAACAAGACTGTAACACTAGTATTAAAACATGTTCGTAAGCCTTGGGTACACCATAAGCCTAAGGCTTGGCAAAAAATAGTCTAAAGCGTAGGCTTACTCTATCGCAGTACCACAGAAAAAACGTTCCGCGCCTGAACTTTACATGGGCCGTAGGATGTAAAACAATGAATTAAGGGCTTCAAAATATCGCACATAAAGCTGTTGCAGTGCATTTGCTGAAAGACAATTACTAATTGGTCGTAGGCGTTACACGGCAGAAAATCGACCTCTGCATTTGGCTTCAGTATTTTTACCTCCAGTTGCACGATGTTACACACACAAAAAACGTCATCGTGCTTACCATGCCAGTTGTTCAATCCTAGTATCACCGCTGCTCGGACCACCATCAGCGTTCGGCAGCCCTTCGTAGGTCGTTTCTCCACTGGTCCTAGAAACTTTTACCAAAGCCGACATTGAGAATCCATCTGGAGATTGTGGTGATTTTTGACTTCTGCGGCCGCTGCTCAACAACGCCGCCAGTGACGCTTTTCGTTTTTCGTCCGTATCCACATTCCAAGAGCCGGTTGATATTTCTACGTTTGAACTTTTTCGTCGATCAGCAATAGTTCTTGATACGTACCCGTTGTCCGCTTTACGATTGTCTCCTATGCCTACATCCGCTTGACCACCAAAATTTGTCTCAGATCCGGCGCTGTTGCTCAAAACAACGGTAGCGAAGCCGCTCAGAAATTCATCCCGGCTCACTAGGCCGTCTTGATTTGCATCAAGTTGTTCGAATACAATTTGAAGCTCATCGTCGCTTAATTCCGGGCACAAGCGCTCAAGATCTGCTCGCGATAGCTGTCCGGCACCCGACGAGTCCACAGATTCGAACAGTTTAACTATTTCCGTTTTGTCCATTTGAAATTTTGGTAGAAATGGCTTTTTTCAGGTATATAAAATATTTAGTAAATTTTCCATATAAATCTCGAAGTTATTTCTGTGTTCTAACAACGCATTAAACTGTGAGCAGATGAAATTCAAAATTTGTTCAATATATAGAAACACTTTCCAGCTTCAATAAAAACCAGTTTTAGTTTGAGAACACCTGAATATACGATCAAAGCTTGGTTGTCGGCAAAGTTTTCGCAGTTATAATATAACTGTTTGGTGCAATCTAATTAATAAATCGAATGATATGGTACTTCTTCGGAGTAACAGCAAAGTTGCAACACCTATATATACCGCACAATATTTGTAGTTTGTTTCTTATTTTGACGATTCCAGTGTTTATTCAATGTTTAAGAATAAATCATCTGATCGTATATACTGGCTATAAAAATATGAACCCGGAACCGCTTTTAGTTTTGTTTTTGAAAAATATTAAGATCCTAGCTCTGCTTTGGAACAGCATTAACCTTTTCCTGTATGAATATTTTCTGTTTTACCGAACACCTGTTTTGATGAAAAGATTCCAACTCACGTCTGCCAAAGTGGAAGGCGTTCAATTACCATTCTGCTATAGGAACTTGACGCTCGAGCACGATGGGGTGTTCACTTTTGTGTAAATAAACGTCAAACTACAAATCAAAATATATATTCACAAAAAACCAGATTGTCGTTTTTAATCGCGAATAGGACCGTAGATAAGGGAAATAGCGACATATTCTACGCCGAAATTTTTACAGAAACAAGAAAAACGCACTTCAAACACGATTTTAATAGCCATCTTGATCCTAGAAGTTGAAAAATTTTATTTTACCAAATCATTTAATTTCTTTTGAAAAAGTTCAAAATATAAACTATAATCTTATTGACACAAAATGCTATGTATATGCAATCATTCCTCTAGGACACCTTCGGAGTGATTATCCATTTCAGTGAGTTTACAGCTCTGGCTGGCAAGTACGATTTATATTAGTTGCTTTTTATTTAACTGTTATATTCGATTTCAAAAAATGTAAGCTTTTAACCAGGACGACTTTGTTGATTTAAATGATGGTTAAAAATTTAAAATTATCAGGTCCAGCAAACCAATAGCAATTGTGATAACGCAACTAAACTAAAAGACGCGATGGTGCACGAATACAGATTGCGATAGCTTCGACTAAGCCCTAAGCCGCTGTCCGCCACTGCGTCTGCTGCCGCACGCTGTGCCTTCCGCCGCACGTAAATCATATACCAAATCACAGAATGTGACATCCAGGAGCGAGTATAGCGGAGCCCAGCATTTGCTAATATTTATTGTCGTGGCAGATACGGAAACTTTTAAAAGTCAAGGGGGAGAGACATATAATGAAAAACAACTCAAGAGCGAAGCGAACGAAAAGCTGAACGCAATTTTAGTGCTGAACTTTAATACAAACCTGTTCGAGAGGCCAAGACCAGAATGGCCCTCGCTTGCATCTGCTCTTGAACCTCGCATTATTAGCAAAAACGCGTAAAATAAATTTATAATTTTGCAAATAGCTTATTTTTATTGATCATCAAACTTGGTTTAGAATACATCGATACAAATTCTCATGCTCTTCTATGGTTTGGAAAACGTTTAAAACAAACCACGGCTACAGTAAAAGGTTTCAATAAAATTGTGGAAAAATATCTCATGTTGGATTCTGTGGTATTTGCTCTCACGCAGTATATAAAACATTCTGCTGAAATACAAAAGCCTACTGCTACAAAATGATCCACGCAGCGATTTATGACATATATATGCATATTATTTTGTAATATACTTAAAATAATGAATCATAAATTTTGGGCATGTATAGAACACTAAATATATCACAAATTCACAAGGCCGAGCTACTTGCATACTTTTTTTCAAGTGTTTGCGGTGTTATTTTCTGAACTGTGCAAACTTTATAAAAAAGTAAAAACCCTCAAATTCAGATGTCAGTAGTGAAATAATTTTAGCTGAAAAAATGTTTTAAGCATGATTACATGTAGGCGTGCAGGTCCGAGACCTAAAATTTCAAAGATGTACAGGAAGCAATAGCTTGTTGCAACGTATTTTGCAAGCTTTATCGATATCAGATAAAAACAGTGACAAACATTGAAATGCGCATAAGCTACTGAGAAAGGAACTATCGCGTACCAGAAAGACGAGGGTATAACGTGTCCTTGCAAATAATAGTTTTTTCCGTTTTGTTTGTATTTTGTAAGCAAGTGCGCCCAACATTTAGGTAAAATTTAGTTTGTAGGGTGAACCCGTTGGCTTGACACCGTCATGCTGCGGAATAGATCGAACAAACTGACATTTATGTAAATTCTTACAGTAGCAAATGTAGTAAAAATTAAATTCTGAAGATCAATTTTTGCGGTACCCACATTTTCTTGCTCTCGCCACATAGAAATTAGAAACGCCTTTTACTAATTACTACTATCGATTTTTGAATATGTAGCAATCGCAAACTAAAACAATTCTTGGAACAAATTGAAAAACTGATGACAATTCTAACATCAAATAGTAGACACTAAAATTGGACAAAATTAAAGGTTTTGTCTAAATATCCTTTGGAACCATTCACACTTGAAATCGTAACTGAAAGTACAAATAAACTTGGAAACGGCCTCAATTACCATTCGCAACCTATTTAAAATAGCTTGCACAGTAAATAAACTTCAATTATGTGTAGTAGTAACAAACAAGAAACAGTTTCTACATCCAATTTTTCTTTACTGACGATTTATATCCTTAGTTTAAAAGTGCTTTTCTAATTTCCACATGGCGGGTACAAGATGAAGGGTACAACGTATTTGTACCTTTGGCCTAAGTATGGATAGATGCCCTTACAGTAAGCATATTCGTAAGCCTAAACCAAAGTCAAATCCTAAGCGTGATGATAAAGCCTATACAAAAACCTAATCCTAAGCTAAAGCCTTAAGCGAGAAATTAGTCTAATGCTTAAGCTCATTAACATTTTAAACTCGTAAACATACAGCAACTTTAGATGATCCGTTACGCAACCCGCGGATTGATGAGGTTTATCCAAGCCATGCTTCCCAACAGAAATAACTAAATGCGTCCGGCTTCTAGCTCGGTTTGTTCGCTACGTTTTGTCACTACTACATATTGTCCGAGACCACGAGACACCCTTTCAACTGCAATTTCTGGATCCGCCACAGGACAACGCATTACAAACAAACAATGGTAGGTAAACCAAAACGCAACTGTAAAACCAACTTCGTACTTCCTGTTAATATTTGAAATGCTGTTGGACCCTATCGAAATGGGCTGTGGATTTTATTTTTTTCAAACGGTTTTATTTTTATACAAACCGGTGTATAAGCATTAGAAGCGATTGTATTTTACGATTTGAAACCTGCGTGAATTATACATTAATACTTAGGTTGGTTATATTATTAATACTAAAATCGTGGTTTACGCATTTTCAAATTGTGGCTGGGAACGAAGGTTTTAGGTATGGCGCTGTCTGTGTGAGCTAAAATTCATTGGGTAACAGATGTTGTTTACATATTTGAGATCATGATATATTTTGTAGATTTAAATATAAAAATAAAACGACGCAAATAAAAATTCAGTTCAGAAGAACCTTTTCGGTTTATTATCAAAGTGGAGACAAATAAAATTATCTATGGGGATCGCAGGAGCTATATAGTTACCTGGCTCAGGCTCACAAGATTCCGGGTGCACGGTACAACAGTCTTGAAGTAGCTAAAGTAAATTTGTAACCTTTCACGCATAGAGTATACTGCGAGCAAGTTGGCGCAAACTATGTACTCAGAATAGAACACAATAGGCTTCCTTAGTCAAGCGACGACGTTACATGTCTCGTATCCGGGAGTAATTGAGTCCAAGGTTTAGCTTAAAATTAGATAAATATCATGCAAAATGAAAATTATTCTTTCGAGAAATTGGTACGGAAAAAAATTTCAGTTTTACTGTCTATGATTGTTTTTGGCACATAGTGTGGTATAAGCAACTTTAGTACAAAATTACAAACGATGTACGATGCGAAATGATACACAGGGGTCAAATCTTTGCTTGAGATTTGACCTCAGATAAAATCGAAAAATGTTCGTGGTAGAATGTGTAAGTTTGGATCATATTCTAAATATATAAAAAGGCACTGCAATGCTTTATGTGTACTTTGATTCGACATATATACATTATCAATTGTATCTATAAGTGGAATAAGTTAGAATGTTGCATCCTTTTCTTTTATTTGATAAATACTGTCAATGATTTCAGATAGACACGATAGAAACTATATACTCGGCCGCTTCCAGAAGAGTATTTTGAAATATAAAGCGGTAAGCGTTCGGGGCAGTGAATTTTCCGCTTTGGCAAGGCAAGCACAGTTTATATTAGTTGCTTTTATTTCGTTGTATGATCTAAAGTTTATTTTATTTTCATAAATTGTAAGCCTTCAGCAAGGACAATTTTACTGATTATAAATTTTAAAATTATCAGGTTTAGCAAACTTAATAGCAATTGTCGATAAAATGCAGCTAAACTAAAAGACGCAATTATGCACGAGCACAGGTTGCGCTGTATTCTGCTAAGCCGCATGCCGCCGTTCGACCACGCGTCCTGACGCACGCTGGGCAGTCGGCCGCGCGAAAATTATATACCAAGTCACGCAAAGTGGCAGCCGGGGGCGAGGATAGTCTGGTGATATTTACTGTACCGGCAAACTTAGTAAGTTCTAAAGGGGGGTAGGGCGAGTAAAATATAGGTAGAAAAACGAGCGCGCGACGCTAGTATAAGTGAAACTAAATTTTAGCGCTAAACTTCAATGCAAAATCATGGTTTTAAATCTGAACCAAGATGGGCAACTGTCAAATGCGCCAGTTCACAGTTACTGTACAATGAGCCTTATAATTGAGAACCTTAATAGATTATTAAAAGAATCCTCAAGATTGGGGCATATTTAACAACTGAATTTTAGGCTTAGAATCAAATTTGTCTCAAACGCAAAAAAAACAAGAAATAAATAAAAATCTAATTTGTTACTGAAAACTAAAATCGGTGGCTTTTGCTGCAAAACCGCCGGCATACTATAAGCTTCTGGAACATCAAATATAAACCAGAGTTTTTGCCAATTTTTGTAGCAGCTGAATAAACATACATTACATTTAATGCACACAAGAGCCTATTTCATACTGCATTATTATTCTGTGCATGTGTATAGCGCATGAAACAGTGTTCGGCCTGGTCAGTTATAAACACGAATATAAATTGTGGGAGCTAAAAAGTTTTAGGTGGGTCTCATGCTAGAATTTCACACAATTTACAATTTGGAGCAGACAAATCAAAAGGGTGATAGACTCCCTTTGGCTTTACGCGCTCGTAGGAACGTCAAGCCAGGCTGTAGCCACCCGAATACTGCGCGAAGGGGTGAATGTGGTTTCGGGTGTGTAGCCAGCCAAGCTTGCTCGAAGAACTAACACTTTTTCAGGAGGTGCATTTAAAGGTTTTCAGTGAGTTACAAGCAAGGTTAAATATGTTCTAGGGGGGCCAGAATTTTTCCAGCGGGGCTGAGCCATCTTGGCCCCCCATTGGCTACGGACCCGTGTGCTTCGCGAGAATTTCATGTATTTTACAATGGAGCCAATACAGATATATGGGCCGTAGGTTTCCTGGCTTAACGTGCCCATGTTTGACGTCATGCCGCACAAATTGGGAGCCCCTAACGTAGATTGGTATGCAAATCAGTTTGAAAACTATTAAAATAATGATGAACGTCTGTGAAGCATTTGTGAAAAAATGTAAAAATGTTGATAAACGATCCAGTTTAACTTTCCATTTCAACTTTAGCTTTCTGTTCAGAAAATGAGACAAATTCTAACATGAACCTTCTAAACATTATACATTTGTCATTTATTTCTTTTTATTTCAAAACTGTGTCAGGCAGACAGATCAACAGAATATGATATTTATGACTTGAAGATGTCAATAGATTATGAGCCAAAATCGTTTGACTTTAATATATGCGAGATTGGATACATTCATTATGAGACGAAAAACTAACGGGAACTTAGCGCGGAACAGTAATCGCAAAGCATTGAGTTTACAATCGAGATGGATCGCTATTTTTGTTTACTGCGGCAGGTTAGCAAGTCTTATGCATTCAGGTGAACGGAATTTTAACCCGAGGCTAATTCCGTTCGTAATTGAATTTGCTAAACTTTAATTTCACTGCATTCAAAGTTCTGAGAAATATCACACGTTTACGCATTGCCCAAAATCAATAATTCTCGTTTTAAGCACGAGCTTATAAAACGACTAAACACTAAAATGATAATAATAGACTAGTGCAGTTTTATTTATTAAACGTTTCAAAATATATTAATAAGTTCGAAAATATATAGACGAATTTTCAATCCGCTTCGACAGCCGAAGAGTTGTTTTCAAAGCTGACGCTTTAAAAACGAAAAATTGTCGACATCTTGCGGAACGTTTGCGATTTCTTCAGCAATGCCAAGGCCAACTAAAAGATAAAATTGTTGAAAACAAAACGGGATAGCTCAGTAAAAAACGAATGCTAGAAAGCTTAATCATACAATATAATGTGATTCGGTATTGAACATAGATTTTGTTCAGTAGATACTATATTCCTAACCGTTAAACATCTATGCAGGGCCAAGCTTACACAACGTGTAGCGACCGTTCGCATGGATCAGTGAAGCACGCGTATAATCCACCGAAAGTTCTATTTATTAAGAACGATCTCTATGTTGTTCAAATTGTGAAGTGACCAAACCTTTGGCAATTGTAAGAAACTGCTTAAAAGTTTGCTGAATCAGTTGGAGTGATGCCCCCTGACCAGCTGACGTCTTCTTAGCGGTTAGGGGCGGCTATTAATCACGGTATTGTAATTTATGATCAACGCAATATGCGCCTTCGACATAGCAGTACTATTACCGTCGTTGAGCGGCTTTTTCTTTTCGTATCTAGATATTCTGGTATTCAAATATCAGATCCTATTCTATGCTTGATTATAAGTGATGATGCTCAACAGAGAAAAATCATTAATAGATCATTTTTTAAACATTTTGAAAAAATTCAGAATTAACGCTAAACCAAAAACCATATTTTTTTCGCGCAAATATAAAACGCAAAAACATAGCAACATAAATGGAAAACACAAAGAATATCCAGATTTATAAACTTATAGGTACATTACTTAATTACCTCTACACTAGTTATCATTTATAGTAAATAAATAATTGGAAAAATGTAGCTCTTTCCGGATTTATAGAGTAGTGTGGTATGAGCACTTTTTATTTACTTACCGATCAGGAGGGCTGTCACCCCCCCTGAACCCTCCGTAATTTTATGGGACGCTAAGCATGATGGGAGCTGTCGCCCAAATCAATCGCACTCAACAGTTCTCATACTAGAACAAAACAACGCAAAAATATATATTTCATAAGAAATTTAAACTTCTAAAATAATAAATTGCGTAGTATCAAGAATCTGGCCGCGACAGCCCCCCGTCCTACTTGGGAACCTTTGGAATTGCAGAGGGTTCCGAAGGTGGTAGGTCTACTGAAGCGAATATAAGAAGTGCTGATACCATACAATGCTTAAATGTGTAAGGGAAACTTATTGATGGGGAAGTGAACAAGCTACAAATTATAAATAATCACATTAATACTTGGCCAAAGCATCGTCAGTCAAATACTGTTGGGTAAAAAATGTGACGTTTATAATAAATTTTTAATTAAAATATCGTACCAAATGAGTTATGTTAACTTGCTGGTTGATCACAGCGTTTCGAGTCCGTTTGGAGTAGTAATTAATTTACTTTTCATCGCCAAGGACAGCTTGAATTTGAAAAAATTTTAACCTTACGAAAACATAAACTTAATGCAAATACAACCTTGCCATAAGAAGTTGCTTTATAAACAGTGCAAGGAAAACTCTTTAACTAGAGTAACGCAAACAGTTGCCAACTGAACTGCTATCTATTAATGCCAAGTTAATATCATAGACCTTTTGAAAATAGGCGCAAAAAAGTTGTTGAGCAGAAATCAATAGACACAGAGGTGCAGGAAACACCAACATATATTTCATTGAAACATTATTCTCGTTTAAGAAATTTAAATTTTTCAATCTCTTCTTGTGTTGGAACATCTTCTACGTTTGCTATTTCTTCGGCGATGCCGAGCCCAACTGAAAGTTCAAATTGTGCGTTTTGTGGCGCTGGTGGTGATGATGGTGATGGTAGTAAAATGTATTTTTGGTTTCGAGTTTTTGTTAACATCTTTCAATATTTACTTTTTTAAATTTTGTTTCAGCTTGAAATTAACTGTGTATTCACGTAATTCATTGTCGGTATATTTGGTTTTTTGCTATTGCAATACCTTAGTAGTGAAATTAAGATTTATGCATACTCCTGGTAGCTTATGCTAATTAATATTATTCAGTAAAAATATAAGTTTGATTTTTTTTTAAAGCTGAAATTTTATAAAAGGATGGGTGAGCAACGTTTTAGTTAATTTCTTATTCATAATAGGTAGTCCGTGTACACGCTGTAATATTCTACGCTACGCATAATATCGCTCACCAATTGACGATAGGTTCTGTACTTATCAAAGTAAAGAGTGAAAGTTTGCGAAATTGCAATACGTCCATTTCCCTATTGATCCATTTAATTAAAAACGTAATATTGAGAGATGATAGTGGTATGGTCATTTGGAAATACGGACGCAGATCAATCCTCTCTTAACCTGTTCATCATCAAGCCTAGTTCAAGGGGTAGAGGGGATGGATCCCTTCATTAGCTGCCGAGCGTAATTTTATCAGGGTTAAAATCAAGTTTACAACGCAAATTTTTGTTCCCATATCTCAAGATTTTACAGCTGTATAGACCTCAGCACAACTAATTTTCTATGTACACTGACCATTTTATAAGACACGGCGCGCTCTGAGTTTAAATATATAAGCTTATATACGGGACAGTCCAGCAGAAATGGAAAATTGTTCAGCCTACCGGCATTCGCTGGTGGCAGAAATTAAAAACTAGGGAAAATTTTATATATCGAATATACAGAAACTTTAAATCATATTACGGTATCACCACAATTCGTCGCCAAACAACTCGTCGACCGACCAGTTGTAACGCAAATTTTCATCTAGTGTACGATTCGTCGCCTATCATTGTGCTTAGGCTTTGGTTTAGGCTTAAGATTACGCTTAGGATTTTGCTTAGGTTTACAATAGGTTTTGGGTCATTGTTGGGCGACAAGTTGTCGGTCGAACAATTGTCGTAGATTCCGTATATACATAGCAAGAGGTTTATGGTCGATTTTGATGACTTTGTAAACATTCTTTGGTACTTTTAGTTTAAAACCTATTGCGACTTGATGATTGGTGCTATAGTCATTTGACAAAACAGGCTTAAAGGCCAAACTGTTACTTACGTGCCCTTTTGCCGGTGCGGTAAAAGCTTCTTCCGAACAGTTGGCGAACAGCTGGAACATATGCGTTGTCGATTCTGGACGGCTGTTCAACATCAAATACTTCTTCCGGATCACGAACACGCAAATGTCTTCCGGCATGCGTTGCTGTAGGCATCACAAGAGCAATCACGAACGCAACTGCTAGCGCTGTGAACAGAAACGGAACAGCCGAACGAGGCAAAATTTGCATCGACAATGGAAACATAGTAAAGTTATCGTTATTGATGTACTTAGGTTGTAAAAATTATAAATGTTCTGCTAACAATGCCCAACAACTTTTTGGTCTGAAATTGGAATCAGCTGCATTGACCTTTCTCACATATGTAACCACGCTGTGCAAACTCTGTCATTACAGCGCCATGCCATATAGCTGAATGGTGATGGTATACGTTTGTCAAGCCAACGACTCTTATTCGATTCCCAACTTGAAAATCAAATTTAGGGAAATTGTAAAACTTTACGCGTGAACTGGTACACTCTCTGCGGTGTATTTGTAAAGGAATGTACCCAGCATGTGTCACGTTTTCAACCTGCCCCTGTTATTCATGGGACGGATTAAGTTGACAATTTCTTGCAATTGCAAAAATTAAAATAATTGCCGGGTTACTAACTTTATATATTTTTCACAAGCATGAATTCCGGGTTCCAGACGTCGAATCTTGCTCTCCCAACAAACAGAATGGACCTGACAAAAATGTCGCATCTGGCCCAACTGTCCCAGCTGTCCCATCTGTCCCAACTGACCCAACTGTCCCATCTGTCTCAACTGTCCCATCTGTCCCAGCTGTCCCTACGGTCCCATTTGTCCCAACTGTACCATCTGTCCCGTTTGTCCCAACTGTACCATCTGTCCCGTTTGTCCCAACTGTCCCATCTGTCCCAAGTGTCCCAACTGTCCCATCTGTCCCATCTGTCCCAACTCTCCCATCTGTCCAAACTGTCCAAACTGCCCCATCTGTCCCGTTTGTCCCAACTGTCTCATCTGTCCCAAGTGTCCCAACTGTCCCAGCTGTCCCATCTGTCCCAACTGTCCCATCTGTCCCAACTGTACCATCTGTCCCAGCTGTCCCAACTGTCCCATCTGTCCCAACTGCACCATCTGTCCGTTTGTCCCAACTGTTCCATCTGTCCCGCTGTCCCATCTGTCCCAACTGTCCCATCTGTCCCAACTGACCCAACTGTCCCATCTGTCCCAACTGTCCCAACTGTCCCATCTGTCCCAACTGTCCCATCTGTCCCACCTGTCCCTATTGTCCCAACTGTCCCATTTGTCCCATCTGTCCCAACTGTCCCAACTATCCCATCTGTCCCAGTTGTCCCATCTGTCCCAACTGTCCCATCTGTCCCAACTGTCCCATCTGTCCCAAGTGTCCCATCTGTCTCATCTGTCCCATCTGTCCCAACTGTCCCATCTGTCCCAACTGTCCCATCTGTCCTAACTGTCCCATCTGTCCCAACTGTCCTATCTGTCCAATCTGTCCCGTTTGTTCCATCTGTCCCATCTGTCCCAAGTGTCCCAACTGTCCCATCTGCCCATCTGTCCCAACTGTCCCATCTGCCCATCTGTCCCAACTGTCCCATCGGTCCCATTTGTCCCATCTGCCCCAACTGTCCCATATGTCCCGCTGTTCCATCTGTCCGATCTGTCCCAACTGTCCCATCTGTCCCAACTGTCCCAGCTGTCCCAACTGTCCCATCTGTCCACTGTCTCATCTGTCCCAACTGTCCCGATGTCCCAATTATATTTTATAATGTACTCCTGGACATTGCTGTCCCGAGAAAATGGGACGGGTACTCGTGGTACATTTCTGTCCCGGAAAAATGGGACGGCCTTTAAAGTAACATTGGCCAACTGTCAGATAAATACGTTGTTTAAGCCAATTTTGAGCGTAAAACTAACCGCATCTCCATTATTCTATAACGGGAACGGACACCGAATTTTACCGAAAACGGATATCCGGTTAGACCATAGTCACCATCGATTCTGGGTTGTACGGTTAAATGTTTCTAGGATTTGAAATGCAGTTATAAATCTTTTAATCATGCCAATGTTTGCATGTTCAAATACACAGTGTTTGTACTACCATAAGTATTAAGGACAGTGCCAAATGTTTGAAACATTTCCAAGTTCAAAAGTTTTAGCCCAAAACTTTATTTAACAGGAAAAACAATTTTTATTGTGCTTAATATCTAGGACGTTCAAAGTAGTACTTTCCGCCATAAGTTGCTCTTTATAACGTTTGCCGTTTGCCTATCGAAGTGTAAGGAAGCCTGTATCGGGTACACTTTTCTCCCCATTAATTTCTTTAATCATAAAGTTTTATGAAGAGGCTAAGCTATGCCTACTGTATTAACCCAAGAAAAAAGGCTGGAGGTCTGATATTTATTTTGCCTATCCAGAGGGTGTCCTTTGTTATTCGGTTACGGACTGTATATTAATTCTATTTCACCCTGTGTTATTTCGGTTTGGACCAAACCCCCATCTTTTTATATTCTTTTTTGTGCAGAACTGACTTGCTTCTAAACATTTTTGTTGGTTGCCATGTCCGTTATCTATACTCTCGAATTATTATACTTTATGCCGGTCTGTTACATATTTGAACAGTCTAGTGTCTGCTTCTTCTTTGGTTTCTTTTATAGGCTCTATCTGGAACATTTGGACCCATATTGGTTGGGACCACCACCCTCCCTTTTGTTTGTGTCACACTACAATAAGCGTAATCCTAAACCTAAACTTTTGCCCGAACCTCTGGCTAAGTCCTAAGTTTATTGTAAGCACTAATTGTTTCCTACAATAACACCACTCGTACATCTCAGTTTAATGACAAGCGGAAATTTAAATTTACGTTAACGCACCTTACAGCAACCCTTATTTCAATTTCATATATCGCTGGTTCAATTCGTCGCGCTTAAATAAAGCAAGAAATTTAGGTTTTTTCAGTGCACACCTTAACTCCATGGGCGCCGCCGGAATGATATGCATGAGTGTGCAAGCAGGATACATTTAACATTTGCATTGGGATATACAGGTATATGCATACTGAGCATATTGGGCAATGGTACTGCAGCTACAACTCCTAAAAAATATCACAAGTTTTTGAACCATTATGCAATGATCGGCTTATGTTAATTAGGGGATTGAACCCTGCCCACTGAGAGATATGCGGACTTTGAGTCGAGGAAGCTTAGACTTTTGCTTAGGATTAGCCTTATGCTTAGGATTACGCTTATGTTTACGCTTAGATTTCAGGTTTATGGGCTCCTCAACATCCGGCGTCTAGTGGCACATTTATGTATAAAGGTTAGGCGCCAACATATTTTCATATCACACCTGAGTGAATCCGAGATGACGATAACAAATCGTACTCTGGAAGGCACAAAGCCGCAATCAAAACTTGGGACTGAATACATTATCATGTCTATACGCTAATGAAGCGGAAGTATTTGTTTTTCATTTCGGAACTTATTGATTTGTAATGCTATTTTCCTATCAATCAAAATTCTTGCGTAAACAGCAACTAAATTTCATGTTTTCTCCTCTGTATAAAGCCGAAGTATGCAATTTTATACTCAATTATCTGCAGTTCAATCGCGTATGCAAGGAGGATAAAGAGATATTATGCCTTCCCGAGATTTATGGAGGCATCATAAAAATAGGCAGGCACTTTTATACCGGGTTTACAATTTGCCAGATTTTGCAAGTTAAAAAATATAAGAGATTGTATCTCTAAAATTAACTCGTGGCCACAACTTTGAGATTAACACAACTCCACTTATCTGGGAAGAATAAGTATCTGTTCAAGAAGCGAAATGTCATATAGGTAATTGATACAAATTGTGGCGCAACAGTACTCGGGGCTGCGAGTGTGGGAAGCTTTGGTTTAGGATTACGCTTATATTTAGACTTAGGCGGCTTAGGTTTAGGCTCAGGTTTAGAATTGTGCATTGTAAGCAGACCACAGTGGACTCAAATTATAGACCGCGCAACTGTTGTAATTATGCGAGATTTTAATTTGAACAAACACCGCGAATCCTGCTTGCAGATGATTGTTTTCCAGTTTTGTTTTCATTTACAACAGATTTGGTAAGAACAAAATGTGGCCTACTGTCCATGATGCAGAGTATGATCCGAGGAGCTTTACCTTCCGCTCCTTTCCTCTTGGAAAGCGTCAAACAAAAAAACCCGTGAAATTTGTACCAAAAGTGGGTGGCAATAAAACCAGTACTGACCAACAAAACAAAACTCAAAATTTTCGCGCGTCAACCGTCATAGTCGAAATGTGAGTGTCATATTAAGTAGGCATCCAGACAGACGTTTTCCTTGGTCTGCGCCCTGTCTCTATCATTATAAATTGTGAGCATTCTTTATACTATTATGGAATTGGTTAAATTGTGTGGGAAATTTGAATGAAAACAAATTGTAAATAATATCTAGAGTGCAAATGAAATTGAAATCAGCATTAAGTACTTTGTAAAAACAAACTAAAAAGCACGACCAAACAGTTGAAGCTACTGTAGTGACCGGATTATTTTGCCTCCCCCTTGTTATTCGGTTACGGACTGTTATTTACTTTCAACCAGCCCTCCGCCACCCTTCCTTACTGATATATATCCGGTATTGCAAGTATCTGTTGAAGTAAACGTTTTTTGCCTTGCATCAAAAGCTTGAGCGATAATGCAACGTTATACTTTGGAATGTTGCTTTCAATACTTACGTGCACTTTAAAATTTCGAACTCAAGATTACTTGGTCCGCTAGTCATTAATGCGATTCAAATAGGGATATTTGACATTTATGTACTCTAATTAGGGTTTACGGACTCTATCTGCTTAAGGACTCTTATTAGGGATACGGACTCCTATTGATTTGGACTCAAAATGTGGACCCTCGCTCTCATTACCCCCTCTTGTTCGGGTCACTACAGTACTTGAAATTAATTTCTTTTAAAAACTATATTAAACAAAGTAGAACACCTCGTTTATACTTAAGTTTCAGGCATCGGGCTTTATATGAGTGGTACCAGTTTCTGGCATAAGTTTACGGTCAACCTTACCTGCTTGGCTCAAAAGTTTGCGATATAAAGCCTTATTGCAGTTTTCATATGACAAAAAGCTAAGACGGAAGTTTTTAAAAACTTTTCATAATTAAAAGTCTGAAATTCAACACATATATGAAGAAAGTTTGACACTAGATATATAAATATCATAATTTTTAGGCATTATTTCTTGTACTCTGCGGAACAAAGTCGACGCCGGACGTTTGACACAGTGGAGCGTTCCGTACCAAAACCTTTCGCTTTTCAATATAATTTCTTTTTTCTAACAGATATAATAATTAACACGTTTAGATTCAAACCTGCGTCAAATGATGCAGTATGGCATGTTGATATATAGACAAGCAAATTTGGCGTGAATTGGTTCCGCACAATTTATGCCGGTTACAATTCACTAAGTTCAAAACATCGCATTACTTTCGTTTCGAATCGAGCGCTTATATACAAAGCAGAATCCATTGACGCTTGAAAACAAACCACGTCCGTCTTTTATTCAGACCAATTAGCGACAGTATTTCAGCAGACTAAAAATAATACGGCTCAAAGCAAAATGCGCATTTTAAAGGGACAATCGATAAAACGAATCAATAAATAAAGGTTACTAAATATCATTTATATATACGGAGTGTGCCGACAAAAAGGTCAGCAGATCACGCCCCTGAATTAATATCTTGTTCAAAAATGTAATTGTTAACACATTAATTCTATCACCACAACGGCCTACATTTTAGTCGTTCTTTGGTTTCGCACCCCCCTCTATCAGTCTAAAAATCAAGGTACACTACCGGTCATCAGGGTGCACCACCGGTCATCAGGGTACACCACCGGTTAAACGATCATCAACTGTCTGTATATGGCTCGATGACTGCGTTTCCAGACGGAATTCAGACAAAAATTGACATAAGCAACCAATGCTAAAAAAATTAGCTTTTATTCCGAAGTATAAGAGAAAATAGAATACCATCCATTTAACGTCAATATTTTTTCTAAAAAAACTCTTTCGATTAAATTTCGCTAGGGAACTTCGCGAAAAACCCCGCGTTTTTATAAATAAACGATAATGATGATGCGCGAGATACCTATTTTGACGGCTTGGCGATGCCAAAGAAAATGATTTAATAATTGGTGCAGTTCCATGTTTTTTGTCAAATTCGATAGATTTCTTACAAAAGCGATCGCACCCACTCAAGTTTATTTTGCCCATCGATAATTTTTGCTTTTTGCAATGACAGTGCGGTAAAAATTGTAGACGGATCTTGAAGTACTAAACGCTATTGCTTAAGCAATGAGAGCACGTATTTTTCATGTGCGCATTGTGTAAGTATCCAAGTATTTCGGGATCGCTTTCTTTTATTGGAAAATATGGAAAATATTGGACGTCGAACAGAGTGGCGGTTACAGAAATCTTTAATGGAAGCGACAGCGCAACATATAATGCCCATTCACAATAAAATGTCACGCGGTCCTGCAGAAAATATCATGACCATATAGGTTAACACTCGAAAAAATTTTCGATAACCTCTCATGTTAACAAACACTTGAAAAGTTAAAAAATTTTCGAGTGTTAACCTACGTTATGACATTTTGCGTGCGACCTCGTGACATTTCATTGTGAACGGTGCAGAATGGTGAAGAATGATCGCTTGTGAAACGAACGCAGCGAGGATCGAGAAGCCAAACGTGTGATCCTAATATAAAATGTGAATTTCGATTCCTGTTGGGGGAGCGGGCAAGACCTGTGTGGGTCCCCTTAGATTGGTCATTGACATCGAATGTATCATGTGGAAACATATTTCGAAAAATGTGCTTGAAATAATTGCATTATTCCTTAATGACATGTATTGTTTACGCAGACGAACGATGTTCCTGACATGCTTCTGCAGCGAGCCACTATTTCATGTGACTGACAACGGACTGTGAGATGCGTATGCCAGGATGTTCTGTACACGCAAAAAACGTTTTCTGATATTCAAGAAATATTTTCTTAAATTCAAGACAATTATGTCTTAATTTAGACTCCAGACGTATAAGTATGTCTGGAGTGCAAGACATTAGTTTCTGAAATTTTTCAGAAATTTGTGTCTGAAATCTTTAACACTTAAATGTCTTGAATTTAAGAGTGCGTTTCATACACGATTAACACAAATATGCCTGAAATATAAGACAAATACGTCTGAATTAAATAGACACTTGTTTAAGTTTCGGAATCAAAATTTTATTATCAAAATCCCTGCTAATGTCTTAACAACTCAATAACGAGAGTGTAGTTTACCAAAAATTTTAGCATACAGAAATATACACATGAGATTTTGGTGCATTTTTAGGCTTTGCACTCTTTTTGTTTACTGCGATCAGCTTATTAAAAAGTGTGCCGCAAGTTATATATACAGAATCACGTTAGAAAATTAAATACTAAAACGTATTAACAAAAAGTTGTAGTACCCAGCCATATCAGTTATCTACAGTGTTAACTAAACTAGGAGGTTCACATGTTAAATGCTATGTTGAACTGTAGTGAAGATATGAATAACATTGAGCTGGAGCAATTTCTTACATCCTCAAATGCACATAAAGCGCGTATCACCAGTTAGCGATAGGTTTTCAAAAATAGACCTAATAGGACAAATCCAATGCGAAAAATTCGCTGAATTTGTAACTTATCACCAACAAGTGATAAATGCTACACAGAATTTGCGGCATTTCTTATATATCCGAGACTGGCCGACCCCGCTCTGAAGCTTAAGCTGCGAGCGCACTCTCTTTAAATGACCATTCCAATAGGAGTGGTGAATTTTTGGATCCTGGAGATAAATCGAGTCTTAAAATAGCATGCCACAATGCTCGATCCCTCCCTATAGTTCGAGCAAGGGTGAATAGCGCAGAAATCTGCTGATGTTTAGATTTGAAGACAAACGGACTTGGAACGTTCAAATCCGTGGCTGCATTTTGTCAAAAAGTCACTTCCCTCAAAAAGATCCTGGATCCGTCTGTACCATTCCATATTTGTCGTATAAATCCGAAAACTACTACTGTCAATAAACGTCCGTATTTTTGAAGAGTATTTATACATTTAGCAGCAGTATGCGTGGGAACAATTGTTACAAAACATTAAGTAAATACAGTAGCGGATCTGCATGAGAACCAAAACCCAAAGTGCTCATATATTCCACCTACACAGTGTTTCTAACACTATTTCACTATTAGGGTTCCTCGAGAAGTGTTGAATAACTACATTGCTGCTCAGCGGGACAATCCGTAAAATTATTCAGAAGCAAAACAGCCAATTTCACTGCGACATAACAATTTGAAATGTGAAAGGAAATAATTATGCGCTAATTTGTCACTGACTCTCAGTAAAAGCTCCATTATCTTCGATTACATAGCTATTTTTGCTGCTTCAAAGCAAAATGGTTTTTTGAAAATCAATGATATATAAAAACGAACATCATAAAATAAAGATTATGAAACATACCAGGACAGCAACCAGAAATTGCTATTGACCAGAAAATTATCGCGGGGCAAGAAAAACTGTAATAACATAAATTTTTTTAATTTCATGGATGAATTTTTGAGCTGTTGTTTCTGAAGATGTCCGTAGCAACGTGCGTCAACCTCCGCCATAGTTGCGCCACTGAGGCGTTGTCAACATGCTTGTTTTCGACTAGATTGTTGAGGCATGAGTTTTCCAAAATAAAGGTTGTCCTGGAGCGAAATATTGTGCACTAATTCTACGGAAAATATTTCTCTGGCGTGGAACGGAAAATTTCACGTTAATTAATCCTGTGTTGCATGCAATATATCCGGTATACCGAAACAGGAAACGATTCAGCGGCAATATTGACGCAGGTGATCTAAAACTAAAATTTTTGGTGCTCGCTCTTCGAATCACTATCTGGGCAGAAGTATGCTGCCGCGTCTAGGGTGTTCGAGGAACAAAAACTGTATGGAAGCACCTGCAACGCTGCGCGCAATATATATATAATGGCAGAAAAAACCTCATGAGCAAAGTGAACCAGAGACCAAATAGGCGTGAGCAACTGTGTGGTTGACCTGAATTGCTACGAAAGTGCCAAGTTTTCAAACTAGCAAGGTGGGTCAATTTGTCTGTAAGCATCGTTGTTCCACTGACCAGAAAATTCACTATAGGTTTGAAAAATATATTTTATAAACATTGTATCTTGTGCACGCGAACTTTCCAATTCATTTTCTGTGTCCAGTTTAAGTATAATACAAAGAACGTTCTGAAATAGAACGGTAGAGTATACGTGGTGAAATAGGAGCAATTTTTTACTATTTAGTTAGGGTTTGCAGCCCCCTTGACTGCCCGCAATTCCAACACATTCTAAGCAATACTGTATATATGTCACCAACTCATTATTGTTCGAATCTCTTAGATTTCCTTTGGACTTAAAATATAAAATATACGTTTTAGTTAGAATTTCGCATACTATTGACTCCCTTAGGTCTTATCCCGTAAAAACGAGGTGAGTTCTCTTAAACATTTCATCGCACTATATATGCCTATTCAGCAGGGTTCCAATCGTAACTAATTTTTGTCGGAAGAGGAATTGAAATCGGAACCAAATTTTGTCGGAACCGGAATCGGCATCGGAATTTAAGTTTTAGTAATTCTATCAAAAAATAAAGTGGATGACTTTTGACTTTTTGTTGCTGTATGCTTGTCTGCATTGTTGACAATTTCAGTAACAATTACTTGTATAGCTGACTCTATTAGCGATCTGCTAATCTGTAAAATTGTAATATTAATGGTGGTCTGCCAATTCTAAGAGCAAGCTTTTAATTCTCAAAGCACAGGACCAACTTGGCCTTTAAGTTTAAATGCAGTTAATCATTTAGAGCATTCCAAATCTAAAAATCTGAAGTGTTATGAACTCATAAATAACAGGACCCAGATTTTTGAAAGTTAATCAATTCACTGGAATGTCGTTTTAACTGCAGTAAGGATAAGAGAAGGTTACCTACGCATGCATCAGTGAATGTAAAGCTTTTTCAATATAAACGCCTATACATGAAATAATAAAATCACAGCAACCGTCAATTGAGAACATTTTATTGCAGCATGCGCCAAATGAAATTTAAAAATTTAGTGTAGCAAATGCCAACGGTGCAGTTTGGTACCTGAGACACCGTCAATTCAATTTATATCAAATGCAGCATTTGCAGTAACTGCCCTAAAAATTTGCTAACAAAAACAAACAGATTCGCAAACAAATGGAAAACAGGCAAAATTAACGCTCAACTAGCATAAAACTGATCACCGAAAAACAGGAATTCCGGTATTAAAATAGAAGCCGGTCGGAATCAGAATCAGAACCCAAATTTTATCGGACTTTTAGCCGGAATCAGAATTCCGTTGTATCCCTGGTTACTGCTAGTTCAGGCCCGTAGCCAGCTCAGATGAAGTAAAATCACTCAATACATCCAGTAATGTTTTCCCTAAGGGAATAAACTCAAGTTTTTTAACCCTTTGCTGATTTCTGGTACTCAAAGAGTCATGCTTGCAATGGGATCAAGCTGAAATATAAATTTCTTTGCAGGAAGGAAATGGGTATGAAGCATACATGTGGGCACAGATCGGTATAAAAAAACTCCAAAAAATACTAATTTTCTCGAGTAGTATCAAGCGATATTTCCCTTTAAGGTAATGATTAAACTTTTCCCTTAGCTGAAGGATGAAAAACTTGATTTGATCCACAGGCTCGGTATGCAATAGTGTGGTCCTCATAAAGCCATTTTACAAGCGGCGTGTTGGGAGTTCACTGGTGTTACATGGTGTTAAATTTTTCTAGGGGTGACGAAAATTTTCTAGGAGATCTGAACATCCCCGTTTCCCCTGCTGCGGGACCATGCTGGTTAGTCAGCTTATTCAAGAAACCAAAGATTGGTCGTTCTTGTACCGTGATACGAGCCAATTGTAGCACGGCTTACCTATTATCCTTTCGATACATAAACGCATACTGCTAAGCTTGCTTCAAGCGTGCGATGCACTCGGACATTGCTGTAATGCTGTGTACGTGACTCAAGAACTCGTGCATCGCACTCGCGCCGAACTCGTGCTATCGCACTCGTTTTACACTTGTGCGTGCACTCGTTCTTTATTCACTTCCACAGCAAGAAAGCGATGCTCTCGTGCACGCACTCACCTCACTTCGTTTGGCGCTTGTCGCACACTAGACACATCGCAGCAGCGTGCGTTCATATCTCGGAACAACGCAAAGCCGTGCTACACTTGTATCACGGCTCATATAGGCTGTTTCCGTTGCCGGCGGATTACCGGACCCTTTATTAGCTTGACTGCTGTGTACACTGCACGAAAAATGGTTTCTTGAGTCCTTCCCGTGTACCTGTTTGGCCCTGATGGCGAGTCATGTACAATATATTAGAATTCTAACGGCTCTGTTGTTAGACGTATTAAACAATTTAGGTTAAAATTCGAAACGTATCGTATATCACAATATCAAAGTGCAGTTCAATAGTTCACCGATCCCAATATAAAATTTACCCTAGCCACATAATGTGTCGTAAAATAGGGTTACGCCTGATAAACTTTAAACTTATCAAGGGTTAACCCTACCCTAAACTTTTCTCTGTCAACCATGCCTTGGCAATAGCGACAAAGGTCATTCCCAAAATAAGCGGGTATTACGTGATTTTGAGAAACAGGATATTACCCGGATAATTGGGATTTTGGGAAATGGGATATTACCCGGGAAATGGGGATTTTGGGAAATGGGATATTACCCGGGAAATTGGGATTTTGGGCGTAGCGTTTTTCGCCCCGGAATTTGGGAAATTGGGACTCTGAGATGGTAGGATATAAGCCGGGAAACTGGAATTTTGGGCGCAGCGTTTTTCGCTCTGCATATTTAGGATTGGAAAATAAAATTTTGGTAACCCGTCACTTTACGGATCGGGTGAAATTGTCCCTGTGTACTAATTTAACACGCGTTTTGTTTACCGTAATTTTATTTTACATTGCTCATATAATATAAATTATATTATGTTGTTTTCTCCGTTGAAATATTAGGTTACCCTGCGGAAACCAAATCCTGACAGCGCACTATATAAATTGCCTGGTGTGTGGGGGGTTTGGAGGATCACAACACCTTTGGGAACGCAATAAAAACAACTTCCCGAAATAAAACCTTCCATCGTCAACATAGACTCCTTTTTAAATTACGTTCTCGCCCCCTGAACCCCCCGCAATTTTAAACGACCCTAGCAGGACGGGGGGACATTCTTGCGTAAACCATAAAATTGGAGTTCATCTACAGCAATTAAGTACAAGTGAGAAATTCAACAGAACGGTTTCGTTAAATATGACAAGATTATATATGTAAAGTTAGCAGAAACGCTTGCAAAGGCTAAGCACACCTTTCTCATTAAGAGAACCTTTGAAAAACGAGTATCATATTTTTATTTTAGTATACCACAGTTTACTACAACTTTATCGATTTTAACACAGGGTCTATATTTTGAATTACTTAGCTACTGCAGTGATTTGGTTTGAGTTATGTAGGGTTAATAGAAATGTTAATTTAATGAATGGTTCGTGTGCTTGCAATTTGTGTTGAGTACGAGTAGAATACTGTGCTTCAGTTAGTAACAAATTGGCCAATTTGCGCAATCTGTGAGGCATTCGTAGTTTTTTTATAGGTATAACGTCTTTAGTTTAATATAAGAAAATATTTACTATTCGCATATATTTAGTCTTTACAAACAAAAATAATGGTGTGCGTACCCTGCATTATCATTCCTGTTGCTTTGTGGATTTACATGAAGATTTTGCATCCACTTGTAGAACGGTTTATACCGCAACAGTGGAAAGCTAAAGTTGACGGGTGGCTGTATCCGACGTGCCCACTTAAAGCACCGCCACCTGCTGCTGCTATAGATGACGATCGGAAAACTCCGGGCAGCGTTGCTCAAACTGCGGAAGCGAACGGAATTAGCCCTACGAGTACTGGTAATGAAAGTACCGGCAGTCCTTACATGCTTAGGTCTCGCGTGCGCAGATCGGTCGGCGAGAACGAAATTCAGAATGGTGGAAGTGCAGCAGGGATCTTAGCCGGAGGGAAGAAGTATGAATAGAAATGATAATAATATTTTCTACACGTTTCGTCTAGGCATTCTGTATTGTGCATGTTGGCTCATTAATTTGTTTTTGGTGCAATCGTAAAAAATCGTTCTAATCTGTCGAAATTTGGTCGTAGTGTAATATTCCATAATTAACTACTAGAAATCTGCCGATATCAAAATATTATAGATGTCGATGTCGATTCGTATTTTGCAAATTTGCCGATTCTATACCGATTCCAAACTCATGAAAATACGGTTGCCGATCAATCGGCACATTTCTATTAATTACGTACGTGTTCCATAGACAGCATTAAAAGTAAATTTGTATGTTTCTCAAATGTTATAATATTTCCATGCTACGTTTTTCAAGTGTTTTATATATTTTATGGTAGGAGTGCATATGAAAGATTGGCTTATGAATATCGCAAAGTTGGATTTGGTTGTTTATTATTTACCACAAATTATTGATTCCCTAAGGGTTGCGCTGTGTTTGCTCACCTGAGGACGCCCACGTCGTATATAACATTCAATGTATATATACGTATGTGTGTCGGACGTAAACGCAACCCGACTGCTTTAGTTGAAATACGTACAGATGAAAGCATCAGATAACGAAGATATAATGTGGAGTCGAAATTGCGGCAACAATCGGAGAGGAGGAATTTGAGTTCTATTTCTGTTATAAATTTTTAATTGGCTAAATTTATGTTTTTATAGTTTTGGAAGCAAATTACAATTTATATATAAATGCGACTTGACTTAACACAATTTTGCTTTATATCAAATGAGTCTACGGTTTACTTTGTATGACCTTAAATATTCTGTTCGTGTTTAAAGCATTTCACGAAATAAACTATCTTATTAGAATGGAACCAAAGTTGTGGTTTTGTCCAGAATCCTTATATGGGCTCATTATATACTCATGTAGAACCAACTTTTGTAAAAGTATCCAGTTATTCGAGTAAACGATTCTGTTTATAAGTCAGAACATATTCGTTTCTGCAATTTTTAGCAAGTTTCGCATCAAATTCGTTAAAATACATACGAATATATGTTGAGAGATTATAAAACTAATTATAGACTAGTTTGTTTTTCAATAAGTGCATAGCATCCGGCTTTGTCTGGCATTGTGACACAAATGAAGGTTTTAATTCATCCGTCGATGCATATATTTGCTGTATTTATAATGTTTTGACAGTTTGTTTCAGTTATCTCAGGCATGTTCCGTTGGATTTGTTGTCATGTAACTTATTTTATATTTGTATAATCACTGGAATACTTTAATGCAATGCTTTTTGCAACCTGTTCATACATCTAACTTCCTTAACTGTTAAAAACATCTCGCATACGCTTGTTTCTGTAAAATTGAATGAGCTACCCGAGTCTAAATATTTCGTTTAGACGACGTTTTGCTACTGGATTTGTACGAAGCTTGGTGGTAAAAGCGTTTCGAAAAATTGAATGTATCAGGCTTTATGGTTTAACCTATGTATTGAATTTTTAACCAAATTAGAACTAACCTATAATTAGCTAAATCAGTTAGCTTATGGCATTCCACCCCGCTGAAACCAATCGGGTAATTCGAGTAATATGGCCGTCATGGTGAACCTATCCAATGAGTGACCGATTTGAAATCCTAACCCATTGCGCTTTTACCGAAACTCATTTCAAATCTAAACCATGAGTTTGAAAAAATTTATGAACTTCATATTCTTGCCGTTTGGTGTATCAGCTAAGCAAAGCAGAAGCATGTGACTTTAAAATTAATGTCGAAACCGGAATTCATTGAAACATGGATTGACGTTCGAACATCAAGTACTCAATGTATACCGGTTTTTCTTCCGGTAAAATTTCAAGATATTTATTAGTTTTGGCAATGCATTAGTAAACTGGACTGCCCTATTTGTAATATGAACTAAAATTTTAACAGTTAGTTGCAAGATTTCTTCTGCCCACGATTGTTGTTGTGTAAACATGAATATGCATACTATATTATGTTTGTGTGATCCAAACTTCATAGTGTAGCCGAAAATTTACAGCGACATGAGTCAAATAGTAGCTATAGTTGTAATCATGTGAATACTATTATTATAACTTATACCTAAAATGATGTGCTGACTATTTTAATTTTGATAAGTTACAAATTTATTTTTGTTGCACTACAGTCTGAATAGATATATATACACTGGAGCTGGGGCTTATATTTGCACGGTATTGCATGCTTCAGAAACGTTCATGTGCTCGTATTCAAATTTTATATTCTCAACGAAGTAGGTACTTGTTTATATATTTCGTTTAGCTCGGTTTAGCTGCTTTTGCTTAATAAAATTGGTAATACAGCAGGTCGTATGAGGTTTTTAGATTTAGCAACAAACCGTCGAGAATTCATCATGACAAATAAGCAAAGCTTATTAAAGAATGTAATACACTAGAAACGAACTTGTTTTGTACTATTTATACTGGTATAATTTGTTGTTTGTGGCGCGTATTTCTTGCCGTATGACGGTTAGTTTGTATATACAGTTGATGCACATTTTGCTTTATGCATACACGTGAAATTTTGATTCTGTTACTCGATTAGGAACGTTGATACAGTTATAGAGATACTAAGTTATAAGACAACTCTTCAAGTTGACGTTGAGAATTAGCGTTCTCTTGGCGGTAAACTAATTTGAATGCATGCACAATGAATGGTTTACGGATTCTGCACGGTATTGTATTCTTCGGTTCATAGGTCTGTTAAGCTAACGCAGTAAACTGTTAGTATTTTTACACTGGTGCTTGTAGTCAATCAATATATACAAATGCAGAATATGAGGTTCTAGTAATTGGGAACTATCTGCTTCAGAAATCGTTTACATTTTTGTTTGAATTGAACACAATATTCGCTTATTGTGAATTGCGCTGCACTTTGGAACCTTTTTTAATACAGACCTAAAGCTACATACAGATTTAAACTGAGACAATTCAACACTTAAGCTTGGAGTTAGAGATTTTTTGTGAAAGACGAAGGACAATGTACAGCGATTACAAACGATACCATTTCATATGTTTTCAAGTCTGTATTTTTGATGATATTACACATTAAAGCCTGACGGAATAAATTGTTTGTGTGACTGAATTTTACTGGCGTATAAATATTGTCTTTAAAGAGCGTATGTCGCATTGATTTGACAAATTCACAATTATTTTAACTTCCTAATTTTAGTTCATGGCCTTTGATCCCACCCTCGCTTCAGCTGGCTGCTAAAAAATTGATTCGGAGAAGATCAAACCGGAAAATCCTATGAAAAGTCGGATTTCATACCTGTCTACACTACTTCAGACGGGGTGCAACCGGAATTCCAGTTTCGGCAGAGAAATACGGTATTTTTTCAGTATCTGGCTCCGGTGATAAGTCTAGTATATTTTCGCCATAATTTTCGGTATTGAAACTCTCATTCGAAAAATATGGAAACATTGACATTATTCTTACTTATTCTAAATTGTCAGGAGCGTAATAATTAGCGGGGTTAAGTTTAAATTTTTATTGAAATGTGCATTTAAATTTTAAATATCGTGTTGTATAACTGTGGGAACCGGATTTTAAAAAGTGCGGCTCCGATATTTTTTAGTTCCAGTCTATCCCAGGAACTGTGTGATCCCACATTGCAGATTCTGATAGTATTTAGTTGTACCTATGCGGGAATTTTAACCGCATTTACTTTGCCAATTATAATGTTTATTTCCTGCCGTGTTACTACCGCGTACGCAGTTTTTATACGCTGTGGATGCGTAAATAGTTTCAGTTTTGTTTTGTCAATGAATATTAAAATGTCGAGAACGCTGGAGTGTTTGACTTATGAGTTGCGTACGCCGGCGTAAGATGTGTATATTATGCAAGTTTACGCTTAAAGGATTTGTTGTTGACGAAACACTATGGTTTTAATATATAACTACTGTTAGTAGTTTTTCATTCAGATACTTGTTGACAGCAACGGTTGCTATAAGCCTGCGTTGTGAGTTGTGACGTACTTTTTCGGACGGAAATTGTTCTTATGGTGGCATATTAAGTTTTATTATTGACGACTTTGTCTGACACGTAAGTCAGGGTTTCGTTTCAAGGGGTGTGGGAAGTATATTATTGTAGAGTTATAGAGAAAGATCTAAAATCATTTTTGGAAAACGCATGAAGTTATCCCACTTATCCATTCTTTTAGACTTAGGCTCAGGGTAAGAAATATGCTTATACTACTGTTACGGCGTTGTTCTAGACATTGGCCCTTCTTGCGTACACCCGTGAGGTTTGATTAAAAAATTGAAAGCGGTTTAGAATTCTAATGTTTACTAGTACGCGTTCTGGTTTGGTCCTTGTGTTCCTAGTTTAATTAATAATTGTAAAAGCAGCACGTCTGCATACAGCTCAGGTTCTGTAGCGCTATATATTTTTTCGTCAATAAAATGCATTAATTATTCGAAATGCTAACCTAATTGTATTGAATTAGTTAAGTAGGTTTTGCTCAAATGCTAATAAGTATACGAACAGTGTTCGTATTATCGCTAAAACTTATGAACAAAACTGTTCTGCGAATGCAGCAATTGATTGTTTCCTGGTACTGTTGCAATAAGCATGTTTGAGAACTATAAAGCTTGTTTGTGTCAAGAACGTGCCTGACTAGTCAGGTGTGTTTTGAGTGTTGACAGAAATACTGTATCTACTCTACGTATTAAATTTCAGTTGCCGTTAAGTGCCTCAGGCAGCGGCGGATTCGGAAGTTATTGGCGCGTAACATACGTTTTGTTTATGTTATTTAAATTTAGCAATTTTTAACGCATGGTTTACAAAATTTTGAGTATTTTGAAATCAACAAATTGCGCAGCAAAATTTTCAGCCATTTGGTTATAGAGCCGGCGCCATGCTATCGCGAGGTTCCCCAGCATGCACAGAGGTCTCCGCAAAATCCACCGAGATCAACATCTGTTTTGTCGAAACCCGGTGTCGCCCACCGAGGTAATTGCCAATACTTCCATTTGTGGATGCAGAAATTTCTGACGAGACTGCGAATGGATGTGGGTTTTGATGTATGTAAAAACAGCTTTGCACAATTACTATAAATGTAGCAAAATTTAGAACATTGCAATTTCATTCCGGTCATCACGCACGTAATTCTGTACGAGCATGAAAATTAGGAATTTGCGAAGTCTGCCAAAGTTGTGGCTTGAAAAGGAGGCCTCCATTAATCTGAGCTGCACCTAGATCCGCCATTATGAACCGTATGTTAATTGTTAATTGATAAGTTTGTTGAGAGCAAAAACAGTCAACTTCAACTTATTATTCAACTCGGTTGGCTTTAGTGTCTGTCTGCATGTATGACTTCGTCATTCAATGTGAGATTTGGCAATTCGTTGCGCACGGTGAGGTCGGAAGGAAATTCGTTTCTTACGCATGGTACCCACCCTTGGTTCAGCCGGTTCTTAGGCGGCATGCATAAATTTTAACAGACCAGTCTGTGTGATATGCGTCTGTGTAGGCTATGCAGTGGTACATACAACTGTGAGTTTTACATAGTGGTAACTCGATAATAATGTAGTCATTGACATGTTTCAGTTAGAAATAGTTTAAAAGTTTCCTTTTTTAGAATTTTTAGTGCCCATGTGTTCGTAAAATTGACCTGTACAGAAACCAAAAGATAAACCTGGCGTCTTGTATTTAATAAATGCAGTGCCTGGGAAATCATTTTCAACTTTTCGACTATGATACACAGTTTGTATATATAGGCTTTATTCTTACAGCTATCAGATATAAGATTTGAAATAGCTAACCGAAAACGTTTTAATTCAAGCATTTGCTCTGCCTACTCGTCAAACATATTCCTGCTACAAGTTTTCCGTATCTGCGGCTGCACTTTATTTATAAGTAGTCGTTATATATTTGGTTGGTTCGCTTTAGACTTGTAGTTCTCGTACGCGCAACTAGACTCAGTTAGTTTGCACAAGCTTTATCGGTACGTAATGAATCATAATTTTGTTTCGTTGTTGTAGTCTCTTGGTGGTTTACCGACAGTGCGGTTCGTGGAATCGAAAGGGAGAACGGATTTTTGGTTTTATTGTCTGCATATTTCTAGTAGTATATATGATTCATGTATCATTTGAGGTCCGAGATGCTGAAGCTGTCATGCCGAACACAAATATTTAAACTTTTTGCAATCGAGAGTTTAGTGTGTGTCTGAATCAGGGATGGAAGTAAGTCGTCAAAAATATCTCGTAGCCAGGGTGCAACCGGAATTCCGGTTCCGGTTCCGGCATTTTTTCACCTTCCGGTTCCGGTTCCGGTAAATTTTACCGGATTTAAAAATTCCGGTATTATAATTTGGCCGTTTTCTTAACTTTGCTAATTTTTAAGAATCTCTTTTGAAAGCCACTTGTACTCCGAATATAAGCCATTGATGGTGGATTTCACTTCATTCGATGATGAAAATCTAAAATACAACAAATAAAATAAATACCTATGTTCAACTAAGGTTATTTCACAAATAATAGAGCAAAAAATGAGATTAAAATGAAATGTTTTGTGAAATGCATTTTTCATTTTCCGGTTCCGGTTCCGGTAAAATTTTCAAATTCCGGTTCCGGTTCCGGTAAATTGTAATTCCGGTTGCACCCTGGTGAATAGATATTACAAGATATTTATTATTTATTTTCAATCCTGCGATTATACGGAGTCCTGGAATCGCAAACTTTACTATGCTGTGCCTAAACTTGAGAACTTTTTATTTAGTTTGAGTGGTTATTCGTTCAACACGTAGTCAAACTTGTTGTGTACACTAAAGAATTCTTTTTTAGTAACGCAGTCAGTTTAATTGCAGAAGACGGACCGCTAGATCAGGTTACACTTCTCGTTGTTGCTTAAATGATGTTTCTTGCTTTTGTCTTGAAACATTTTGGTGTAATTCAGTCTGGGTTATTTGTAACGAAGCACATCGTTCACTCTTTCTGTACCATGGCATACCGTGGAGGTTTTCTGTTTTGCGGTTGAGGAACACCCACTCCGGCGAATGCCCTACATTATGTAATCGATTTGCTTTCCGTTCAATTTTCCATTTAAGGTTTTCAAAGACGATTGAGTATTCTCAATCCTTAAAACAATATTTTTCGTTATGTTATGAAGCACAACACGTTTTATATGTTATTTTCCGGTTGTCATATATTTGTAAGCATTACATATATTGTTGACAGTGAAAGTAGTTGACCAACTGGTCTGCGTGGCTTAGTGCAAGAACGTTCGCTTAAGGCTTAGTTGGCTTCAGAATTCGCAGAAAGCTTGCTTTTCCGAATGCTCGAATGCTTATTTAAAGGGGTCTGATGTCAGATTCGAGCCTACCTTACCTATGGTAAAGATATGTGTGGGCTGGTGCGATAAGTATACTTCACTGTAGGGTGCAACATCTGGTATTTTGAGCGTGTATTACATACCATAATTTTCAACTTGTGTCATAGTACATAATTTATGCACAGAGGAATAACCAAATGTCTCATATAGAATGCTCGTCGTCATCTAATTAACTAACATTGCCCGAAGTTCACTAAAAATACATTGAAGACCTAATTTAGCTTATAGTTGAAAGTGGGGATTTATAAATCACAACAAGTAGGTTAAAATTTTTTACCTCGTATCGCTAACAAACTATTTTCCCATTAAAAGCGATAATTTTCCCATTAAAAGCAATAAAATAGCTTTGAAATTGAATTTTTGCGTATATAAGAAGTGTTTTTGTTTTCCGGCTCCGGTTCCGGTATTTTTCAACATTCCGGTTCCGGAATTTTATAATTTCGGCTGCACCCTGCGACTATTCCTACGCCGGACATACGTGCCTCTGCGAACGCGAGATCCTTACCGAAACAGTTGTTTTTGTGTTTTAATTTCCTGTCACTGGCAATAAGATAGGCGTTCTTCATAAAATCTGTTGTTAAAAAATGTTTACTTGTTTACATTTATTTTAGAAGCCGCTCAAACTTTATTTTCTATTATTGTTTACCGCAACTGCATTAATATCAATCGTCGGCTGTAGTTTGTATTTTTGTTTACCTATGTTGTCTTCGCTGTATTAAACAACCTGTGGCTCAAATTGCTGCTTACCTAGAGGCACTGAAGTTATGCCTGCACCACGATTGTGTGTGAAATAGATGTATAAGTTTTAATATCAAGACTCACATTGTGGACAATGCTAAACGACGGTGTTGGTAAAGCTGGTGACGGATCGTGGGATTTGCGTGTGTATATTAGTGACTTGGAAACTGAAAAGCAATTCCGTGTTACTGGAGAGCTACACGTCGGCGGTGTAATGTTGAAAATTGTAGAGGGTTTAGGTACGTTTTGTTTCAATTTTGGCAAGCGTATTACTTTGCTAAGATGTTACTGCTTTTATCAAAGACGCACGCGATAAATAAGTTTGCTGTTTCAGATGGTTTTATTCGTATGTAACTAACAGGATAACAAACTACGTAGGTTTACCCACAATAAGCAAGTTTAGGAAATGAACCTTTTTCCAAAATCCAGGCTACGCCCATGCCTACAGCAAGATACATGCAGTGCATTCTACTGGGTGGACAGTTCAATACACTTGTGTCAATATGTTTATAGAAATTTTTGGTTTACGTCTACCGTTCTTAGTTAAATTATCAGTTATTCTGTTCCAATAGCGCTCGTATTTGCTGCTTCAAAATATCTCAACCCTCATTCGCTGTTCGTATATTTCTTACTGTTGTTTGATTAAAGATGTGTCTCGTGATTGGTCCGATCATGCGCTTTGGTGGCCTGAACGAGGTAAGTGGCTCTCTCAGACGCGAGCCAGCCTGGACCAATATGGACTGTCTGCGGATGCCGAACTTCAGTTTACTCCAATGCACAAGGTGAATATACTTATTTGTCGAAATCATAAAATTGTAATGAGTGAGGTTGTAGTCGTTAATTTGTAAGATATGAAAAATTTTTGTAACGTTGTGATAATCGGTAGTTTTTCGAAAAAAATTTCGTTCTAGTTTGAGCACTAACGGCTAGTGGCGAGACAAATGTTCATTTTGTGTTTAAATTCACTCCAGAAGTCGTGCGCCGGGCTGGATTCCGGATTTCTGTGTCTGTTAATTTTAGTAATTTATTTTCGACTTGCGTACGGGCTGTAATTTATTAACTTTAGATTGCTCTTATTCAACTGCCTGACCTTCAGTTGGTGGAAATACGAATCGATTTTTCAGTGCCAGTATTTCACACCGTAATCCAAGTTGGAAAAGAGCTTGGTAAGTTTAGTACGTTCAGGTTTTGTTTGAGGTGCAGCAAGCAGAGCAGCAATGTCGTTACGCAACCCGGAACCATTGAATGGCTATTGTTCGGTTTTTTCTGGTTTTTGAATTAGTATTATTGTCATCGAGTTGCGTTTGTCTAAAATTCAAAAAAGAGTGTTGCTGTTTACGCTCAGCAATGTTTAGGCATGTTTGTGTCAACGAAGTGTTTTGCATTTAATTTATTGAAACATCGTTTTATTCTCAATTTTTATGATAGCCATGTTTGGCCGGCTGGGTTTCGCCGGTAAGTAAGTTTATTGTGGCAAAAATTACACTGAATTGAGCGCAGAGGCATAGCTAGAAGAGTTTCAGGGGATCAAAACACACCTTTGCGATTTTACTTCCGGGATGTTTATTAACGGTTTAAGTTTGCAAAACAACAAACCCTCGTTGGAAACTTTTGTAGAGTGCATCTCTGTTTAAAAAATCCTGGCTACACCGATGGTTGAGCGACTACGTATATTATATGCCGATATTTTAGTTTGCATACACGCATTTGCTTGTTTCGTTTAGGCATCCGACATCCGGAAGAGCTTTCGTTTAGGCGTTATGTGCCTCCAGCTTCGCTCAAAAAGTTTCCAGTAGATTCCGATTACACGTTTGCAGAACATCATAACCGTCGAACCAGTTTGCCCAATCCAGCTCTTCCAAGAAACCGAAAATTTCACTCAACGTTATCGCGCGACAACCGTTCAGCTTATAACCTGTCATCTAATGGGAATCTAGCCGCGTCACCCCGCCTTCCGCTAACGGAAAATCCACCCTCGCCGAGACCCAAAACTAACTTACCCGCTAAGCTAGCGCCTGACCTAATTGGCTCGACAAACGGTGCCGCCATGTCTCCCAGGAGACCGGCAGTATCGCCTTTGCCCGCTGCTTACGCCAATAATCCTCCAGTTAGTTCTGTTTGCTTTTAAACCCTGTAACAGGTATAGTTTCTAAACTGAAATATTGCTATTTGCATGTCAATTTGAGTCTATTGGGCATTTGTTTTGAATTTTTGCAGTACGGTTTTGGGAATTTCACACATTCCAACGAAGCTATGCGTTAATTCTGGTTTTTTGTTTTCAGATAATTGTTCACAGCTCAAGCGTAACTTCCCCGTTAAGCGTTAGCGGCCGTGGTTCAGGTAGCATTGGCACACCACATCATAGCATTTCATTCGACAGCAGCGGAGGTCACTCGGATCAAGACGATTCTCTAGCCGTTTCACCCCAAACACCTTCAAAGCTTGCGTATGAAATGATGCTTCGACCGAAGAATTATGCTCAAAAGGCGCTGCTGAATCAAAAGTGAGAATATACATGAACGTTTTACAACTAGAGATACTTTTCGGCCAACGTCAACTTGTGGGCGCCAAATTTTGATTGCGTTCCTCAATTGTTGCGATGCGTGAAGATCGGAATAAGAATCTGTTGTTTGGGTCATGCGGACGCTCTGTAAAACGTGTACTAGCATTCATTTTAGGCTACATTAGATTAGCAAAAACGAATGCTTAGGTCCAGCGCTTCATTTTCCAACAACATCATGCTTGTCTACGTAGCACTAGCATGTAACGATTATTTTGACCAAACAATACTTTTTTCCAGGGTGCAAGCGAAATTCCGGTTTCGGTTCCGGCATTTTTTCATCTTCCGGTCCCGGTTCCATTTGCTGCAAATTTTTACCGCGGTATTAAATTTTGGTCGACGGAAATTAAGATGTTTTACCAAAAAATAACGATAAAAATTAAATAATTTCATTAGCATAGTATATAAACCTTGACTGACAATGGCCAAAAATAAACCATCGAAAGTAGATTTCGCTGCCGTGGATTATGAAAATCTAAAATACAGGAGATAAAGTGACCTATTTCTAACTAGGGCTATTTCACCAATATTATTGCAGAAAAACAAAATTAAAATGAATTTTTCGAAGGCATGTGTTTTTCATTTTCCGATAATTTTTTAATTCCGGTTCCGGTAAATTGTAATTCCGGTTGCACTCTACTTTTTTCATATTCCGCCAGTAAAACGCATTTCGTAACTCAATACTGTGTTTCCATGTAACTAGCAAATGCTTTCGGCTGATGGGGAACATAAAGCCAAGAACCTGATGTTTTGTGGAGTTGACGACAACCTACTCACTTTATTATTTTGTAATTTTGTTTGTAAATTATTCACCGTTCAGTGGTTTTCAGTTTTCACATGGTTACTGTATTGTAAGTGTTGAAATTCACCTATTTCGTTTCCGACATACTTTATTTAGCGATAACATGAATAGCTGTCGGTGTTGTTTTCGCAGAATTGAACTAGTCTTGAAACAGGAATAAGATAGATATGCAGTACTGAGCTATAAGCAAATTATTTCATATGTGACTCTATTGTACTGCAAAAGCAGGTGCATTAATTTAGAAAACCTGTATGTTCGGTTTAGTAACCTACATTATATACATCTGTCTGTCCTACTATTGCCTATACCTAGTTACTTTGAAATGTACTGTGTTTATGCATTCGTATTTTCAGTTGGCTTGATTCATCAATTTCCCTCATGGAGCAAGGTGTCACAGATCTGGATTTAATTTTGTTGCGTTTCAAGTTTTTGAATTTCTTTGATCTTAACCCTAAGGTACATTTGCGATCTGCTGTTACAATAAAAATTTTGAAAAGATGAGGAACAGTAACTTCGGCAGAGACATTTTTAGTTTGGATAAATTGACTCCGTTACAATATTATGAATTCGACATTAGGAACACGCCGTCGTTAGTTTCTTGCATACATAGCCACCCACTCACAACTAGACAGACGAATGTTATGTGCTTTTTGTAACAGTATTTTGCAATTTTGCAGCTGATTATGTTCATTAATAATCTGTAAAGAAGAATTTCTCTTCATGTTCTCGTGGGTGGATTAATTCCCTCTGGTTAAAGTGGTTAGAAGGAGGATAGTCATCTGCTAAGGTTTAAGAACGTGTTATTTGTCTCTCTAATTTTAGTACGACGCTGTTCGCGTGAATCAAATTTATGAGCAGGCGCGATGGGCAGTACTAGCAGAACAAATTGACTGCACAGAAGAAGAAGCCATTATGTTTGCAGCATTGCAAGTATGTAAATGAACAACAGTTCATGAATCGTTTGGCGCATTTTAGGTTGAATTTCAATTTTACCTCAGTTTTATGACTGCTTCCATAAATACAGTGATTTCGGAATATTCAACATTGAACGGTGTTGACATCAGGGTGGCATTGAAACCACAATTTGAACGAATCCGAATCCAGTGCTAATTTGCTGAACCTTAGACCGAATCCGAATCTTTGCATGTTGCAAATTTCAGATATACGTATAATTTGTTTCACAACATCAACGCAGTGCCGGCCGCATAACTTGTAAACGTTAATATATTTCGTGCCCGACCTCAGTTCTGAGATTTGTTTTTTGAAACAAAAATATTGATTTACATAACAAGTTATTCAAAATATTTATTGTTCAAAAATGAAAAAAATATTGCCGAACATTGTCTGATTCGACTTTTGGATTCGGTTTTATCACCAATCCGAAGCTTTGTTTCCACCCTGGTTGACATCACATTTCTGTTTATATAAACGTTTAAAGCGTTAAACAGATAAAATATAACGCCAAATTAATTTTTTATTTGATGCTTACGCTTTAATTTTTGGTGCAAGTTAACTTGTCTCTAAACAAAGTATGAAATAGACGCGAAACCAATAACCAAGGTATATAAATGTAAAACTTACGTGCAATGGTTTTCCTCAGTAAATTCTACAAGTAATAATTTTCATTTTAACCAAATGCATACCTATTGCAAACTGCACCCTGTTTGTTAAGATGTGAGGGTCGTAAAAATATTTTAGTTTCACCATATTCAAGCACAGACTGTTTGTTTGTTTGTTTATTTAGCTCCAGATTCAGCACCAAAGCGATGGGCTATATTCTGGGTTGTCCATGCAAGATAGATCCAATGGGGCAATTGGTTCAGCGCAAGCAAATGGTCGAGATCAACACAGCGCAGAAGCAGTTCTCCAAGGTCCACAAAGAACTGGTGGCAGCTCGCCAAATATTGCCGTTGATGATGTAGCATCAGCGCTCGATGAACTCGAATCCGCCTTGGATGGCAGTATGAGATTTGGTGGTGTTTCTGGATTTGGAATCAGCGACGTTTCGGGGACAGGCCAGGTGTCCGTAACGAGAAACAGTGATCTAACAGCTGTGCCTGAGTTATCGGATAATTTGTATTGCAACAAGTAAGTTTGGAAATTCGACAATCGAATCTTTAAAAAATAGTGTACGTAGCAAGCTAATTTGATATGAGTTAAAAATTGCTTCTTACTCAGCTTGTTTTTTGGAGCAGCGTGTTTTCGATTTAACTTATTTTTAAATAATGCATTTGTTTTGTTGAAGGCCGAAACGGTTTGGTATCAAATCATGGAAACAGTGCTACTTCATGTTCCGTGATTTGTATTTAACATATTATCGTTCTCAGTCTGACTATCAACAAGGTGTTGCGCCTCTCGGTAAAATTCTCCTCAAGGGCTGCGAAGTCACTCCGGATATACATCTGAGTCAAAGTCGATTCGTGATTAAACTTTTAATTCCCACCGCTGATGGAATGAATGAATTCTGTATTCGATGTAATTCGGTAAGTTTCTTCAGGCCCCAAAATATGAAATGTTGCGACTTGCGACTGGTTTCCAAATGAGATATTAAGGACGGCCGCGGAACAACTTTTTTAAACTACTAAATTTTAGAGGACGCCAGCGGGACAACTTTTTTTAAACTGTACTAAATTTTAAAACATTGTGTTCACTTGTTCTAAAGTTACAAAACATTTATTTTTCGGTGAGGTGTCGTTGGTGCTTGCACTATTAAGTAAGTTGTATGTATGTATGTATGTGTACAGATAAGTAAACTTTGATAGAAAGGTACATAGCTACGGTAATTATTTCAACAATGAAAGCGGTAGTATTCGTACCTTTTTATCAGTTATTTCTGCGCTAAAATTGGAGACAACGTGCGCTGCGCAGATTTATGAGTGCGGAAATCCTTCGACTAAATGCGCTGAATATTACTGACGAATTATATATTGTTACTTTCTAGGAAAATCAATATGCGACATGGATGGCTGGATGTAAGTTAGCATCAAAGGGAAAAACTATGGCCGACGCGTCGTATCCTCAAGAAGTTGAATCGCTGAAAAAATTACTTGATATGCAACACCCTGCGCAGAATGGAACCCAAGTTGTAAGTGCGATCTTGTTTGGGATTTATGGGCAGTGTTATCGTGTATGGAATACAAGAATTAAACTTAAACACAGACTGATATCTATCACACGTGTTCGTTGTTTATTCATTTTATTTGTTTGTGTTTATTTTTCATTATTTTTATATTTTGTTGAGTAGCAATAATTAGTGCCGTTCGCTATATGTTTTCAGGATGCGCCAAAGGAATTGGATCCAGACGAGTTAGTGTCGCAAAGATTATTAAAGAAATGGAAATCAAAGAGTCACGTAAGTTTCAACCCTTTCATTGTTTGGTTGAAACATTTATGTTTCCTTAGTGCTAATTGTCCATTCATTAGTTTATTGGCATTTACATTCTCTATGTTCTACGCACCGTGCGATATATGCTTTGATTGCAACATGTCCAAGTATGTTTGAATACATATATTGTCGTATAATTTCTTGGATACGCTATCTGGCGAAGGTACGGAATCAGGATCTAGAAATTAAATGGAAGGTGGTCTATTCGATAGATCTCAGTTATGGCCCGAGCGAGTATTTATCAATCACAATGTTTGTTTGTTTATTCGTTACACTAATTTGGTAGGCGGTTGTGCATCCATTTTCCGGAATTCCGCCCGCTGTCAAATAATTTCTATTCCGAAATCTATTAATACAAAACATCAACATTGTTTTAAAGTTGTAAATCTAATTTTATCTACCCCGTTGAAATATAATGCTGAAGTTTAACTAATTGTAAATTTTTTGTTTCAGACATGGAACAGAATATTAAAAGCACACACTAAAGTAAAAGATTTGTCGTTAATCGATGCCAAGTTACAGTTTATTCGAGCGTGGCAGTCCTTACCAGAATATGGAATTCATTATTTTGTGGTTAAATTTGAAAAATCAAAAAAGGAGGTAGTATTCCAAACTTTTTGTCTTATGTGTAGTTATTATAAACGCAAATATTGACATGATAATACCAAAAGGAGTCATAAACGTGATTGTCTGTTTTGGGCAAACGGTGTCTGGATTTTCAATGCATTTATTATTTCGATTTCAATTTGCTGTTTCCGGCTGTGGTTCATTGTGCGTGTTTTTGATACTGAGGTATTAGGACAGCACCGGTTATTTTGTTTGTGCTCAGCGTTGCGAAGTAAAAACGGACCGCATTACTTTTCGAATGATTTCAACCGACCATTTATTCATAAGAATTGTCATATGAAACACTGCTATCAAAATATCCTTTGCACTTGTCACTGAACTGTATTGGCAATATTACAAAAAGTGTGTGTTTGTGTTCAGGAACTTCTGGGCATTGCCTATAATCGCATTATGAAAATGAACATTGACAGCGGAGATTCAGTAAAAACTTGGCGTTTCAATACGATGAACAAATGGCACGTGAATTGGGAAATTAAAAACGTTTACATTCAATTTGAAGATAAGGACATTGTATTCAGGCCGTTGTCTGCCGATTGCAAGGTACGTAACATTAAACATTAGGGCATCAAATAAATAATTTCTCAATACATGCGACCGGATAACTCATTCCAGCTTATGGCCTTACCACCGAACGTTATAAGAATTGGTATCTGTAGTGAGATGGACTTTAAAATTCATTGTTTGGATTTTGGAACGCACACTAGCTTGTAGAATGAATGAAATTGACCAAAGGCATTGACATTCGATTAAAATTTCGTTATCTTTTTACGTACATAATGTCTGGTGTTTTAACATCCGGTCGCATTTTGTGAACGTCACTTAATGTATTTGTGAAAATCACCATAGATTTTTAATTCTAAACACAAATTGTTTACATAGTGCGTACGCTGAAGCATTCATCATCCTTCAGTGGTTCGAAATAGATTTTTCTTCATCTTGGTATCACGAGAACATCTACATTAAACATTCGGTTCTGTGAATGTTGACGTAGAATTGATACAGCATTCAAGTTAGCGTTTGCACACGCTGCCATGAATTGTCAGTTTCTTTACGTTTGTTGTTCTCAAGCATAAAACATCGATTGATTTACAATGCATGTGTAACCGCATACACAGTTATTTATTTTATAATATAACAGGCGAATGAGGACCCAAATGCAGTAAAATTGTTCACTAAATAGAAGTAAAAATTGTTAACACACTATCAGGGACATGTGGCATGTTGCGGGTATAGCCAGTTACGAGATTAATGGACATGTGGCATGTTGCGTGTATAGCCAATTACGAGATTAATTGATATATCGTGAGGGCGTAGTCGGGGCGGTTTTAGATGTCAAGCACTGTTTTGCAATTTTTGTACAGTGGTTTGTAGACACGGTTTCAGTTTGCAGCACAAGACTCCCTTTGAAGCTTTTATGGAACATAACCAGTCCTTTCCAAATTCCTGGGTGCGCCCATGTGAGCTTAAAATGAAACTTTATTGTGCAGATTCCGCATGAATTTATTGGTGGCTATATTTTCTTGTCAATGCGGTCAAAAGACCACAATGAGCAAATCGATGAAGACATGTTTCACAAATTAACTGGCGGTCGCGAACAACTTGCAGCGTTTCAAGGCTTGGTTGGTAAGCCGTTAGATGGCAACACAACACAGAATCGAGCTGTGTATTCGTAATTTTATAGTGACGGAGCCTTCGTGTTTAGTCACTGCAAGCAAATATAGAAACGTGGGAATCAGCTGCCAACTTGGGTGCAAAACTTACCTTAGCACAAGCAGAATAGAACGGCCCGTTTTCTTCTTAGCTGTCATTATTCTGAATGTACAATATCTAATCTTGTTTTTAGACTGTGAAACACAAAATATGACAAGATAAGGTTTGTTAATTATTGTACATTCTGCATTATTGCACTGTTGTAATGCTCAGGTTTCATTTTATTGTTTTTGGGGCCAATGTTTTAACATTCTCACTTGATAAGATTTTTTTACTTTGTTGTTGTATAAAGGAATGGGAGTCTCGGCGATTCTCTATTTTAGCTGATCCAACTGTCATTGACCCATCTTACTTTTTATAGAGGATACATACGTTTTAGTCATTTAACACTAATTTGTAGAAACTTTCACGAAGACACACCAGCAAGAAATTAATGAAACGTCTAAGAATGTATTCTTCTAAGTTCAATTTTTAACAGTTTCCAAAGTCATCATTACAGCGGCCAATGAAACTAAGATCAGGACGCCCAGTGTGACTCTACCTTTGAATCGAGATTGTCCATCAATGTTGTGTAATAATATTTTGATTGTTTTTACATATTTTGTATCGCAATAATATATTCCTTATCAAGAGTTATGCTAGGGATTTTCTTTTGCAATTATTGCAATAATTATTTTGTGTATTGTGTTGCAATATAACAGGGTTCATTGAAGTTCACGGAACGACGGAGTTTGATAGTGTACTTTTACCACTCGGCCTCTAATGCGACATAAATCTTAGTTTCATGCTGGAACACAAATATTTCGCCCTTAAAATTTGGTCCAGCGCCGTTTTTCCCCACGGAAGCACTACGGTAGCTCAAAAAACTTTGGTCAGTTCGCGCGTAATCCCTCCGCGTGATTTTTCCACCGGAAAGTGTACGTTACCGCGATTTTCCCTCGCGGATACAAAATTTGGTTCGCTTTGTGCAGGTTTTCACCCGCGTGATATAGCCCTGGAAACGTTATTCTGTCCAGCAAAATATATCACGGATCTTAAAATTTGTTTTTCAATCACATAAATTCTCAAGCTTCAACATAATGTCAAAATCAAAATAGGTATTTTCCAGATTTTGTAAGTAAGTGCTGCAAGTGCAAAGCCTTTGAGATCTGAAAGTTTTAGAATAAATACTTGCCATTTGTAGCGAGTTAATCTCAACATCGGTCCCCACACAGATAGATCTGCCATTCCACTTTTGTTGATATAATCATCTTCTCCGGCGTAATTGTCAATGCGTTTGGGTTTTGCTCCATATAGCGTACAACCTTGTCTCAGATAGTCTAGTGGCGAAAGGCGTTATCAAACTTGCGTTGACTTTAGTTTTTAGAGTTTTCCCATTGTTGTGTAGCGTAAAAATCTGTTTTCTATGATTAGACACAATCACGTATCGTATTTTATTCGCATAGACATTTTTTGCAACATATGCTGCGAAATTTTGTAATGCGGAAATATAACGTTACCACGAGTTTTCCGAAAGTAAATCTTACAGGATATCATTTTTCCTGCAGATTTTAACTGGTTTTCTGAGGGAATACTACGCTACCGTGGTCTTTCCGAGGAGAAAATTACACGGGAACAAAGATTACGCTGTAACTTCCTAGAGTAATCTTTCCGGGGGAAGAATTACGCGCTTGGGGAGGGGGATAACGCTGCAACACCGGCTCCAGACTATTCCCTTCAAACATTAAAATTGTGAAGCAGGTATATATACATTGAAATTGGGACTCTCGTAAAGTTGCAAAATAGTCAGTTTGAATATATTTTAAATATATTTCGCTTTATTAGTTTTTTCAGTGAAACTATATCTTCACCTAAAACTTGTTTCAAAAGGGGATCTGTGTTAAAACGATTTTTTTGCGTAGGTCGCAAACGCTTTACTTCTACGAAGAACATTTTTGCACTTATATAGTTGAACATGTGTCCTCAAGAACCAATTATAATCTAACAAACTTTGCCTCTAACACACATAACCTTCGATCAATAGATATATAGTGTTGTATTGGTGCTGTTATTATTTGAATCTTTGGTGCAATACATATGGATGTTTTTGTATTATAAGTAAGTACATGTCGATATAGTTCTATTAATGGATAGGTGCCAAGGATTAGTGAACTTCAGCTCAATCAGCTTTGTTTTGTATCAAGCCAGTATGCGCCTTTCATATAGATTCAAAACCCATCTAATTCAAAGAACGTTTATTAGTATTTTTTCCGTCGTCACATTTAGTATTTTATAGGGATGTGCCGATACCAAAATTTTTGCCGATGCCGATACCAAAATTTTTGCCGATACCGATGCCGATTGTTATTTTGAAATTTTGCCGATGCCGAACCGATGCCGATTCCAACTTTAGTACACCATACTTAACAGATAGGATACTACATTACATCAGTATATGAAGATTTAAGCCCTAACCATCATAAACGATTACAATTTTATAAGAACGGTTCGTTTCAGTTAATTTTTTCAAACACAAACGCAAAAGAGATAACAGTTTTCCTGATCTGACATACTGATATGCGCCCAGAAATGAAATCGATAGCAATCTAACTGACTTTTATGTGCAAAAAGTATCGGCAAAGAATCGGCAGTTTTTTGCAGTGCCGATGCCGATACTCACGAAAAGTGCCGATTACTGACGAAGCCGATTAATCGGCACATCCCTAGTATTTTAGGTAATGGTGCATTCATAGAAAGGCCAGACAATGTTGTTACCATTAATTCTGTTGTGTAAAAAGAGATGATTGTGATTTCGTTACTGTATATTTTATCATGTGTTTTCGTTGGATTTCACTTATTTATATTTCGTATGGGATTTTTTAATTATTTAGTTGAGATAAAAACGTTTCTTTAATTAACCGTGTAATCTTACTTTTAGAGACGTAAAATAGCAGTAACCAGGGTTTGACCGGATATTCATTTAATCTGACACCGAAACCGGATAGTAAATTTTTTACCGGAACCGGATGTAATATCAAGCATCGAAATTTGTGCTCTGTTTGTATATAGTACTTGAGTCGCGCAAATATATATGTTTACTGATTTTCTGATTTATACATACGGCTACAGATGTCGGGTTTTGCCGTATATTAATCCAGAACCGGATATCTGGTCCACACCTGGCATAAACCTAAGCATTTGCTGCCTAAACCCCAGAGTAAATATAAGTCTAAAACTAAGCGACAAGCCCAAGCAAAATATTAGTGCAAAAACAGTTTAAAGCCTAGCCTCGACTGCAGTTCCACGGGAATCCGGGACGCCCTTAAAAGTAGCTTGGGCGCGTTATCCTATTGCTATGTTTTGAAGGTCATTCATTACTGAATTTCGCATGCGCTAGGATTTTAATCTGCTTTATTGTGAAGTGTTACTGAAACTCTGATTAGAGGTAGCATTCTTGCAACATAAATTGTTGGCGTTTCACGTGTGCATTCTTTTATTGGCAGTAGAGTTGATTTCGCGTTCAAGTCAGAAATAACAAAACGTGTGTCGTAAAGCACAGTCAAAACGTACATTTACATTCGGCGAGTTGTGTCTGTTCTAATAATTCCATTTTCGTAAACGCAGTTGTATATATGTTTTTGATTTTTTTAATTTTGGTGACTGATCGGGAATTTAATTTATATTGTCTCTATTGTTTGGACTTTTATTTTATGTGGTTGCTGTTCGAATATTTGACGATGGTCGTATATCAGTAGTTTGAGTTAATTAGGTCAGTGTTGCTTTGAGGGACGTAACTAGTTCTAAGGCCGCGTCTGCTGTAGTCTTAGCAGGGGCTTTTTGGTTATTCACCCAGCCATGCGTTTGCTCAAAAATTGTCGGAATTCCACAAATTAACCTTGCATTATCGCTCAAGGTTTTGATCCAAGACAAATAAACGTTTAATTCAGTGGATAGTTGCTGTACGGGATATATTACAGTAACGAAGGATGGCGGAGCGTGGGTTAAAAATAAATAAGAGTCCATAACCGAATACCAGGGGGAGGTAGCCTCTGGAAAGGCCAAATAATTATCAGTCTCTCTCTTATCGGGTCACTACAGTAGGGATTTTGTAGCTCCGGTTGAGACCTGGTAACAATTTTATAAATATTTTATATGGTAAGTGAGAATTCAAGATAAACGTTCAAAACCATCAGTTTACTCTGTGTATCGAATGGACGACAAGACGAAAATTCGTTTTTAAGTTTTATGGTGCTTTAGCCACTAACCTCTTTAAATATACTTATTATAAACATGTGGCATTGATATTCCTGATCACTTGTATAATATAAAATGAAATAGATTTGTGTGCAATTCTCAAGAGCAGTTATAGAATAATCAATTTTGTTTGCAGAGCGTCAGTATATAGACTAAAGTCGGGCTCCGGCAGAAAGTCGGCGTCCAACTCAGGTAGAATTTTTGCCTGATGTTCCAGCAATTTCGGTAGTGACATTTTGCATAATTTTGCAAAATTCATCTGTTTAACGCGTTTTGTTTCCTTTTGTCACAATTTTAAGGAAAGTTTCCAAAATTGCACTGAAATTTAGCGTAAAAACCAGGGCATAACCTTTGGTCTGGCTCTGGCAGAAAATCGGCCTGCGGCTCCGACAAAATTTTTGCCGGGCTTTCCGGCAATTTCGATAGTAAAATTTTTCATAATTTTGCAAAATTTATCCGTTAACAACATTGCAGAGCTGCAATACCGGATATACATCAGTAACGGCCCATACTTTAAGGGGCGTCCAGGTTTCTGGTGGGTCTATAAAAGAGCAGGTTTAGATTTTAATTAGTTTTTTCCTTGAGCTTAGGAACACATTTTTCCAAGGCTTATACACGCTTAATTTACTGTTACGCCCCTTAGAGTAACATTGGCCTCAGTAATGAAGGGCGGGTTAAAAATAACACTCCGTAACCGAATAACAGGTGGTACCATCTGGAGAGGCCAAATATATATATATCACGATTCAACCGAAGATGAATAATACCGGAGACGGAACCGGTCAACGAAACTTGGCGGTGAGGAAAATCAGGTAGTAAAAATGATGGTTAATTAGTTAATTTTAGCCAATATCTGCAGTAAGTTGTAAGTTGTTTGGTTTTACGCTAATTTTCTGCGAAATTTCGCAAAGTCTTTCCTGAAAATTGTGACAAAAGTAAAACGAAACGCGCTAAACAGATAAATTTTGCAAAATTATGCAAAATTTTATACCGAAATTGCCGGAACCTCCGGCAAAAATTGTACAGAAGCCGGAGGCCGATTTTCTGCCGGAACTGGAGGCAGACCCCCGGTTGTACCCTGACATCAGTCTCCCCTTTTAACCCTCAATGGCCCGACAGTCTACATATGTAGACATAACCAGTTCGACAATTGATTGTTCGGCAGGTGCTATAGTTAAGAATCTATTGTTTAATTTCCATCGATAATTATTCTGTTATAGTAGTATAAAAAACTTATAGCATTGTGGGAACAAAAGTTTGCTGTACAGTGAGTCATATACCTATATAACCCGACCGTCTACATATGTAGACAGATGTTGATTTGATCATAGTTTGAGTTTTGACAAGAATTGGAACGTTTTGTTCTTACACACGGTTTTGTATGGTGAGGTAAAGTCAGGGAAATGTCAGGTTTGCATAAATTATCTTTGACTGAGGTCGTACGACGTGTATTAGAACCAAGTGATTCAGAGACAGAAGATGACAAACCGGACGACAATAGTTCAAATGACGACTCAGAATCAGTTGAGTTAGGTCAATGCAGTAGTGAAGAGGCTGCTATTTATGAGCAAGATAGTGATGGTGAATTACAAAAACAATCGGACGCATCTAGTAGTGAGTTGAGCGATATGGACGAGACTTCTAGTGGAAGTAATGTGTTTTTGTCAGCGACGGGTGTTGAGTGGCATTCTACAACACCGCCTGTCCGTGTGTTAGCTAGAAATATAATTCGCTTTCGCGAAGGCACTGCAGTAAACCCTACAACAGAGTCACAAGCATTTTATCTTTATATAAACGAGCCCATTTTACATACAATTCAGCGACTCACTAGTAGGCGACTGCGGGCGCGCAATTTTTCAACGCTACCAATGTGCGAGCTGAAAGCTTGGCTTGGGGTGGTAATCAGAGCTGGTGCAGATCGCGATAACATGTCTCCAGTGGCTTCACTATTCACCAAAAACGACAGCAGGCCCTTTTACCGCTGCGCGCTGTCAAAAAACAGAATGAAACAGTTGCTGGAAAATGTAACATTCGACAACAAACTGACTCGCCGGGAGCGTCAAAAAAGTGACAAAATGGCTGCTATACGAGATGTTTGGGACCTATTTCAGTCCAACTTACGTCTTCATTATATACCGTCCGAATCACTTACAGTAGATGAACAGCTCTACGGGTATAGAGGATATGCACCGGGGCGAGCGTACATGCCGGCGAAACCTGCGAAGTACCGTTGCACAACGCATTCATTGTCATGAAACTGAACGGATATCAAAAGTCACGCAGTTTTCATGAAAAAAGTAGCCGAACAACTAGCGCAAGACAATATGACCAAACGTTACAGTAGTGAAAAAATTTACGCAAAATCAAAGGATTCATTTATGGCTTACGGGCTGCCTCAAAAGCGAAACGAACCTTCTACATCTGGTAAACCGACCAAATGTCAGGTCACAAGTTGTCGCAAATCTACGAGATTGAGCTGTTCGTCATGTGGAAAACGAGTGTGCAAGGACCACATGAATCGCACCATAACGTGCAACGACTGTGCTTAACTGGACAACGCGCCCGCAGTGGGAGGCTGGACGGGGAGCGGGTGGAACTCCGCCAGAACACTAGTTCTGACTGTCTCAAGCCAGTCAAAGGAGGAGAGCACCCTGAGATAAGCCAAAACTAACGCTAGTTGTGTTGTCTACATATGTAGACCGTTGGGCTGATTAAGGTGAAAATTTTGCCGGGCCGTTGAGGGTTAATCTGGTCACTACAGTAAGAACTTGTTTTAATATGTTGCCTTAAGGGAAGTACCCTGACCCACAAGCGGATTGTTATGAGGGCAAAACATACAACTGTAAAAATATTTATTACGCATCTGCTTAAATAACGCTGGGTATTCGGTTTAGAAGATTGCTACTGTCTATAATAAATACTTGCGTTCGCCACCTTAAATTGAGTTAATTTGGTTTGTCTCAGTCTGATTTAAATCACTGCAACACAGTTTCTATCAAATGTGATACTTCCCTCGAACAATACATGCATGAGTAGTTTTAATACGTTCTACTTCCAAGAAGAAAAGAACCACATTGAAATATACTTACGCGTTTAGTCGTACAATCACCAGCCCTTGTTATTTTTAGTGGTGCCCCGCTTTTTGCGAAGATCCAGAAATTTCTGCCGGGGGCGGGCTGTCGAATGTTATGAATAGGGGTGGGCACCGGATATATATGTACCCGAAATGAAATATGTATTCGAATTTCCGAAATGCTATTGTGTATAAAATTTTGGAATAATTTGCATTGTTTCACCATTAAAGTAGCAGGAGCGAACGAAAAGGAATTCTATATTCAAAGCTCAGTCAGAATATTGAACTAAATTCTTGACAATTTTTATGAGTGGTTTTAGTTTTTTCGGTGTATATTGTTTGAAAAAATTACAACTGTTTCACTTTGGTCTTTTGTCCAATCAGTTACAGTCAGAAAACTGGCTTGCAACGTTGTACTAATAATGAGGGCTTTGTTATTTTAGTTATCCATTTGGGGTTTGAACATACATCAGTATCGTCATGTAACAGTTTGAAACATCCACAAACAGTATATAGCATTCTGATACTTCACTGATGCAAATTATTATTTCCGAATCAACAGAGCGTTATATATACTATACATAGCTATACAATAGAGTACCAATTTTTATCAACTACTAATTTTAAAATAATTTCATTAGTTACTTTAAAAGTTTCATTTCTACAGCTTTTTGAAATCGTACACAGCACGGCGATTTTATATTTACCATTTTCAGGGATCGATATACACTAAGCTTCACTTACGACATCATAAACAAAAACATGTAACACGTAACAGAAATACGACTAAAATTTTGACAATCTTCTAATTCTATCAGAACCAAATCGAATTCTGTTGATTACCTAATCTTTAGTTTGAAATAAAAGTATGCACTTCGATATAAAATTTATTAGATAACAACAAACATAGATATCACAGTTGCTCTCTTTGAGTAATCAAGGATGCATTGAGCCTTCTGTGCTTGAACTCAGAACATGCGGAACTTTTGCAAGTTTTCTTTCTTCTCTCAAATCGCATATTGAACAACTCATCTCGTTCCAGTTGACAGGAATCATTTTATGACCAAAAACAATAAAAAAGAAAATACATATATCAATTTGGCAGCATGCTGCAATATTGCAGATAGACACAATTATATAAATGAAATAATTAATACATAAAAGCTCTTTTATGTAAAACATTTAAATCAGACAGGAAGATAATAGAATAGAATCAATTCTAACTGCGATGTTAATGGCTGAAGGCGCATCAGCAAATGCTTCTTGTTGAATCTGCACTTAACCCTAAAAACATCTGTAATTTGGTGACTGGAGTTAAAATACAATTATGAAATATATAACTGTATGAAGACTGCTTATAGATGACAAAAATGGTCTACTTTTAAAATTTAAACAAAATTCCAACAACATGGTGCTTTTAAATACTCTGTTCGCATAGTAATTAAAAACGCTTTCATTATGCCCCTTCAATTGCAAGGGTTTTGAAAATATCAAAACCAACCGAAATTAAAAGAACTAGGTACCTTCACTACACTTTCCACTGACGACTCCCAGCGAATCCTCCGCTGTGGTTAGCATATATGATCCCATGTCTCCAAGCGCTACCTGTTACAAGAGGACGTTTTAATAAAATACAACTATTTTTGAATACTGCGTGACTTATTCGTTATAAGCAGCAAAAATACTTCCATAAATATGCCCCCAAAGCTGTATGTTTCCTTTTACTATCGTATCTATACAGTATTCCTAAAACGGGCAATTTCCGACTGTATATATTGAACGTAATTGATGCGTAAGAAATTATTAGTTCTACAAATGGAAACATCCTGTTTTAACACAAATACATAGAAGATACTGCTGTGACCTGAGTAAGGGGGCGCGGGACTGTTTATTGCACTCTTCCACAGAGTTCCCATGTTATTGCTACGGACTGTTATTTATTTTTAATTCACCAAATGTTAGTTGGACCCAACAACCTTCATTTTTATATTCTTTCTTTTGGAGAGAAACTGAGTTGCCCGAAACATCTTCGTTGATTGCCATGTCTGTTATTTTTTCTGCATTTAATAAACCTTATGTTGGTTCTCTAAGTGTTTGTTACATATTTGAACAGTCTATACCATTCTTCTTCTTTGTTCTCTTTCATGGACTACGACTTTATGGACTATCTATTAAACGACTCTAACTAGGGATACAGATTCCTATTATTTGGGACCCGAAATGGGGACGACCTCTTACTACATCCCTCTTGTTCGGGTTACTATAGTAAACGGAATAAAGAATGGCTCGGCTCATTTACTCCCACGTGGTTCCTAGAATATGGCCCTCTTGTTCAGGTGTGAGTTCGTAAATATAATGATTGTTTTCTAAATATAACGCTTACCACACGGGCAAGAACAATATCTCCAGGCCGGAACGATTTAATCATTTCCGCTTTGTCTCTTTCAGCTGCTCGAATATCTTCTTTTCTATAACATGACGATTAATAAAAAACAGAACTTGCTTTTACATCCAGCGATAGTATTGGTCCTTTGCCCACATATTACATATCAATGTTAATATTTTTACTGCTAGAAAAATAAGATGCAACCGAAATTTATATTAATACTATCAAAGATTTGCGTAGTTGGAGTTTGCCCAAAATGGTCGGATTTCACAAATTTCTTGCATATTTCAGCTTCCCATAACTTCCCATGATCATTCAACTCCCCGAGATAATGAAAGAAGGGATTGCAGAATTAAACAGAATTAATAAATTATCAGAGGGCGATAACGTCTTTAGTATCAAAGGACATCGAGATTACTCGGCTGAGATCAATCAACTTGACGTGCTCAGTTTTCCTTTAGATAATATGTCAGGTGAAATAATAGATGAACCGACATGGAATGTGTTGTTTCCATCTAGAGCTCTTTGGAATAATTTTATAAGAGATTTTCAAAGGAATGACGATATAGTATGCTACACCGATGGCTCAGTCGTTCAAGGTGCAGCAAGGAAATTAGCAGGTGCTGGAATTTTCTCAGAGCACTTCATGGTTAGCCGATCACTAGGAGAGTATGTTTCAGTTTTCCAGACAGAAATCATTGCGATCAAAATATGCGCTGAAGAGTTAACACGAAGGAATACTGTTGAAAAAAGAATACTCATTATTTCAGACAGTCAGGCAGCACTGAAAGCTTTACATAGTATCAAAATTAGATCTAAAATAGTTAACGAGTGTCGAATAGCAATTAACGAACTCTCACAATTAAATGAAGTTTTACTAGTGTGGGTGCCGGGTCACTCAAATGTAATCGGTAATGACTTAGCGGATGAATTAGCAAGGCGTGGATCAGGTAGACGATTTATAGGACCAGAACCGGTACTGCCTATATGTAAGCGGGAGGTTCGCTTAAGAATTACATCATGGATGCGCAGGAAATTTATATATAGATGGATAAATCAGAAAATCTGTAGATTTACAAGATCAATAATTCAAGAACCAAACATAAGAAGAAGTAGATTTTTATTAAAGCTTAATAAAGACAAACTTAGACAATGTATTCAGATTTTATCGGGACATTGTTGGTTAAGTTATAATTTATTTAGAATGAAAGTAGCTCAAGATAAAAATTGTTCAGAATGCAATGTAAGTGAGACCGCTGAGCACTTTTTATGCGTATACAAGCGGTGGGAAGACAAACGCGAGCAATTTCTTGGTAGGAAGACATTAGCTGTTAGAGAAATTAGATCTCTTGATATAAGTAAAATTTATAAGTTTATTGTTGAAACAGAACGTCTAAAGGTTAATGTAGAGTGACACACAGAGTATATAAGGTCGTAGGATGTCGCAATGGACAATGCTTTTGATTTTGTCTACGCGAACGCCCACAGAGGTGTTATATCCTCTTCTATTTTATCTATCTATCCCAACAATTACGTAACTGCAAAAAGTCGAGCAATTTATTTACCTCTCGAAGCAATTTGACGAATTGAGTTTAATTGTGTTAATTTTCGCTATATATCTGCCACCAGTTCACGAGTAATGCTGAAATAACAGACCTGGCCCCTTCCCAACAGTTATTGTACCATAACTAGTGAACTAGTGCTCAGATAGCGGTACAATTTACACCACTGGAGTTAGTGTTCCAAACTGCGTCGAATAGTGTACATTGTTAACCGCTTTTCGAAAAATTTTTCCTTCTCAACGAAAATATACCTCAAGACCTCTAAAAATCGAATTTTTCAAAAATTTAAACGAAGTGTGGAATAATCAGGTAGAGTCACAAGAAGCTCAAATGTGCAAATTGGGCAAACGCTGCCTAGTGAAATAACGGAAACGACCCATTATAACAGAGATAGAAACGGGGTGGCTTGAAGCAGCCCCACATTTGCCCTGTCCATGGTCGCACAACGTAGGATCTTTTTCTACGCTGCCTTCCAAACTGAGAGCTGAGGGCGCTAACTAAGGTTCTGTAAATAAAACATGTATGAAAACCATAAAAAGTTGGCATCAATTCAATTTCTAAGTGCATAACACATCTGTAAGTTGAATTCTTACTTTATAATACCATTAAACGAACTCGACAAAACAGTGTCCTCGACACAAATAATTGAACATTTGCAATATCGTAAATTCATTCCGAGCACCTGCAAAATTTTAACCAAGAACTATGTATACGCCATTGCAGTTGCCTAAACTAGGTTCAACAACGACTTAATGTTACTTAACATTGTTCGCAGACTATACAACAGCTTAAATCTAATGGCGTAACAGCCATATAAGCCTTAGCTCCTGTTTTTAAGCAATAACTTCTTATAATACACTGTTAGATCGCTCAGCTAAAGCAGTCGTCCGTTATTTTAAAGCGTTGATTAATTTGAGCAAAAGATTTTAATACGAAACTGAATTGATCCCAAGACTCGCGTGCCAACTCATATTTTTTCGAAATTAAGTTCCGATACACTTTACGTATTATCAGCCAACCACTTTTCGCATCTGTTGCATTGCTCTGTTTTTGCCACTCATTCTTTTCTATGAGCAAATGATTAAAACACCAGCTAAAGACTTTTTAAAACATTACCATTTGTCGGAGCTAAACAGTTGTTCCGCATTTTTAAACGCTTGCGCTACAAACTTCAATGAGATTAAACTATTAAAACGTGATATTCCGTGTGTAATTCGTTTTTACAACATTCTTTTCGCAAGCTAATTTTATATGCCACCCCACTTCAACAAAGCAACGTTGGATTAACAAAAAACGACCGCAAAATATACAATGAAAAAAGAATCCTTCAGATGGCTTAAAATTTAAAACGGATTGCAATAGCCTTTTATATACGTATATACGTACATACACAGTACATATAATAAAACGACCTGCAACTGCTGCAAAGTTGCGCACCAGCTGTTTAAATGCGAACACATCACATCGATATCTGCATTATAAAAAACTTTTTACGGTTTCTTATTCCTGCACTATTTGCATCGGCACCTGACGTTTATAACCGGTGGTATATACCATTTTGTACCGCTGTTTTAATATAACAAAGTTTCGTTGTTCAAACGCAGTAGCGGAAACGCTGATTTTTTCTGCGCCACAAATTAGCATGTAAAACAAAATTCCGTTTGGCTTTGAACATATATGCGTTTCGCTCGAGAGATTCGAATTTTTCAAAAGTTCAAATTTGGGCGTGAAATGATCAGGGGAGGTTGTGAGATGCTCAAATATGTGAAAAGTTTCAAAATCCAATCATTTTTGGACAAACACCGGCTGGTAGGATAACCGAAAAGACCTGATTTTATTTCTGTAACAACCTTGTTTCAAATAAATGGCTTTGACTTCTAGATTCCAGAAATTTGTTTGGAAACCTGCGAGAGATATTTTTCTGGCTTCCAGATATTTCAGGAACGGCTCTCTATAATACCCTCTATCCCTGCATATATATGTGTGTCTGCAGAGATAGAGAGTATTACAGAGAGCCGTCCTTGAAATTTCTCGAAGCCACAAAAATACATTTTTCGCAATTTTCCACATAAATTTCTGGAATTTGATATTCAAGACAATTTATTTGAAACGAGGCTATTACAGAAATAAAATCGGGTCTTTTCGGTTATCTTCTCAGCCGGTGTTTGTCCAAAAATGATTGACTTTTGAAAATTTTGACATATTTGAGCATCTCACATCCCCCTGATCATTTCACGCCCAAATTTGAACTTTTGAAAATATATATCAGGGTGCGACCGGATATCCGGGTCCGGTTTAATATCTGGCAAAAACTGATATCCGTATCCGGTTCCAGTGTCTGGTATAAATGAACCGGATACCAAATTTTTACGGTTGTGGTGCCGAATATCATAAAACTGCTTTTTATAAGTCAGCGACATTAATATCCTGCTGCGACTACATTCTGGGCAAGTCAAGAATTTCAAGTTTTGATACGTTTCAAAGCGAGCGAAACTTAAGCACATTTTTGCATTAAATAATTTCAGTTTATCAGCAGAAATAATGAGCTATACAACAGACGAAAAACTTGAGCACGCTAAAAATACACCGAAACAAGCTACTTTTGTCCGAATATCAAAAACAGACAATGAGATACAAACATTTTCAGATCTTTGAACCGACTTTCGAATCAGGTCTTTCAGACCAAGTTCTTGGAGGTTCCAGCAATTTCGATAGTAAAATTTTGCAAGTTAAACATACATATATTATATATCGTTCGATGCCGCTAGCTTCAAGTTTTGATACAATTTTAGAAGTTGTTTGTCGGGATTTCTTAAAATTAAACCAAAACTAAACAAAACAGCGTTACGAATATTTGCTTAAATTACCAAATTAACGCTACTTTAACCACCCAATTTTGTTTCAACTACTGCTTCGGCTCCTGCAAATTTTGTTGATCTCTGTTTCTGATATTTTTCACCTCCAGTTGAGACCTGGAAGCTGTCATTTAAGACCTTGGCGAGTGTACGTATGCAACAAAAGATCAACCAATTGCAACTCGCTTTCGTATTTTTTCTATTACATGCTTTACCAAACAGATTTGAGTGCTAAGTCAAACCAAAATGAAGCGTATGTACTGTTATAGCACATTTGTACAGCCAATTAGCAGCGCTGCTGTGGTAACTCATCCCAACAGCACCTTGCTATTCACTGCGCCGAGAATACGACTGCAGCTTTTCCGTCTGTTGAAGCGTTACTCGTACCTTCGCTTACTAGAGGCCGCACCAATGGTCAGTTTTCAGACCGCGAGGGGAGAAAATTTATAATCATTTTTAGTACATACAAATGTCCAAACTGCATAACGCATTTTAGCTCAGACACCGAAACAAGTTTTAAGTTTGAGTCATGAATCATGATATGAATTAGATAACTTCCTTAGTTTATAGGACTGGCCTATAAATAAGCAAACATACGCGATTAGTAACACTACGTTAAAACAACACAATGAAATTCGTTTGAATTCTTGCTGTAGAACATTAGTGCAGACTGAAGGAATGTTACACTTTAAAGCGTCATAGTAAAAAAATTCTAGTTGAGAATTTGCAATAAAATTATTTCTTACAAACGTTCTTTTGTATCATAAAACATATTTCTTTGATGGTTGCCGCGAGGGAAAACAGCGTCACCGCCCGAGGGCGGTGACAACAATAAATTATTTTAACATATACAATATCAGGTATCCGTTTCCTGTAACGGTAAACATTCGATATGCGAATCCGGTTCCGGTAAATTGATATCAGGTCGCAGCCTGATATATACGTATATCTACATATATAGATAGATAGAATATATACAGTATGTTCTGACCACCTGGCACATTTGGACTTTCGCTTGCCGCTAAGATTTGCATGTAATTTTACACTGAAGTAAGCTGGTGACACCAGAACAATAATGCATTACAATTGTACAATATTTTATACAGTGTCTAGACTTTGGTTAAACATTTCCCTTATGTATTTCCTTCAGCGCAAACTGCTTTTGACGCACAAAAAACCCACATAAAAAAATTCTAGAAACACCCACGTCAAAACAATCAGAACCGTATTACCAAAATTGCCATACCCAGTGCACCACATACGTATATTTTACAAAAACTGATACATATACATTAGTTATATATTGCCCACTGTATTTTAACCACTATTATCAATCAGTTGATGCTTTATGTTCGTTTTAAAGATGCAGCTTAAGTAGGAGTTTTTTCAATTGCCTATGTTCGTTGGTCTACAGCCTGCTATAGGTGACGTGACACTCCTTAAAACCGAAAATACTTCACTGGGTTCCATTCAAGCTCTAAAATACAGAACTAAGAGCCTTCAGATAAAAGAAAACAAGGCAGTGCAGCGGATTTCTACATTCTTTCGTGGCGTAAGTGTAAAGCAGATAGGTTGTGAAGGAAAGTACACAACAGAATTTATTACGATTTGTGTACAGTATATTTAAATGATTTAAATTCGAGACAGCGGTTGTCCGCTGCACCAAGACCCCCAGCCGTTTATGGCAACGAATACATTGTTGTTAAAACTCCAATTAGATACGTACGCTTGCATTTAGCAGGGATGTGTTGATTGGAAAATTTTTGCCGATGCCGATTTTTATTTTGAAAATATTGCTAAATGCCGATTTTTGTTATGAAAATATGCCGATGCCGATTCCAATTTTTATACACGATGCGTAAATCTCTGATAGGATACAACGTTACATCATTATAAATGGGAAGACTTAATCGTTAACATCAATAAAAAATTATAATATGAGAACGGTTCATTTTAATTATTTTTTTTCACACACAAACGCAAGAGAGATAACAGCTTACCTGATAAGGCCCATAATCGCCACATCCCTAGCATTTAGTATAAATTTAGTCCATTTGAACTATAAAATAACTGATGTACACTCGAGGATACAAAAAAGTTTGAGCCGGATACTTCAATCAGGATGGCAACAAAAGTTCGGATTCGGTTGTAAAAAAGCCTAATCGAACAATGTTGCGCAATATTATATGTTTAATCTCAAAACTGAAGTAGAGCACTAAATAACTGCGTTTGCGAAAAACGTAGATTAGAAGAATAATAAATGTTATCAGTTTTGCAGGTCGAAGAGCAATATTCTAATTAGGATAGTACGTATATATTAGAGTCAGATTTCGACTTTGGCTGTGCTCTGAATACCCTGAGACCCAATATCCGATAATAGCCGTAGCCGAGCCGGATATTAAGTTCATACTAAACAAGGCTGGCACCAACCGGTACCGGGGCCAATGAACATTGTGCACAAGGTGTTTTGTTTTGTCAAAATAGCCGTTTATTGCTAAACTTGTTTCTGTTCAAAAATGAATATACACACGTGTACATATATACAATAGTTTTAGCATGAGCAAAATACCAGATGCGTTTTCTGTTCTTTAACACGCTTGAATCAACAATATATAGCATTAAAAATTTGACACCAGCAAACGGAGCGTTGGCATCGGTACATCTCTAGTACATATCAACTAGTTTAAAATTTTTGCGCTTCATTTTTCATCAGATTATTGATTCGTTTATTTTTCAATGTATTTAGACCAACGTGAAACACCGGGAAACAAAGTCTTGCGCGCAAAACCCAAGCGACTTGATAATTTTTAAAACAAAACCACAGAATTGAAAGTTTTGCCAAAAAACCAAAAATACCCCATTATTTGTAGATTAAGCGCTTGAAATCTTTGGTTTTCCAAACCAATATTATTTTAATCCTGTCGAGGTGTGATTTTTTTGCATTTTGCTTTTCAAAAACAGAGCCATTAATTATAATAATATAATTGTTCTTATCAGTACGTTGTTTTGTGTGTGTGTAACCTTGGCCAATCAATCCTGTCTACGGATGCGACGGTTAATTCTTTTGAATAATTAAATCCTAAAAAACTCCATATATTGCGATGACTCTGACAAAAACAAACAACGCAAACGGATTTTTCAGCGTTGGTGGCACCGAGGCCGCGATTTGACCGAGTCCGAATTTATTGCGATTTTGCCGAAACCCATCCCGAATCTGAATCACAAAAAGATCTTACCGCACCTTGTTTTACTTGGATTTTTCAATACGGAATCCGATTCCAACCCTTCAATTTCTGTCGAATCCGACATTGAATCAGATCGTTTGTTGCTATCCTGCTCGTCTGATTTTTCATTGCGCTGAACCTAACTTGCACACCCCAACAAAACCCAGAACTAGTATTCCGGCCGCGACCTAACCCACGTAAAATCAGTAATCTCGACTAAAAAAGAGGCACAAACTTAAGTACATAATATACCCTAAATAAGTACTCGGACAAACTTTGAACTATATTATCAACCCTTCTGATAACATAGGCTGAGTGTTGCCAATATATATGAATATTTTTCAGAACATATCGTATTACTATAAGACAGCTTAATTACCAATTCCGTCGCGATCAATCAAGCACATTATGTAAAATATTTCAATTATAATAACCGCAGTGAATACTTGCAAACGATATCCTACGCGAAGCTATATGTATTCCCGGTTCCATTACCGGACAGGTGGAGTTGACGAGGCAACACAAAACAACAACAACAACAACATCAGTATTCGCACAAATCGCATTTACCGAATTCACTTCAACAGAAATACCATCATCCTAGAAAATAAAATTCAACATCGACCCAACATCAACAGTTTACAACCAATCAAAAACTACCACAGCACAAGATTATACGCCCTTCCGTCAATCAAATTACACTTGAACCAAAATGCCAGACACGGAAGTAGGGCGGAACGAGCTAGCCGAAGCAAACTATCATAGTGAAGAATACAGTCACAGCAGTAGTATAACCAGTAGCTGTAGTACAAAATCGGCTGCAGCAACAAATTCCGGTGGTGAAACTAATAACGACCACGACGAACCGGTAACGGGTAAACATACGGGCAATAGCAAGGACGAAACGAAAAACAATCGGCGCATTTTAAAACAACGACCAGCAGTGTGTAAAGGTGGAGAATATAAACAGTACAAGCATCCAGGAGCGCAAGCTATGTTCAAGCCAGCGGCATATTTACGAGATTTCTACTCTGATACCGACAATGAGCCAGCTATGAAGGTTAGTCGGAGTGGTGAATAGTGAATGTTTCTTCACACCGGCATATCCGTGCTGAAAATGTTGCTACGTAAATGGTTAATCTGAAGATCACAATGTGTTTTCTAGCGAAATAGGTAACAAATACGAAAATGTTGCATCGGAAATTCAAAATTCTGGCATTCGCGCAGTTCGTTCAATTTAAAAAAACAAAAACGTGCTGTAAATGTTTCTTCACCGAAATATCCTGGATCCGCCACTTGTGGTTATATTGCTTTGATAATACAAAACTACACACTTAAACCAGATTCCCGGCTGCGGTATTTTTTGGTATTTGGTTGCCCCTGTTGAATATGTTTCCGAATAGTAAAACTTACATATATTAGGGGTGTGACGATTAATCTGGATCGGCATCGGTAATAATCGGCCCTTTTTGTGAGTATCGGCCATAGCACTGCAAAAACATGGCCGATTCAATGCCGATACTTTTCGCACATAGTAGTCAGTTGGAATGCTATTAATTTCACTTCTTGGCGTATATCAGCGTGTACGATCAGGGAAGCTGTTCTCTCTTATGTTTGTGTTTGAAAAAATGAAATGAACCGTTCTCATAAAATTATGATCGTTTATGGTGGTTTGGGTTTAAAAGTCTTCGCATAATGATGTAATGCTATATCCTATCTGATATTTAAGCATGGTGTACTATAGTTTGATCTGCATTGGTTCGACATATTTTCAAAATAGAATCGGGATCGGTATATGCGCTGGCAAAAATTTTGGCGCCAGCGCATCCCTAATCTATGTGTATATATATATAAGAATAGCATACCAAGTTAAGAAACATTGAAAAATTACGATTCTGATTATTGTTATACCTGTAACCAGAATCAGAATCCGAGCTGGATTTGAATCCGAATGTTATTCAACTCCGTTGACACACTGCTCAACTAAGACCCGTTCTTCTTTAAACGTATATATCTGCGACTTCAATTCCGAAGCATACTACTATTTCAGATCGTTTTACTGTTCATGCCCAATGCCGTTGCTAGACTGCCGCAATTGGGGCTGATTACTATGCTCGATATCGGCAGTGGGCCCACGGTCCACATGGCGATGTGTTTCCGGCAAAAGGTTCGCGACATTTACTTGAGCGATTACGCGGCGGCAAATGTCGCCGAACTTCGCGCCTGGCGGGCGAACGAGTCCAATTTTGACTGGTCACCGGTGACTAAGTTGCTGGCAAAACTAGAAGGCAACCCGGCTGCATGGTCAAGCATGGAATCAGATACCCGAGCGCGGGTCCACGGGGCGTTTCAATGTGACATATTCACGCCAAAAGTACTACTCGAAGGCCCAGTTGATCGGCAATTCGATGTTGTAACAACGGTGTTTTGCACTGAAGCTGCGTGCACAACTGAACAACAGTATCGCGAAGGAATGCACAACATTTTGAGCAAGCTAAAACCAGGCGGCTATTTTGCGATGGGCGGGATTATGCAAGAAACATGGTATCAGTACGACTACGAACGATATCATTGTCACTATTTGACTGAAGAAGAAATGTTTTCCACGCTCGCCGACAATAATATGAATATTGCGGATGGTACGTTCCAATGATTTCGCTATATGAAATTTGCTAACCCGTCGAAATGTTTTGTTATATTCTATAATCACATAAGTTGCCACATTCGTTGTGCCATCCGAACTACCATAATTCCGAAATCGTTGCCAAATTCGTAATACATAGACGTGTCATATTCTAAGATAATAAAATTTAGCAAACTTAAATAGCGGAATCAAAACCGAACGTTGACTTTAGCTAGTGATTACATCCTACTGTAAGCCTTTTTCCGAATCTAAACCTGAGTTTCAGTCAATGGAATCTATATTTTCTGTTAAAAATTAAATCCGAGATTGCAACGTGAGCAGCGGAAAATGTAGCATCGAATTTACGAAACGCTACCATTCTGTTTCACAATCCATTCCTTATTCAGAAAATTGAGATTAGATTGAGAAACATGCCAACTTAACCTAATTAGGCTGCATTGAGGCTACTTACCCCGCATATCGCTCCCTACCTATCTTTTGAATTTAAATTATTTCAGGAAGCTATTTCTACATAATACACGAAGGAATATTCATTATTATGTGTCAAAAGTTATATGAAGATGACAGCAACGAAACATCTTGAAAACTGATTTATATGCATCTGCACAATTTAGGTTACTGAAGAAAAACAATAAACTATTTCTGCACTGCATGCTTTTGCAGTATTACATTTATGAAGTGTCACTTAATATTTATGGTTCACTTCTTTAACAGAAGTTGAGGTTTATAGTTAGCATCACTGCTTATAGGCTCGTAACATTTTCGACAACATAATAAATAAATTCAATACCAATAAAAACCTCATACTCTGTCCACTTTTCTTTTCCAGTGGCGAGCAAAGTTTGATATCTGTCGCTGCGGCAATCCGCTATTTAAAAATCAATAACTAACACTGATAACAGATGCTAGACATGTTCATTTGAAAATACATTAGCATTGATCTTTAGCTAAAAATATTTTATAGCTTTCAACATGGACAGTTGTAGTAGGAAACTACCGCCAGCAAAATAAGCAATCCAACATTTTGTAGTTTGTGTTTGATACTTTTTCGAAACCAATTAGCCGGAGTAGGTATTCGCATTTACATGTAGATAATTTCGGAATTCGCTAGTAATAGTGAACTGAAAATACCGAGTTTCCGAGCCAAAACCAGAATTTCGGATGCATTCTAGTTTCCGATTGTAATTTCACGAAGGCATGAACAGACTATTATATCATTTACAAATCCGAATTAACGCAGTGTTCTGCATGTCTGCTCTAGTGTACAAGAATTTTTCACCCGTATTCACGAATCTGTTACGCAAACTTTTCTTACCATATACACACAAAATTACTGCTGAAGTGCGTTTGTAAATTGTCAACCTTTGAATTTTGAAACCAATTTCTCCAGATATCTATCTATTAAATTATTACCCTTATCAGCGCATTAGTGACGTTAGCTCGAAGTTTAAATTTAATTACGTATCATCTAACATTATAGACATACTAAAACCAAACACGCTAAAACACTTGGTGAAAATATCGAGTTTCAAAGCTAAAACCGGTTTAGAAACCTATCAGCAATTACAAAGTCTTCACGCTACATACACAGCCTTTTTCTATCACACAGATTGTTTGCTTGCCCTTTTAATTTTATGAGCACCATCTGTTTGAGTGTCAATTTACTCGACGGTGCTTTAATAAACTTAACCGTGTTGAAATCAATTATTACCAAATTTTTACTTCAGCTTCACTTCAACGCTCTTAACCTGCCGGATGAATACATACATAACCCTTCTCCTACCTAACGATGTATTAAATATGTACTATCGGTGAAATACATTCTTTATTTCGCTGTTTATAAATGTTCGATCAGTTAATTCTTTATAACGACACAAAGTGAAAATTTCGCAATACCATGCATGTGGCGATTACGTTACAGCCAGGATGCAACCGGAATTCCGGTTCCGGTGAATTTTTATCCAAATTAGAAAATCGGGTATTAACATTTGGTATATTTTACTTGAAACTTCATTCGTATAGTATATAAACCTTCACAAACGCCGAAAATAAACCATCGAAGGTAGATTTTGCTTCCGTGGATTATGAGAATTTAGAATACAGCAGATAAAGTGAATACCTGTCTCCAACTAGGGTTATTTCACCAACAATATTGCAAAAAAAAAGAAAGTAAAAATAAATTTTTCGGTGACATGTATTTTTCATTTTCCGGTTCCGGTTGAGTTTCCGGTAATTTTATCAAACTTCGGTTCCGGTTCCGGTAAATTGTAATTCCGGTTGCACCCTAGTTACAGCAACTAGCAGCACATTGATATCCAACGCTAATGCTACAATCGGATAGATAATTTGGTGTTTCATTTAGTAATGTTAGTAATAACTGTAATCTTACTCGAACAGTTACCACGGCAGTTGGAAAGGGAACTGAATGAGATCCACCTGCGCCATCTGTTGTGCGATGAACTTCGACAGTGAGTTCCTAAAATGTAACAATGTAACTTACGTAGATTATAACTTTCCACGTTTAGAATATATGATATATTTGGGGTTCAAGCTTCCTTTTTGAGAAATTTCCGGAATAAACACTTTAAAAATGGCCCTAAACGTATAGGCATTTGCTGGATCTCGACGGAGGGGTTCCAACCGGGGGCCCTCTGTTGGCAACCGGGTGGAAAATCTAGAGCGTAAAAGGGTAATTTTACCAACAAAATTACTGTTTTAAATATAAACCGGGTGGAAAATCTAGAGCGTAAAAGGGTAATTTTACCAACAAAATTACTGTTTTAAATATAACATGTAAACACATTTTACGTACATGCTCACCTATTAAATTATAACTAAAATAAATACTATACAAACAAGTGTTTGACGCCAAAAAAGTCAAAATTTTTAAAGCTAAAAATACTCAACCGGGAACAAAATCTCGAGTGGTGCTTAAAACGGGGGCAAGCAAACCCCGATAATCTATTGACATAAGTGCATACTGGATAGCGCCACTTAGTTATATATAGAAATACGATATAATTGGAAGTGACTGCCTATGGCGTAGCGTACGGCAACAGTTATACCGCAGTCACAGACCGAGATCAATTTTCTGCAGCAGCCGTACGCAGAGCTCCAATTTGTGCTCTGGCTAACATGGCTTGTCAAAAGGCCACTGTTCTAAGTTTATACAATAGTTTTATTCCACTCACTAATTATTACATTTTAGACGTGCTGTCAGGTTTATCGTTTAACTACATCAAATCTGAAACCAAAATCATTTAAACACATTTCATTATAGATTGTTAGATATGTACGTTAACAGTAAAGGCGTTCAACTTTGAGGCTTGTTCCTATTGCATACTGAAACTTTGAAAACTAGCAATACAAAACGTATATACTAGGTTTAACCAGATATACGGCTCCGGCTCCGCCAAAAAATCGACACCCGGCTCCGGCTCCGCCAAAAAATCGACACCCGGCTCCGGCGACGGCATGCAACATTGCCTGATAGCAATTGCTGAAAGGTATAACATAAACAATCTCTATATTATTATATTCTTTATGACCAAACACCGAATGTTTAGCTGTGAACTTTGTTCGAAATGACAAAAATAACCACTCCAAGAAACCCACTTAATACCAAGGCTCTTGCAGTAAAGTTACAGCGAAGGTGTTAAATTATCGTGATTATGTTTAACTTTTCGTTGAAATATGCATTTAATATACGACTCCGGTATTATTTAGTGTACGTTTGACATTGAACCCTGATGTACTAATTTAGAGGATAAAGATTCAGACAACTTGAACAAGTCTAAATGTAGCACGAGTCTACATAAATAACAGCTGAGTATTTGAATTTGTAATCTAGGAAATTGAGTAAGCTCAGATTACTCAAAATTCGAAAGACTAAAATAGAAATATAAGACTAGCGTATTAGATGACGATAAAGTATAGTTTTTAGACTTGCTGTGATACTACACAAACACTAACTTTTTCGTCGTCTTCTGTAGGTTGTTTTAAAACCATTCGACCAGCAAGCGATGCGAAAATCATACCATGTCTTACGTAGGTACCACGACCTGATTTGTATTCATGTGTTATGGTGCTGAACAACTGCTCACCTACAACAATACTACTAATAAATACACATAGTTAAACGTATTATATACGTTAATTTTCATATGAAAGACAGCGTTTTTCGAATACCTTTGTAATGGTCAATATCCCAATTTAGCCGCAGCGTAACAGAACTTATAACAAGGGATGTGCCGATTAATCGGCATCGGCAACAATCGGCATTTTTCGTGAGTATCTACATCAGCATTGCAAAACTATCAATTTCATTTCTGGGCGCACAATAGTGTGTCTGCTCAGGAAAATTGTTATCTCTCTTCCGTTTGTGTTTGAAAAAATTAATTGAAATTAACCGTTCTTATAAAGTTATAATCGTTTATGATGGTTATGGTTTAAGCCTTCATATAATAATGTAATGTAGTATTCTGTCTGCTTATTAAGCATGGTTTACTAAAGTTGGAACTGACATCTGCATTAGCATTGGCAAAACTTCAAAATAAGAAACGGCATCGATATGGCATTGGCAAAAACTTTGGTATCGGCACATCCCTAATGGTTTATTGAACTTGTGTTTTTGAAACATCGTCGTAGAATAAATTAATTCCGCAGTTCAGGCAAAAAATTTTTCCATTGCGATAAATTGCATTCCATGAAGCAAATGGTACTTATTCAGTAAAGACCTTCACAGCGTGATACTGCCGCCGAACTTTTTGGTTGTTGCACGTATAATACAACTTCTGCATATGTAGGTATTGCACATGCTATGCATAAGCTTTTTTACTTATAAGGCAGTGGTAGAAACTTGTCAAAAACCAATTCTTTTCACTTACCCGGGATGCAAATTTTTTCGTCTGCGGCAACCATTTTAGAAAAGCACTGTACTCTAATTTATAAAATTGTTTAGTTAAAATAACTTCAAAAATTTGACATTCTGTTACAAATCTCTGTGCAAAAGAAGTATAAAATATTGCGTAGCAAAGCCCTCTAGCTAATAAAGTGCGGTCTGAGATGATACAGAAACTTCCCGAATTGTGTCGGCTTTAAAAATTTATAAGTATAATAAAACTTAAGTTTTTCAGTATCGCAGCAGCATAGCCAAGTAATTTAAAATAACAGTTACCTATATTGAAGTTACAACTAGCTTGTACCACGGTACAAAAAGCATAAAATTTTGGTTTTGTTAACAAACTGTCTGCAAGAAATAGAAAAGAAAGTTTTAGAGAAAATTTTAAACGTATTTGTTACTTTATTGTTATACTTTATATAAGACAAACACAAACTTGAATAGCACGACCGGGATTGCACTCTTAACGAGTCAGGTTTAATGCTACTGTCCCGTGAAGATAAGTCCCGAGCTTTAGCCTTCATGTACCGTAATTTTTGTATTTATCCTACACGGCCGTAAGACAGCTCTAGTACTAGTTGGTATATCTTGTCAGTCAGAAACGACAAATCTGGATTTTGGCTGAAACGTTAGATTTAGAGTTGACTCTCTCAAAATATGGTTGAAGCTTAAGACGAGGCTATGCTTTTAATAGAATCATTCGTTTTTACACTGGCTTATCCTGGTCAGTTCTTCCTTGTTATTGTCGTGCTCGTGTAATGTTGAGATTATAACATTTGAAATGATATAAAAGTTTCAGCGTTATTCGTAGCTTCGTTTGGCATTTCGATTCGTTTTTGTAATCCTACATAGTTTAATATAAACTAAACTTCTATCAATCTGAAGACATTATTGCTATAGAATGGTACCACACTTTTGAACTTATTAATACGTACGCAACGTCAGGCCGATGCCGTAAAAATGAACTTGTTGCAAACTTTAAAATGTTAAACCGCTGAAACCCTAATTTCTGAAGTATGTAGTTCAAAGAATGCACCTAGACAACTCGGAATGTACCACTGGTTCGGTCCATGTATAGAACTGGGCCAGAACAGTCGTATAAACATATTTCTAAGCCTAAGCCTAAGCAAAAACATTAGTCTAAGGCTTAAACTGACTCTGATATAGCCCTCCGGAAAACGATTCGGACCTGTTCTATACATGGGCCACTGGTTTTGTTCCTCCAACTTTACAGTACCCTGGTCTTTGGATCGACTTAATATCAAAAAGACGTCGCACTGCATGCAATTTTAACTGATAGGTTGGAAGAGAATAAACACAAGAGCTTTTATCTTCACGCAAACCAAATGTAGTACAAACTTTTGGTACTTCAAGAGCAGATTACAATCTTGGTACTAGTGCAAAAACAATTGACACGTATTAAATCAACTTTATGCCGTGCAAATGATTTGCTTATGTCACTCACACGTACAATAAGTGTTCAGGTGTCTGGTTTGTTTTGTCGAAACCTATTCTTATTACTATCATAGCTAGTCGCGGACACCATAGCGTTTCGCAGAAACACTATACAAACAAGACTGTTTTCCAGGAACACCTAGGACATTTACATGTTTAAAATTTTGGCGGAAAATTCAAATTTTAGCACGAAAAATTAAATTTTGGCGGAAAAGTTTAATGGTTGGCGAGATATTCAAATTTTGGCAGTAAAATTCTACTTTGGGTGGAAATTCAAATTCATGCCTATGCTTGAAAAGTTAAAATTTGTCCGAAAATATAAATTTTGGTGGAAAAATTCAAATCTTGGTGGGAATTTCAAATTTAAGTGGAAAAGTAAAATTTTGGCTTTAAATTCAAATTTTGGCTGGGAAAATGGAAATTTTGGCCACAAACTCAACTTTTGGCGTAGAATTCGAATTTTAGCGGGAAAATCAAACTACTTCGATAAATTCTAGTTTTAGCGTGAGAAAATCATCCTGCCAAAATACTTTGCCGCTTTTCGTACATGTTTCCAAAGAATAGCATGCAAAAAACAACACATAACGGAGTAACAATTATCTTATTTACCGCTTTCCTGCGACAACTTTCAGACTATAACCATAATGCCTGACAGCTCGTTCAACTGCATATTTAATATTATCCTACTGTATTGACCCGAATAAGAGGGGGGGGGGGTAATAAGAGGGGTCCCCTTTTTGAGTGCCGATCAATAGCAGTCCGTATTCCTCATAAGAGTCCGTAAACCGGATAGAGTCCTTAAACCTAAATTAGAGTCCATAAATGTCAATTATCCCTAATTGTAGCGCATAAATGACTCCAGGTCCAAATAATTTGACTTCGAAACTTTAAAGCGTACTTAAGTTTTGAAAGTACATTCCAACGTATAACCTTGCATTATCGCTCAAGCTATTGACACAACACAAACAACCATTTAATTTAACGGATATTTGCAGTACCGGATATATATCAGTAACGAAGGGTGGCGGAGCGTGTGCTAAAATAAATAACAGTCCATAACCGAATAACAAGGGGGTTCCCTCTGGAGAGGCCAAATAAATATCAGCCCCCCTCTTATTCGGGTCAATACAGTAATGTGCAAACTGTATACAAAATGTCCGGCAGTGCAATAATCTCTATGCGGACATTTTTATTTAGAGCCAAAATATCTACACAGTTTCGCAATAACAGTATAGCTAGCCTTTTTAACAGTATAGGTGGACGATGGATATAGGAAGTGCACGTATGGTATGTTGTGAGTGACATTATGTTACAATTTTTAAATGGAGGCAGGCTAGTATTAATGCTTTTGCAATTTTTGTTTAGTTTATAAGATAAGTTGCTATCATGGATTCAGCATTGTCGCTTTTAGATAACATAAGCTACAATTGTAGATATAAATCTTAACCTACTAGGATACTAAACCGTGCTGCCGTTACACATGTTAAGACTGAACTCGGTGTTCATTAACGTATCATAGTTTTATGGGCCATCCACGTTATACTGCTCGCGCTACTGCAAACCATTTCTGGGTCTGTGTAAGGCCCGACATCGTTTTGACAGTCTGTTACGAGACCACTATAAATTCCGGTAGCCCCTAACGAGGACGTAAAAACATTTCGCACTGTGTTCTTATTGCATCGCAGACATAAACAACAACGCAAGCACACATACACAAATATTTATTTTGCTGAATTGCTTGCCCGACACCCTTGGGACAGTGACGATACAGTTGCTTAATAGTATCAACGTACCGCATAGCATTGTACCTAACACGCAAGTTACAGCTTCGTTGGCCCATGTATAGAACAGGGCCGGAACAGTCGTATAAGCATCATATTCCTAAGCCTAACCCTAAGCCTAAGCCTAAGCCTAAGCGTATGGATGAGCCTATTCCCAAGCCAAGCCTAAGCCTAAGCAAAAAATAGTCTAAAGCTTAAACTTACTCTGTTATAGCCCCTCCAGAATGCAATCCTTCCCTGTTCTATACATGGGCCGCTTCGTTTTGTACCCAGATCCTTGGCGGGCGGTTAGACAAATATTTGTATATTAGCACGAGCATTTTAACGTGCATAAACTACGAATTTCGCATTTTCTTTGTTTACGATAAACAAATAAATGTAAAGTGACTGACTGCATTCAACTGAGTCAAGTTTGCCTGTACCAGTAGTTAATATAAAATTGTGCTTATTGGGGTAAACCAACTTAACCTAGCGTTAGCTATGATGTCTAGCCTTTTAGGATGGGCAGTGAATGTCGTCAGAACCACTATCTGACACGTTTGCCACCAAAGATCGTCGCGATTTTCTTGCATCGCAATTTTTCTGTGTCACTTTTGAGAGATTTATAGTTATGATGTTGTGGGCTGTTAGTTTTCTGCAACTCACGACTCGAATTGAGGGCCCAACGGCAGACCAGGTTTGCTAATCGTACCACAACAACTGACTAGGAAAAGTTCGCGTTTCTTTATTCGTACCAATTGGTGATGACAAGCGGGCAATAGCGGTCAAACGTTTGAAACTTTCGAGACTTTTTCGTTTGCCGGACACACAAAATCGATCAAATTTTGCCGAGTTATTCTGACCGACAAGCCATCCTAAGCAGCTGAGAACTACTTGTAAGTAAATCGCATTTTGGCTTACTAAACGATGTCAGTGACAGATCGTCGAGCAAGATGTGATTGCAACGTTACAGCGACTGGAATCCAGTGTCTGCCAGAACCCGACAAATGCTACTGATCAAGTGGCACAGTAAACCTTAGTTAGAAAACACACGATCTTGAAGCCGTGATACAACTTTTGGCCATCACACAGTAAAATAGTCGAAAATGCAGTCTCATTCAGCTCACACAAACGAAATGATGGTAAGCGCCACAAACAAATTAAAAAACTTTAGCTTTACATTCAGCAAAAATTATAGCAATCGGTCGTGAAACGTTTCCGAACAAAACGAGTGATGTAGCAAGAATTGCAGAACAATTACGCGGATGTCTCGATGCAAATGTGGCACACAACAATCAACGTTTTTGGAATGAAACCGTCTAGTAGCTAGCAAGGATTGTGAAGTTAAACTAGAAAAAAATGCTCAGCACTTGAGCAAAAAGGGATATGTTTCATATTCCTATTAAAAGTATGGTAAACTAGATCAGCACATTCGCTTGATGTAACCTGGAAAAGTATTAAGAAACAATAGCTGCCAAAATCATGTTAATTATTAATTTTTCTGAAACATATTGCGGACAGCAAATCTATTTCTAACATTGAAGTTTTTGACAGGACTTGTTAGCAATTTTCAGAAATTCCTTAGGGTCGCAGAGACATGGCTGAGGTATACCGCTCTTTGATTTTGCAAGTTAATCGATGGTGCCAGAATACGGTGCGATTTGTGAGCTTCAATAGTCGTGACTATGCAGTGAAACAGATAAATAACTCGGGTGGAAATGCGCATTTATATAATTTGTCACTAAGGTAAAAAATCGAGTAAACTCAAAGGTCACTTATAAGTGGAGCCTTTTTAAAGCATCAATTGCGATTCGTTTTGTGACGTCTGTTCACGAAAGTATCTAACAAAATTGGTCATCAAAACTCTAACAGCCATTATGTCGCCACACAATGCTCTTATGAAATTCAATTAACTATGGTAATACAAAGCCATAGGTAAATTTAATACGTTTTGTAGAAAACTTCAATATATATTCATGGATTCCAAGCTACATCTGTCTACATTTCAGAAATAATTTCGCTTTGCATTCAAGAAAAGCATCTGTTTCTTACAAAAATATTACAGAAATTTTGCTGTCCGCAATATGTTTCAGAAAAATTAATAATTAACATGATTTTGGCAGCTATTGTTTCTTAATACTTTTCCAGGTTACATCAAGCGAATGTGCTGATCTAGTTTACCATACTTTTAATAGGAATATGAAACATATCCCTTTTTGCTCAAGTGCTGAGCATTTTTTTCTAGTTTCAACCGCTTTACCAAGCTGCTGCATTAATCCATTGGGGTGACATCGTCCGTTGCGGTGAAGCTAACCGTTTGTGTGAAACCAACCCTTGGGCTGAAACCGACCGTTGAGGTGAAACCAGCCGTTAGGGTGAAACTAACCTCTGGGGCAAAATTAACCGCTGGGGTGAAATTAACCGCTGGGGTGAAACGAGCCCCTGGGGTGAAACGAACCGTTGGGCAAAACCAACCGTTAGGGTGAAACCAACCGTTGGGGTGAAACCAACCGTTGGGGTGAAACCAACCGTTGGGGTGAAACCAACCGTTGGAGTGAAACCAACCGTTGGGATGAAATCGACCGTTGAGGTGAAACCAACCGTTGAGGTAAAACCAACCGTTGGGGTGAAACCAACCGTTGGGGTGAAACCAACCGTTGGGCTGAAACCAACCGTTGGGTTGAAACCAACCGTTAGGGTGAAATCAACCGTTGTGTGAAATCAACCGTTGGGCTGAAACCGACCGTTGGGATGAAACCGACCGTTGGGGTGAAACCAATGGTTAGGGTGAAACCAATCGTTGGGGTGAAACCAATCGTTGGGGTGAAACCAACCGTTGGAGTGAAACCAACCGTTGAGGTGAATCCAACCGTTGGGGTCAACCGTTGGGGTAAAACCAACCATTTGGCTGAAACCAACCGTTGAGGTGAAACCAACCGTTGGGGTGAAAACGACCGTTGGGGTGAAACCAACCATTTGGGTAAAACCAACCGTTAGGATGAAACCAATCGTTGGGGTGAACCGATCGTTGGAGTGAAACCAACCGTTGGGGTGAAGCCCACCGTTGGAGTAAAACCAACCGTTGGTGTGAAACCAACCGTTGGGTTGAAACCAACCGTTGGGGTGAAACCAACCGTTGGTGCAAAACCAACCGTTGGGGCAAAACCAACCGTTGGGGCAAAACCAACCGTTGGGGTAAAACCAACCGTTGGGGTGAAACCAACCGTTGGGGTGAAACCGACTGTTGGGGTGAAAACAACCGTTGGGGTGAAACCGACTGTTGGGGTGAAACCAACCGTTGGGGTGAAACCAACCGTTGGGGTGGAACCGACTGTTGGGGTGAAGTTAACCGTTGGGGCAAAACCAACCGTTGGGGCAAAACCAACCGTTGGGGCAAAACCAACCGTTGGGGCAAAACCAACCGTTGGGGTGAAACCAACCGTTGGGGTGAAACCAACCGTTGGGGTGAAACCAACCGTTGGGGTGAAACCGACTGTTGGGATGAAACCGACTGTTGGGGTGAAACCAACCGTTGGGGTGAAACCAACCGTTGGGGTGGAACCGACTGTTGGGGTGAAACCAACCGTTGGGGCAAAACCAACCGTTAAGCCAAAACCAACCGTTGGGGCAAAACCAACCGTTGGGGTGAAACCAACCGTTGGGGTGAAACCAACCGTTGGGGTGAAACCAACCGTTGGGGTGAAACCGACTGTTGGGGTGAAACCAACCGTTGGGGCAAAACCAACCGTTGGGGTGAAACCAACCGTTGGGGTGAAACCAACCGTTGGGGTGGAACCGACTGTTGGGGTGAAACCAACCGTTGGGGTAAAACCAACCGTTGGGGTGGAACCGACTGTTGGGGTGAAACCAACCGTTGGGGTGAAACCAACCGTTGGGGCAAAACCAACCGTTGGGGCGAAACCAACCGTTGGGGTGAAACCAACCGTTGGGATGAAACCAACCGTTGGGGTGAAACCGACTGTTGGGGTGAAACCAACCGTTGGGGTGGAAACCGACTGTTGGGGTGAAACCAACTGTTGGGGTGAAACCAACCGTTGGGGTGAAACCAACCGTTGGGGTGGAACCGACTGTTGGGGTGAAACCAACCGTTGGGGTGAAACCAACCGTTGGGGCAAAACCAACCGTTGGGGCAAAACCAACCGTTGGGGTGAAACCAACCGTTGGGGTGAAACCAACCGTTGGGGTGAAACCAACCGTTGGGGTGGAACCGACTGTTGGGGTGAAACCAACCGTTGGGGTAAAACCAACCGTTGGGGTGGAACCGACTGTTGGGGTGAAACCAACCGTTGGGGTGAAACCAACCGTTGGGGCAAAACCAACCGTTGGGGCAAAACCAACCGTTGGGGTGAAACCAACCGTTGGGATGAAACCAACCGTTGGGGTGAAACCGACTGTTGGGGTGAAACCAACCGTTGGGGTGAAACCAACCGTTGGGGTGAAACCAACCGTTGGGGTGAAACCAACCGTTGGGGTAAAACCAACCGTTGGGGTGGAACCGACTGTTGGGGTGAAACCAACCGTTGGGGTGAAACCAACCGTTGGGGCAAAACCAACCGTTGGGGCAAAACCAACCGTTGGGGTGAAACCAACCGTTGGGGTGAAACCAACCGTTGGGGTGAAACCAACCGTTGGGGTGAAACCGACTGTTGGGGTGAAACCAACCGTTGGGGTGAAACCAACCGTTGGGGTGAAACCAACCGTTGGGGTGAAACCAACCGTTGGGGTGAAACCAACCGTTGGGGTGAAACCGACTGTTGGGGTGAAACCAACCGTTGGGGTAAAACCAACCGTTGGGGTGGAACCGACTGTTGGGGTGAAACCAACCGTTGGGGTGAAACCAACCGTTGGGGTGAAACCAACCGTTGGGGTGAAACCAACCGTTGGGGTGAAACCAACCGTTGGGGTGAAACCAACCGTTGGGGCAAAACCAACCGTTGGGGTGAAACCAACCGTTGGGGTGAAACCAACCGTTGGGGTGGAACCGACTGTTGGGGTGAAACCAACCGTTGGGGTAAAACCAACCGTTGGGGTGGAACCGACTGTTGGGGTGAAACCAACCGTTGGGGTGAAACCAACCGTTGGGGCAAAACCAACCGTTGGGGCAAAACCAACCGTTGGGGTGAAACCAACCGTTGGGGTGAAACCAACCGTTGGGGTGAAACCGACTGTTGGGGTGAAACCAACCGTTGGGGTGGAACCGACTGTTGGGGTGAAACCAACCGTTGGGGTAAAACCAACCGTTGGGGTGGAACCGACTGTTGGGGTGAAACCAACCGTTGGGGTGAAACCAACCGTTGGGGCAAAACCAACCGTTGGGGCAAAACCAACCGTTGGGGTGAAACCAACCGTTGGGATGAAACCAACCGTTGGGGTGAAACCGACTGTTGGGGTGAAACCAACCGTTGGAGTGGAACCGACTGTTGGGGTGAAACCAACCGTTGGGGTAAAACCAACCGTTGGGGTAAAACCAACCGTTGGGGTGGAACCGACTGTTGGGGTGAAACCAACCGTTGGGGTGAAACCAACCGTTGGGGCAAAACCAACCGTTGGGGCAAAACCAACCGTTGGGGTGAAACCAACCGTTGGGGTGAAACCAACCGTTGGGGTGAAACCAACCGTTGGGGTGAAACCGACCGTTGGGGTGAAACCAACCGTTGGGGTGAAACCAACCGTTGGGGTGAAACCAACCGTTGGGGTGAAACCAACCGTTGGGGTGGAACCGACTGTTGGGGTGAAACCAACCGTTGGGGTAAAACCAACCGTTGGGGTGGAACCGACTGTTGGGGTGAAACCAACCGTTGGGGTGAAACCAACCGTTGGGGTGGAACCGACTGTTGGGGTGAAACCAACCGTTGGGGTGAAACCAACCGTTGGGGCAAAACCAACCGTTGGGGCAAAACCAACCGTTGGGGTGAAACCAACCGTTGGGGTGAAACCAACCGTTGGGGTGAAACCAACCGTTGGGGTGAAACCGACTGTTGGGGTGAAACCAACCGTTGGGGTGAAACCAACCGTTGGGGTGAAACCAACCGTTGGGGTGAAACCAACCGTTGGGGTGGAACCGACTGTTGGGGTGAAACCAACCGTTGGGGTAAAACCAACCGTTGGGGTGGAACCGACTGTTGGGGTGAAACCAACCGTTGGGGTGAAACCAACCGTTGGGGTGAAACCAACCGTTGGGGTGAAACCAACCGTTGGGGTGAAACCAACCGTTGGGGTGAAACCAACCGTTGGGGTGAAACCAACCGTTGGGGCAAAACCAACCGTTGGGGCAAAACCAACCGTTGGGGTGAAACCAACCGTTGGGATGAAACCAACCGTTGGGGTGAAACCGACTGTTGGGGTGAAACCAACCGTTGGAGTGGAACCGACTGTTGGGGTGAAACCAACCGTTGGGGTAAAACCAACCGTTGGGGTGGAACCGACTGTTGGGGTGAAACCAACCGTTGGGGTGAAACCAACCGTTGGGGCAAAACCAACCGTTGGGGCAAAACCAACCGTTGGGGTGAAACCAACCGTTGGGATGAAACCAACCGTTGGGGTGAAACCGACTGTTGGGGTGAAACCAACCGTTGGGGTGGAACCGACTGTTGGGGTGAAACCAACCGTTGGGGTAAAACCAACCGTTGGGGTAAAACCAACCGTTGGGGTGGAACCGACTGTTGGGGTGAAACCAACCGTTGGGGTGAAACCAACCGTTGGGGCAAAACCAACCGTTGGGGCAAAACCAACCGTTGGGGTGAAACCAACCGTTGGGGTGAAACCAACCGTTGGGGTGAAACCAACCGTTGGGGTGAAACCGACTGTTGGGGTGAAACCAACCGTTGGGGTGAAACCAACCGTTGGGGTGAAACCAACCGTTGGGGTGAAACCAACCGTTGGGGTGGAACCGACTGTTGGGGTGAAACCAACCGTTGGGGTAAAACCAACCGTTGGGGTGGAACCGACTGTTGGGGTGAAACCAACCGTTGGGGTGAAACCAACCGTTGGGGTGGAACCGACTGTTGGGGTGAAACCAACCGTTGGGGTGAAACCAACCGTTGGGGCAAAACCAACCGTTGGGGCAAAACCAACCGTTGGGGTGAAACCAACCGTTGGGGTGAAACCAACCGTTGGGGTGAAACCAACCGTTGGGGTGAAACCGACTGTTGGGGTGAAACCAACCGTTGGGGTGAAACCAACCGTTGGGGTGAAACCAACCGTTGGGGTGAAACCAACCGTTGGGGTGGAACCGACTGTTGGGGTGAAACCAACCGTTGGGGTAAAACCAACCGTTGGGGTGGAACCGACTGTTGGGGTGAAACCAACCGTTGGGGTGAAACCAACCGTTGGGGTGAAACCAACCGTTGGGGTGAAACCAACCGTTGGGGTGAAACCGACTGTTGGGGTGAAACCAACCGTTGGGGCAAAACCAACCGTTGGGGTGAAACCAACCGTTGGGGTGAAACCAACCGTTGGGGTGGAACCGACTGTTGGGGTGAAACCAACCGTTGGGGTAAAACCAACCGTTGGGGTGGAACCGACTGTTGGGGTGAAACCAACCGTTGGGGTGAAACCAACCGTTGGGGCAAAACCAACCGTTGGGGCAAAACCAACCGTTGGGGTGAAACCAACCGTTGGGATGAAACCAACCGTTGGGGTGAAACCGACTGTTGGGGTGAAACCAACCGTTGGAGTGGAACCGACTGTTGGGGTGAAACCAACTGTTGGGGTGAAACCAACCGTTGGGGTGAAACCAACCGTTGGGGTGGAACCGACTGTTGGGGTGAAACCAACCGTTGGGGTGAAACCAACCGTTGGGGCAAAACCAACCGTTGGGGCAAAACCAACCGTTGGGGTGAAACCAACCGTTGGGGTGAAACCAACCGTTGGGGTGAAACCAACCGTTGGGGTGGAACCGACTGTTGGGGTGAAACCAACCGTTGGGGTAAAACCAACCGTTGGGGTGGAACCGACTGTTGGGGTGAAACCAACCGTTGGGGTGAAACCAACCGTTGGGGCAAAACCAACCGTTGGGGCAAAACCAACCGTTGGGGTGAAACCAACCGTTGGGATGAAACCAACCGTTGGGGTGAAACCGACTGTTGGGGTGAAACCAACCGTTGGAGTGGAACCGACTGTTGGGGTGAAACCAACCGTTGGGGTAAAACCAACCGTTGGGGTAAAACCAACCGTTGGGGTGGAACCGACTGTTGGGGTGAAACCAACCGTTGGGGTGAAACCAACCGTTGGGGCAAAACCAACCGTTGGGGCAAAACCAACCGTTGGGGTGAAACCAACCGTTGGGGTGAAACCGACTGTTGGGGTGAAACCAACCGTTGGGGTGAAACCAACCGTTGGGGTGAAACCAACCGTTGGGGTGAAACCAACCGTTGGGGTGGAACCGACTGTTGGGGTGAAACCAACCGTTGGGGTAAAACCAACCGTTGGGGTGGAACCGACTGTTGGGGTGAAACCAACCGTTGGGGTGAAACCAACCTTTGGGGCAAAACCAACCGTTGGGGCAAAACCAACCGTTGGGGTGAAACCAACCGTTGGGGCATAACCAACCGTTGGGGTGAAACCAACCGTTGGGGTAGAACCGACTGTTGGGGTGAAACCAACCGTTGGGGTAAAACCAACCGTTGGGGTGGAACCGACTGTTGGGGTGAAACCAACCGTTGGGGTGAAACCAACCGTTGGGGCAAAACCAACCGTTGGGGCAAAACCAACCGTTGGGGCAAAACCAACCGTTGGGGTGAAACCAACCGTTGGGATGAAACCAACCGTTGAGGTGAAACCGACTGTTGGGGTGAAACCAACCGTTGTGGTGAAACCAACCGTAAGCTCTATAAAGTGGTGAAAGTTATAATCGTAAAATTACATAGCTAACGTGTAAAAAGTGTTGAACCAAAATGAAAAATTTCGTGCACTTTCTGTAAGGAGTTTTTTGACCGTAACTATTGAAGACCTCACTGGTTTGCGAAATCCTTTGGCACAAATATTCCCTACGTACCAGGATACCAGTGTACAAAATTTAAACGATACAGGTCTGATATTACTTGAGCACCAACATGCGAACTAAACTGAAAATACGCGCTTGAGATGCGCGAATCATATATATGAACACTATCGTGTTCATATGATATATGAAATGAGCACTGAATATTTAATACTGATATCGATGATTGTGAACTCTCAAGTGGGTTGAAGCAATGTAATGAATGCAAGCTACATCGGGTCGGTTTGTTAGCATTCACATGGTGTTTATTTTTATATATAGAATTTATATTTGAAACAAAATGAAAGTTTCCACGTTTTATTTGGTATTTCAATTGATTTTACTAATTTTTCATTGTATACAAGCTCGTCTTCGATGAAGCGGACCGTTACTGTTCTCTATGAAACGAATACTGTGGTTTTCGTTGATCATATGCTTAAAACATTCGATGCGTATTTCGTTTTTTGATTTCTGAGTTTTTATATTTCCGACTTAACGATAATTTCAATGGTTTTTTACAAAGTATGTAAAGTATCCTTTTCCTTAAGTAGATTTATGTCGTTCCACCCGTTAAACAGGGCGTGCCACTCCAGAACTGTTAAATAGCTAGGCAAAGTATAGCGCTTTATTTTGATTTTGCAACCAGTGGAGTTTAGACATTTTTGTTCACCAGTTCACGTATTTTTTACGGTCTCTTAACACATTCTTATAACTGCTATTAAATGCTAAATGTCGTGCACCAAGATAAGTTGTTTCTGTTTCTGAGCATCTTAACCTTCCATTAGCAAGTACAAAGGAATTCATTAGGGTTATCTACGTAAATGCTTTGTTCAACTATATTTGGCATTTATTAATTTTAGCTATTAAACAAGTTAGTATATAACAAATACCTCGGATGCTCAACAAATAGGACTACAGGCTTAATATAACTGGTTTTCTGTTTTCGTCCTTGAGTCATAAGCGAGCTAAACCAATTCTTAACAACCCATCAAAAATAACCTTGGATACTTCTATGCAAATTTCTACGTTAAAATCAATTAATTTGTCACAAACTCAGCAGGATTGTTAATATAAATGGTAATGCATTCTATATTATAAAATTTCGGCCTTTTGTTTTGTATATATTTTAGAAAAATGGTCCATATATAGAATGGTTGGCAAAGATTTCCACCAGTCAGATTTAGCGAAACATGTCATCTCTATTTTAACTTGTCATTGAATTTTGTGACCTTTATTTGCTGTGAAAATTTTTTGTCCGAAGTCAATGAAATTTTATTTCACAACCAAATTGACTCACAAACTTTGCCAAGTAAATAAATTAAAGTGTGCTACACATTATCCCCTCAAATGTCACCTGGTGTACGCATGACATTGTGGAAGTTGCATAAGAATATTTCACAAATATTGAATCACTACTCAAAACCCCAAAATTTGATATTCAAAGCACATTAAAATTGAACACAATTCGTGAATCGATCCCCTATCCGAGAGGAATATCACTTAAAACATCACCAAAACTATGATATTTTTCGCAAATAAATTATGTAAACATCTATATTATATAACTTAAACATCCCTACTGTTTCTCATTCCCTCGGTTATTTTGCTAGTATGAGCCAAGTTACAACTCGTAATAAAAAGTTTTGAGATCATGTATGTACCAAACACGAAAAATTATGCCGCCGGCTACATGCATGCGATCGCGAAAACTTCAGATATTTGAATCGTTCATAAAATTATGCTATTCGTTAATCAAATGTCTACCTATCAAAAGCTACAAAGTATTGTCATATTTCGCTGTATATACCTAATGAACAAAATCTTTATACAATTATATACCACGGAAAACGCAGGTCTTTGACCAGGAATTCTTAGGGGATTTAAGTAGATTTAAAAAGGCAAGAAAACTTTTTCATAACATAGAATTCTTTGAATTCTGTAGCCTGTCTAAATGGTTTATTGGCTGTCGGCGGAGCTAGAGGTTCAAGACTTAGCTAAAATTCACGAACTAAATTTTTCCAATTAGCATGTAACAATTTTACAAATCTAAACGCTTTTGATTCACAAGACCACATAAATTTGAAGCCATCTATTGCTACGTGCTTGGTTACGGGCTGTTATTTTAAGTTTTCCCAAACTCAACCAGATTAAAACAATATTGAAACCCATACTTTATTGACGCATTTAGGTGAATCCATTTGGTTACTATGATAAATTTATAGTTTCCAGTGTTCACTATACCAACGAGTACAGACAGGGCCGTAGCAGCCACCGCCATACTCCCATTTGGGGGCCCCCACCCTTAAAGAGGCCCCACCCTAACCGGTTGAAATAAAACCTGCCTAAGTTTTAAAATGAGTCTGGCTTTCGCTTCTCTCGCGAGTTTGGGGGCCCACCCCGGAGTTTGGGGGAGATCCCACACTTGCCTGCTCCGGCACTGAGTACAACACTAGAAATGAAACACGATACTACTTTTGTTTTCAATGTTTATTTTTCATGTGAAAAGTTAGTGATGCATAAAAATTCCATTTTTACAGCCCAAAATCATGCGGCCGATTGCTTGATTCTTTGGCCAACAGGGTTAAATTGAACGAAACGATCACGCTAGCAGAGTTTCGGAGCCTTTGAATGAATTGGTATTTTCTGTCATTAGCTTCGTGTGTGCATATGACGTGTTGTCTTAGGACCTATTTGTCATAGTTAATTTAAGTGTTCGATAACCGATAAAAGCAAACTTTTAGTGATAATCGGAACAGTCATTCGCGTGTATTGGGTGTATCGACCTCAATTCCATGAACCGGGAAATGTACCCTGATATTTCAATTAATATATCAACCATTTCTGGAATTTTTACCGGATAACAATCTCTATATATCTGTGAGAAGTTGACGATTTGCTCGCTTCAAACGCCCCAAATCACAACTTTGTTTTAGTTCTATCCCGATGTTCCGCTTATCGCTCCAAATTAGTGAGGCGGCCGTCTAATTGTTTATTGCCCCACCCGACACCAAATATACTATATACACAAGAATTAATAATGGCACAATTACGACAACAAAATTAACCCTTTCTCACATGAATATTTTCTATTTCTCCAGAGACCTACTATTATGCTAGGATTCGAACTCCAATGACTGGAGTGGGAGGCGTATACCATCACCACTCAGCAATAGGAGATTGACCCTCGAGCCCGAGGGGGCTCTCACGCCTTGTAATGATTTAGTACTATGTATACGTGTTGCAATTGTTAAACACGTGCGATATATACTATTTAACGTATATACACTGCGCTGAATTGCATACAGGCAACTCAATGTGAGAAGGGGTTATAGATAGTAAACTGAAAATTTTTCGCTTAAATGTCCTAGTTAGAATAACCAATTCCTGCGCAGAATACTAAACTAATCCCGTTAAAATTACTAGACTGCGTTCCCCCAGTTTTCTCCTGAATACAAAAGATTTCCACAGTTACTCCATAAAACACCACTTACCGGGTACTGTACAACAGTCTAGCGCTATGAGCAATCAACAAACCAATGCACGCCATTGTTTCTTTTACATCAGACTTTCCCGTGGCAATCTTAAAGCTCACATTATTCCGTTTACTAAACGAAAACAACCAACAATTCCGCAAACGTCTCCGTAAATTTCAAGGTAAAATTAACTGTAAAAACATAAACCGCATTTGCAAGGTGAATTGATCTGACACTGAATCTGTTCCTGGCTACCCCGCTTGGCGTCTCGACCTGATTTGCATAGTTTGACTGACGGCCAGAATTGGGATCCGTTAAGCTAGCAAAAATGCAACAACAGCAACAATTAGACACTCATATTGGGATGCTGAAATAGCTAGCATAGCTATGCTGTTTTCTACAAATATAGCCACATGTAATATACAAAATTATTTAACGGCCACGCAGGACCTCGATAAACTGTACATTGCGGCGGAGCCGCCATTACCTCTATATTACACTATATGCGCTCTAATGCAACGCCTTAGCCTAACTTAAGTTCTAAGAGAGACCAGGTGAAGCCAGGGACTCTTTTAAAGTGTGGTTTTGGGTTTGGTTTTAGTTTGTGTTTTAGCTTTTAGTTTGAAATACGATTAGAAGTGGCACAGGCACCTACAATATGTAGACTCTCAGCATGCGGTACGATGTTCAATTTCCGGTAGTATTCTAAGCATTATTTTAAATTGTATTTTTGTTCAAATATAAATAAATATTGCTATGTATCAATCGTGCATAATTATCAATTTTGACAGCTTTTTCGGACTACGCCACTCCGCTAACTGGTAGAAATGTCGCAGCAATTTATGCGACGCAATACTGTAGTGACCCGAATAAGAGGAAACCTGATGTTTATTTCGCCTCTTCATAGGGTACCCCTGTTCTTCAGTTACAGACTGTTATTCATTTTTAACCCGACCATCGTTACTGATATATCAGGTATTGCAACTATCCGTGAAATTATAACCGTTTATTTGTCTTGTCTCAAAAGCTTGAGCGATCATGCAAGGTTAATGTACTTAAGAATGTACTTTCAAAACTTAAGCATGCTTTAACGTTTCGAACTCAGTTTCATTTGCTATTGTAGTCATTTATGCACTACAATTAGAGATAATCGACATTTATGGACTGTAATTAAAGTGTTATGCACTTGTTATTTAGAAGGACTGCCGTGAATAAGGAAACGGCATAACGAATTTGTAAAACGAACATATATATTACTCATTTATGCACTACAATCAGAGATAATTAACATTTATGGACTGTAATTAGGGTGTAAAGGACTACCTGTTTGCGGACTCTTATATTAGGGATACGGGCTCGTATTGATTCGGACTCAAAATGGAGCCCCTTTTCTCATTACCCCCCTGCTATGCTGGTCACTACAGTACACTTCTTATTTAGGGGGACTGCCGTGAATAATGAAACGGGTTAATGAATTTGTAAAACGAACATATATATTCATCAGTATATTTTAAAAAATGCGGGGCCGGAGCAACCACTACCCACTTTCCCATTGGGGGGTGCTCAGCTAAAAGAGGGTCCCCTGCCCTAACAAGATTTTAAACAAAAAATTTGAAAAATATATTGACATACACAAGGGGTCCTCAACCCAGCATTTTAGAGCCCCCCTAGCTTGCTCTGGCATTGAAGAAATTTATGCGTCAGATCAGACAATAATCATTAAAAAATTGAAAAATTCTAATCAAAGCACAACATTTTTGTCAATTCAACGTAAAAATAGAAAGCTTTCGGGAGCGTGGATCGCGACCGAAAAAATTTAATTTCTTGGTGGTAAAGTATCGCCGATGGAACATAGTAAAACAAAGTATACGACATCCGAATATAAAAATTTAGGTACGTTGGTTAATATCAGTTTCACCTGTAGTAAAACAAAGTATACGACATCGGAATATAAAAATTTAGGTACGTTGGTTAATATCAGTTTCACCTGTTCAGATAATATTGAGGCAGTTGTGCACCACAACCAGAGCAGTTGCGACGCCGCACCCGCGACTTCAACCAGAACCAAAAATAATAAGCAGAATTTTAGTGAAAGCTTAGAAGGATACCATAAATACGACCCACAGTACTTTGACCATTTTGAAAGTTAATTATATTTTTAACCTTCGACATTGTTGGAGCTGCAGCGGATACTTAAGAGTTAAATACTTGAAAAGTATTCATACTGATGCTTTGTAGTGGTGCCCAAATTTCAGCCGGCTCACCGAGTAAATGTCTACTACGCCAAATAAAATCATTATCTCGCCAGTTTTTCCGTTGCTATTATACCAATAGATTGAATTTGTTTCAAGCATCTTATAAGCATAATGTAATTATATCTAACGCGTCATAGTTGTGCGCTATTGTGAATAGTATAGCCATTTTAGCACATTTTCACGATTGACATTTTCTTTCTAAGTGCTGATGCATTATCTTATGTGATGTGAATCGCGAAAAACTATATTCTCTAGAAATTTAGTAAGCTTTACAGCGAAATATTTAATTCTGCCTGTTGAAAAACACCTTAGGGCCAAAAACCAACCTTGATTAAATGCACCTGGCTATGAAAAATGTAACCTCAAACCATACAGTTTTGATCATATTTTTGCATCCAAAATGCTTAAATGTTCGAAAAACAACAGCCTTATCCACGATACTTTCATTATGGTCCTATGTTTATTGTCAATTGAAGGGCGCAAACCAGCTTCTCTGTACAATCATCTTCGTTACATCTGAGTTTAGTGGATGTATATTAAATACAATGATCTTTTGAATGTCTCCAGTATTGCCTTTATATGATCGGAAAATGTGTATACATATCACCCCACTGTTCAATTAACGGAAGAATTCAACCAGTCAAATTTTGGCTTCTAAATATTGATTGATCTCTGGAGGTTTTTACCAAAATGAACTGTTTAAGATTGAAAATTCAGGCAGATTTGGGATTTGCACGATATCTTCTGATCGTTTCATTAACAAATTTGTTTGTATGTCTGATATATTTTTTCGATGGTTTAAATAACTGCTTTGTTTCAAGCTTCAATATTGTCCAAGCGGAGAAAATTTAACATCATTCGAGACAGCTGATACAACCTCTGCAACAAAAATTTAAAGTAAACGCCGTCCGGGGAAATATTTTAACTTAAAAGAACCCAAAATTTTTCAAGGTGAAATTGTATGACATTTTCAAAATGCATGGTTAACCGGAAAACAAAATCGAATGTCATTTTGAGGCTGACTATTCAAAGCACATTTTTTTGCTAAACCAAGGTTTCTTGGTACCATTTTGTTTCAATGTTCTAAAATTAATGTACACAATTCATTTGAACCAATTTCATTTAAGACATAGAAAGGCAGTTGAGGATTTATCTCTGACACCGAATCATGCATAATCTTGAGTTCGCTTGGTTTCGTTATGACAATTATTGAGTTTCATGGCCAGATGGAAGCAAGAATGATATCTACACCTGTAAAAACTTTTTAGACCCCTAGATTAGTTTTATACATGCTTGTAAGCTTGCTATTTCAACCGCATGCCCGCCTAAAATTGTTTAGCCCCACCAGACGGTTGAGCGAGCTTACTGCGAGCCTGTACATATAATAATGTAAGGGAAGATGCAAAACGGGTAATAATGATGATTCGTCAGCCCCAGTTTAGGTCAAAAATTTCGACTTGCCTTATGTTGAGAACACAGTAATACGGCTCATGATATTGGATTTGTCCATCGAGAGGCAGATAAATGAACGGACTTACAGTCTGGAAGGGTTATATCTACGTTTAGGCTTAGGCTTAGGCATAGGCTTAGGTTTAGACTTAGACATAGGCTTAATTTCTAAACCCATGTAGTTAACATGGACCCAAAATTGAAGCGTGGCTCCTCCCTAACGCAAATTTTGAACCCACTAAGGCTAATGGCGTTCTTCAAACACAAATAACTTTGACAATGGCCCCCTAGGCTCCATCTAAGCTTTGGCTTGAATACGCATCTCGACCATGGGCTAAGTTGCCAAAGTTATTGGTGTGGTTAGTTTAGCCGTTTAGATAAATTAAAACGAGTATGCTGAGCTTTTTAGTTTATTATCTATATAAACCTTAACCTACAGTGGCTAACAAAACCTTATTGCATTCAAACTGTTATGAACGCAAAACCAGCATCTGTAAAAACTGTATGCAGCGGAAGATATCTGCTGGATGAATACTACGCAATTTATTTACAAATACAAATTAAACCGTTTCGAGCACGAGTATTTTCTAATTCATTGGACATCTAAATTTTAAATTTAAGGTTATAACCAGTGCGCTCCTGCCTGAGAAGCAGTTACAAACAGCATTTTGCTATACGAGCTTTACCTCGAGCCCGAAGTGACTCTCACATCTTGCGTTGCGCCGTTTTTAGATTTGTGTGTATACTGCAAATATTCGCAATAATTGCTAGAAACTGATGATCATATTTCGATTGGTCGTAGACAGTTTGCAGTTAAATTTCTTTTAGAAGAACCCTCGCGTGGGAAAGGGTTAATAATAAGCGGCTGTAAAAATCATAATTGTACCTATAAAATTTATTATTCGTAAATGCATCCGTTGCCTTGCTCTCGAGTGCCTAACGCCCTGAAGCGGCGCCTTGTTTTTCATAACAGTCTTTTAATGACTCGATTCGATATAATCAATTTAATACGTTTCATTCAGCAACGATCATATGCTTTAGTATAATTTATTTCCATTTCTGTTTTTATTTGAAATTACACAATGCCCACACAATTATACTTTGTGCGGCATTAAATACAAAACCTGAGGTTTCAAAAAACCGAATCAAAACCCGTCACGGAAATAAAAGCGAAATCATTTGCCCACTTGAATGTTTCTGTTTTCTACCGTCAGTAGACAAGGGCATCGCCAGTATTTCGGTTCGGAGGGCTAAAGCTTGTTTTAAAAAATTTCTCGCCGACCAAGCGTAATAAAAGCGAGAAATTTTTTGAATCTTAGGATCCAGAAGATTGTTTTAAAGCCTGTAAAGTGCCTGATATATGAACCCTTTTGCTCTTCTGTGGCATACGCTTGTGTCATTTGTATTTATAAATACGTGATATTAAAAAGGCGTTCTAAAAATAGCGTTTTGTATACCACTCTAATGGTTCCATTAGTAAATTTTCCGTGTTTCAAACAATAGTAGTAAAACAGAACTACGAATATATTTACCTGGAAGCTGAGTCGATTGCAGTTTAACGTGCAGGATAACGTTTTTTCTATATTTCAATGCAGATAAGTTTGACAAAATGTTTTGAATTTTGATTTTTTAAAGATTGGTTATTTGTTAAACTTGGAAAATATTGCATTGCATGCAAAACTGCGACATTAAAACTATAATGGGGTTTCCAAGGACCGCTCCGCCCCGGAATAATTTTGCCGATTTCACGGAAAAGTGCTGCAGCCCGGCTTGCTGGTTATGGTCTTCGAAAATGCCAAAATTGGTCCAAAATAAAAATGTACAATTTATTATTTTGAAGCCGTTTTTAAACAATTGAAACCGTTCATAATTAAATATATCGTCAATAGGTGTTCTTTTGTTTTAGTAAAAGCTTGATTCAATATTTACTGTAGTGCCATTTCTAAAATAATTTGCTATATAACGTTCTAGATTTGAATATATCTGAAAAGCGCCTGAAGGTTTAGGTGTTCGGTAATCCTATAGCAGGCTTTGAATTGTTGCTACCACTATAGCGAGCCAGTAGCTAAATGGTGGTCTTAGGAACTCAGCCCACAGCCGTAAAAACGCTTTGGTTCCCCAAGAGCAGTTTTAGACTCGTTTGCTCGTCAATTATTTCAACCGTATGCCCCTCCCAGGGTTGATCTCGCTATGGGCGTGCAAAAGCTGTCATCGTGAACAGTTTATAAACTTAGCAACGTTAAAAATGTATATTTTTTCAATAGCCCGATGCGAGTGGAATAGTAATCATGAGCTGAAATTCTCGCTAACCATTTTGCAAAATGTATGCTGGTACGGTACCCACCCAGGGACATGATCAGTATTTTATTTTTGAAGGGTTTATATATATAACCATATCTTTGCGAGACAGCGAAGCGAGCCAGATAAATTTTCAACGTTTTCAGGCTGCCACCTGTAAAAATGACTTTTTCGAGTGTCACCAGAAATATTGAGGGTGGCACTATATCCTGAATATCCCCTGGTGTATGCTGTTGGCTGTATCTGCTTTTTTCGTCTACCGTCAAGCTTCAATGTGTGTCAGCCTGTTTTAAAATACGGTCACTGCGTTCACTACAAACATTAGCGTTCACCTATTGCAGTTCTTTTTGAGAATAACTACTAAAAGCAGCAAAAACAAGTTGACTAATGATGTTTAATCACTAGGAATGTGGGTCATAAGTTAAACTGCGAGTAAAAGTTGTTTTTATCGGCCTGTCATTTATATTTCTTGAAAAAAACAGCGAATAAGTCCAGCGTAAAGATTGAGATAGCCAAGATTTCGCATCTTGAGGGTATGTATGTATAACGTAATATTGCATTTCAAAGTGTTTTAATTTGTTTAATACAACAAACGTATGGCGCTAGAAAAATTGTTTAACTGCAAATCTTATGACTGCCCTGTCTCTCGTCTCATCTGGAATTTTGGAAACGGTGTTTCATTATTATCTCTGCCCTGAATGCCCCTTTCGTAAACGTAATATTTTTGGTCTAGTAATCGTAAAGTGCTATATAGATATTTGCTGAGCTTCTGAAATTGTACTTAAGTGATTACTTAATTATACTTAGTAATTACTTGCGTCACCGACTTATGCAAATACTTAAATTTTCGTGCACAACCAAAGAAACGCCAAATATCGACCACTGTTATCATGATTAACTATTAGTTTAGTTTTATATTAAGAAGGCATTATGAGTCTAAAATTTCAATTAGACCAAGGTTAGTATTGCCTGTGCTGTTAATTTGTGGCATATCAAATTTTGCCAGCGACTTTAAAGTATTTACTTCAGTTGAGTACGCTTTTAAAAACGGTAAAATAGTAAAGCATTTACTTCAGTCCATACTTAAGTAATAAGTCGTATTAAAGTATGGATTCGGAAACCCAGCCAATACGTTTTAAGTTTGAAATCTAAGACTTACGGCAACGTCGCATAAGTGCTTCTGTATCGATTCATGAATGAGCGTAATAGCTGATGAAGCTACGTTTGGATTGGTTAAACTCGTAGCAGAGTGTGTCCATACGATTTACTCACCGTTAATTGGCAACCTTACTTGTTTGTAATATCCATTAATTAATTAATTATATATTGGATTTAGTACTTTCCTTAAAATTCATATCCTGTCATTAGTGAAAACGGTCAAATTTGCGGCACTTTGTTACTTCTCATCGCAATAGAAACTGGCTACGGGCAACTTTATCCTGCAGTGATAATTTTACTAAAAAACCAAAAACACACCATCATTATCCAGAACAGATTAAATGGGAGAGGGAAGTAAAATATTTAGGAAGGGCATCTTACAGTTTCAACATACAAGCGTGGTTAAAAGATTTAAAGGGGTGCGGAATTACTTAGTGGTTCTGAACGCGAACTGACCACTCTTGCTACGACCCGAAACCCAAAGCAGAACGAGTTGTATTCGCTACGGCACATATTTCAAATAGGTTAACACCAACCTGGATGAGCATTTAATGCGCCATTAATAATTTAGCTTGCCATAGTGTCATCCTAAAATAATTGATGTCTCTGACTGTCTCTAAAAATACGCGAAAATGAGAATACGAAGGCGGTTTATAAGGTCACACGCATAGAGAAATCATAAACGTGGAAATATAAAATAAAATATAATGTATAACAGAAAATAAATTTGGGCACCTCAAACACTTCCGCAACCAGATTAAATACTGAGCCCTATCTTAAGTGTAATTTGTGCCAAAATGTGGAAATTTCGAAAATTTTGGATGTAACAAGTGTAGAAGAGTTTATATTTTTAAATGTTTTTGTTGATTCGCATATCACTTTTAAATTCAATTATCAAACAGTGTTCATACATATCTGATAATTAGCCAGTTACTTTAATAGCGTTTAGCTACCGGCTATTTCTAGAGCAGCAAGATGTATATACCTACTATAATTCTGACATTTAATTTATTTGTATTATTTTGCTGAAAATCGAATGCCATTCTTTCGTGCAACCTGCTGTGCCGATAACAATCTGCATTTCTTGTCAATTCCGTTATTGGAGTTATCCTGACCGGAAGAAACTACAAATATAAACCATGGCTCTTGTGCACTATCCCCCTTCACATTAAGCTTAAACTTAAACTTAGCTTCGAAATTAGGCTTAGCTAAAGGCTCAGACAAAGATTTGGGCTTTAAGCAGGGTGCAACCGGAATTCCAGTTCCGGTAGGGACATCCGGTATTTTTCACTATCCTGTTCCGGTAATAAATGCGGTATTTTTTCACCGGAGTTTTCCGGCATTTTCGGTATTTAAAATTTGTCTCACTCGAAAATTTGAGAAAAATTGGAATATTGTTTTAACTTATTTATCTAAAATTATCTGATCGTGTACTGCCAAAGTTATTTATAATTCCGGTTGCATCCTGAAGCTTTAGCTAAGTTTTCTCCAAAACCGAAGGCTAAGCCAGGACGTAAGCCTAATCTTGTGACCAACGATCAAGAACTTAAACCTTTGTTCCCAGAACTGTACGCTTTTAATATTATTGAAACCTTTACGTACACATATACGCCCATTTTTTGAGTTTGAAGCGTATATAATTGACGCACTGTGTGACGATGCTGCACGATTTTTCTTGGATATTATCACTACTTTTGTTCTAAAATAATAATAGTATCAGAAGCGCAGTACTATTTGTTCACGTAATATTTACTACATAAATATATACTGATTTATGCTTTGAAACCTTACACTCTAGTGCTATATGAAGCGTTAAATTTAATTTATCTTCATGCTGCAGATTTCATTATATACTGAACGTAGCATGGAACTTCAAACCATGGCAGGCGCGTGGGAGCAGATGTGTCTGGGGTGTCAGTAGACACCGCTTAGAAAAATAAAGATGTGTTGCTGAAACATCTGAAACCCAATAAAACTAGGATTGCGCTATACTTTATTGTCTCGGACGACGCCGCACGCCGTTATGCGTTGGTCACAAAAATGTAGACTAAATCTTAGTGGTGGCGTGCGATAATTTTAATGAGCAAGTTTTATCGCGCCGTGTGACGACGTCCGGCGGCACTATGCGAGTATAGTGCAACCCATAAGGTTTAGTGTTGGAATTTAATACAATAAATGCAAAAAAAATTACTGGGTTCTCACAGGTATCACTCATGCAGTACTTATTAATCTGCTCTGCTTCTTCGTTGACCGTATTATCCTGCTAAACACGGCATTCCCTAACAGATCGGCCAAAAGCGAAAGTGTGCTTTTGCTTGACAACCCTAAAAAATAATCTGTTCCGCGTCCCTGAACTATGCTTTTGGTGAAGTGGTGTAATTAGATATGGTGCGACACCGACCAGCAACAAACCAAATATTTTCTATGTATACCTCAATCATTTTTCGATAGCGTCCGGCACCGTTTGGCATGTGTGATCCGGCGCCAGGCGGCACCGAAAGGCATTAAAATAGTCAAAAATTGTGGCGCCATCCTTATGGCTCCAATGCCAAATAAGACTTTCTATTTGTGATGAGCAGGCTTCGGGCTTGGACGAAGGATTTTGTAAAGAAATTGAATAGTTGGCACATTATAATTTTGTTTGAATTAAACTTTAACGCAGCACGTAACTTTGAAATTGAAACTGTAAACATTTTAGTTTCAAAGATTGCTGCAATCAAACGTCTGCGTGGTTATCTTTTGACTCCAGTAATTATCCACGCTTGGATGCCACTCTACCCTATGTTCTGCATGTACAGGTAGTTGACTGTTAGCGTTTGTTTTGATAAAAAGGCTTCTGGCTAAGCTTGTGTAATCCTTTTTTAACGCCTAATGCCCTTATTACTTTTCGGCTTTGAGACCATTTCAAAATGGACTAATGCTCACAGCTCCACACCCTCGTGATTCTGTAACCGCTGTGTCGATGGGAAGGTACGAAACAGGCAGTCGACCCAATGAGAAGTTACAGTAAATGCTGAGTTAGGCAAAATTCGCGTGCGAAGCGAACGGAATACTCAGCACATTAATTTAATACAATTGATGTGTTCACTAAGACATTTAAGTTTTGTGTGGATTCGAAGGAATAACTCGATCTATAGATACGCTAGATCCACCGCTTTTGCGCGCATCAAACTATGAAAAAATGCTGGCAAGCAAAACACGTGAGAAGCTAAACGTAATTGTAGTATTAAACCCCTATGCAACAATTCTAAATCATTTGTTGGTTTATTGACTGGAAGGATCTAGTTGCCCCGCGGTATATATTCACTGCTTAAAATCGCTTTCTGAACAGTGTTCATGTAGTTTAGTTTTACTTTCAGCGTTGAAATATATAACCAACATCTTCAAGTAAAAGTTTGGTTTTAACATCTTTTTCGGCATTTTGTTCGTTGGAAAATCCTAAAACCTTCATAAAAACCAATAAACTTCAGCTTGAAGTTCGGCAAAATAAAACAGTGCTTTATCCGAAAACTTAGCAAGTGGAAAACCAATGACAGCTCGCTACCTGGAAACCGCTGTCATATCCAGTAATTTTTGACTAGAGACCGCGTGAAATATATATTAGCGGAAAAAACTTCACGAGCGAAGCGAGTGAGAAACTAAACGTACGTTTAGTCATTAAATCTTAATAAAAATTTGTTTCAGGCTCTGTTAGCAATCGTGTTCTTGGACTACTTCACGTTGGCGGATACAAAGGAATACTTAAGTACTACTTATCAATTCCCTTGTAACTGGCAATGTTATAGAAGCAAATATATTAACTTATATCGCTAACAATTGGTGAAAAGAGTTTAAAAACGGTTTTGTAAAGCTGTTTAATCTATTGTAACTGTTCTTTAGGTACTGTTCTCTTGTATCAGTCCTACACAAGTGATATCTAATTTATAAGAATGGTAAACTTTTTACTGTACAATAATTACCAATCACTATAAATGGGTTGCGGTGTGCAAGTGGAACTTTTCAGCAAAGCGTATAATAGGTGATGTGTGCGGCAATGACGCACCAATAAGCATTATTTTTTACTTTACCTACCTGCCTTAATAAAAAATGGCTTAGGAAATATGGAACAGAGCAGCTGTGCGTTTTGTACCTCGTTAGCTAATCGCCTGATTGTGGAAGAAAAGCGAATTTTTCAAAAATTCAAATTTTTGTGTAAAATAATCAGATGCGGTCGTGAGAAGCCCAAATGTGAAAAAATCTCAAATACGACCATTTTCGAGCAAACGTCGGCTTGCAGATAACGTACCGATCAAGATATAACAGAAATGTAAATGGGGTGGCCTGAGTCTAGCTCCACATCGCCCGATCCGTAGTCGCATAACAACCCAGTTGCTTATTTATCACAGAAGCTGATTGCGAGAGCTCGCAAATGTCACAGAGTGAATATAGACCTACATCTACTCAGGTAGTATTGATTAAAGTCATCCAAACTTATCTTAACCTTTTGTACGGCTAGAAGACATTTGAGTGTTATTGTAGGTTCTAAAAAACTGCTTTTAGTAAATTGATCATGTCGTGGGCGTGGCTAACTTTTTTATTCAGTCAGTATCTACCTGCATAAGTCTTGTTTTCAAAAAACCCAGTGAGTGCTGTTGCAACCGCTTGTACATACCTAATTGCTCTTGCACTTCAATTTGGCAATTGTTACTTATGTATATTAGCGAATGTCTAGTTTAGGACAATTTGGGCCAATGTTTTGAGGGGCGTAACAGTAGCATATATAATCAGAATCCTAAACCTAAGCCTAAACGCCAGTTTAAATATGAGCGTATAAGCTAAGCCTAAGCATAAGCATAAGCAAAAGATAGTCTAAAGCTTAGGCTTATTCAATTATAGTTTTACGAACTAACGATTTGGCCCTTGAAAGGCGTAATATTCATAGTATGGGGTTTTGTGATTCAAGTAACACGCTGATAAGTTAGGTCAAGATTTGAATGGCAAAAAATAAAAAGTTTTTTCACTTTTACCTTCTATCATTCATAATTCTTGTTGCATTTCTGTGTGCAGCAGCAAGGATACAAAACACGGTCTCTTGCGATCGTTCTGGTTTTAGAAGACATTATCAAATCAACGTGTGCTTGAATGACCAGCGTAGGGATCAATGCCATTACCGTAGCATACGTATATTCCTAAGCCTAAGCCTGAAGTGTCCTAAGCCCAAGCGTAAACCTAAACCTAAACCTAAGCCGCCGAAGCCGGCGCAAAAATTAGTCTAAACCTTAAGTTTACTCTTTAGCAGACCCACAGAAAAACGGTGTGCCCCTGATCTACGCATGGGCCGCTTAAAGCGAAGGAAATCTCATCTGATGTCTTATGATGTTACATGCTATGGCTACTGTAATTCTAAACACTGTATTGAAAGTCCTAAGCGTAATCTTAAGCCATTGCCTAATCATAAGCCTAAACCTAATGATTAGTATCAAATTGTCGAGCCGACAAGATTTCAGTTTTAAACAAATTATCGGGAAATACTGTATTGAAAATCCTAAGCGTAATCCTAAGCCTTTGCCTAATCCTAAACCTTAAACCTAATAGTGGGTATCAAATTGTCGCTCCGAGAAGATGTCAGATGTACACAAATTGTCTGAATTGTGATAAGGGAATTTTGCATAGGCTGTCGATGCTTGCTTCGATGTGGTGCAGTTTGTTTTTACACGTTGAACCCGTAAGTTCACGTTCAATTTGGTTTTATCAGCGTTAGAAGAAGATGTCAATTACTTGTCTGAAACCAAAACCGATGCCGCAAAAGATATAGTACACTCCGCGTTAACGCGCACTATTCCTAACGTTGTACAGACCGATAACCTCAAAATTAAAATTTCAGGGGCTAAAAAATTTTCGCGACCGGCATCCAATTATTTTACATAACTACTACTGATGTTCAAACTTTGCTATTGGGCATCTTTTTTCAAGGATTGGCTCAGCTTCCCTTGCATGCCCGTTGCCAGCTCACCGCTCTAGAGGGGGGCTAAAAATTTTCAGGACGGGCATACGCATGCAAGGGTTTTCGATGCCTTACAGACAAGGTTAAAAAATTTTTAGGGGAGGGGCAAAATTTTTCCAAAGTGGAGGGCTGTAACTTCGCCCTGGCCCCTTTTGACTACGGCACCGAACCCCTGCCTCACTCTGGCTACGAATTTGCTAAGATAAATTGGAAGGTCTTTTCTAGAGTCATAATGCGATTTACTAAAACCAAAAGATCGTGCCTGTGCTATAAAGTATTCGTGCAGCCATATCGTCATTAGCGATTTTTTGCTGCTTTTTTCTATCATCACTATTGCGTGCAATCATTTTAATACCGCATACATATGTAGATTAGTAGTATCCGTTAAGAATTAAAACACTGCTCATACAGCGGCTATTTACATTTAAACAAGCATCCGAACGAAAAACTAAACCAATACCGTTATTCTAGAATGTCTATGAGACTTTTAGTGTCTTACAATAATTAGCGAATGTACCTGTTTCTTCCTACGGATCGTAGGTTTCATGGATATACAGCCATTTCCTACAAAGTATACCTTTTTAAGAATGTCTTTTACCAGATTGCGAATGCAGAATTTTCTTCTGGCAGGAGCCTGCAAAGATCAAACACCATTTTGTTCTTAATTTCAATTGAAGATTTTGGTTTGGGATCAGTCCAGTCGGCTGTGGTACAACCATGTAGCCAGCTGTGGTACAAGCATGTAGCCAGCAGTGGCGGATCCGGGATCTCAGAATGGGTGGCCAAAATGTCACTGGTACCAAACTTATTTTTAACACATTGCGCACCGTGTACATGAATCCACACGCAAACCACGATCTTTGTCAACAAAATTAACTATGTAAGAGTACGACTGTTCAATTGAGATTAATCACAAATAAAACGGCATAACATCTCATGTATAAGAAACTTTGTAACCTCAAAGATCCGAGTCATACCTTAGTAAAAATTTTGGTAGGCGTAAGGGATATATCCCATTACTCACCTATCCCTCTACTTGCACACGTGCCATGTTCATTTCATACAAAGTTGTAAAAGAAAATTTTCTGCGTTAGTTTTGCTTTGTGGGGGAGTAACCCCAACCCCCCCGCACGAGCCGACCGGGATGGGGAATCCGTCCAAACTCCAGGTTGGGCCCCCAGCGTAGTAGTGGATCCAGAATTTTTCGGTGTTTAATCTTTGGTTGTCCGAGTTCACGGTCGTGTTTGATAGCTGTGAAGACACCCTTCCAAAAACAGTTCCACACCAGGGTGCGACCGGATACCAAAAACTGACGGAGCCGGAGCCGGATAATCTAATATCCAGCCGGAGCTGGAGCCGGATAGTTAATTCGATTGTTAATTTAATCTAATATTCCTTTATAAGTTTATAGTTTGTATTCCGGTTTATTAAATCATATTACTGTTTGAATTACTGATTGAGCGCACTAACTATGAGTTTTTTCGTGAATTAATAGCCTATCACTCAAAAATTACCACCAACATACATTTTTAAGTAAATATTTCCATAAATAACGGAAATTCAAGCAAAAAACTAAAATAAAGTATCTAAGTAGCATTCAGATATCAGAACGTAACTCATAATTCTTCCTTCCGTGGCCTGCGTATATTAAAAGTGTTTTCGAGACAAAGCGTCCACTTTAACAATGAACCTATTCCATTATTCTGTTTATGTAACGTTGCGTTCAGTTACAATATTCGTTTGGCCCGTCTTACTTTTACGGTCGGGCGTCCAGTTTTTGTGAGATACTATAAAATAGAGGTGTATGTAGCTTAGGATTTAAGGCTATTGTTTCGCTTAAGCTTAGTTTTGACTTATCTCCACGTTAACTGCAACGTAAAGTACAAAGTGGCCGGCATGCAACCAGAGGCCTAGCCAGAATTTTGGAATGGGAACTACGTTCTGAGAAAAAATTTTCGAATGGGAAGTTACACTTGTTCTCAACTGAATTAATCGCCTTAAGATTGAAGCAAATATGAAACTGGTTTCCACAGTGAATGTAGTTTCAGTTACTTGAGTTCTAATAAATACGTATGCATGCAGATAATCAATAAAATTGATAACTTGGCAGCTCACTTTTTACGGCATATATCTTTTTGGATCTTCTATTCTTGTCGTTACCACCCTGCTATCCAATATACGTACCTTATTCAAAACTTTAAAATGGTCTACATAACACAATTATAACACAATAAAGATATAAAAGTAAGTCAATCTAAGTCAATTAGTTTCATTTTTTCAAATTTTTTAAACAAATATCCGGCAAGAAAAAATACCGGAGCCGGAGCCGGATGCCGATTTTTGCCGGAGACGGAGGTGGATCCGGATATCCGGTGGCACCCTGTTCCACACAAAAGTTGCAAAATGGTGTATCTAGAAAGTGAGCCCATGTTTAAAATAAATCACACATCACAAGCAGTGTGATTCATTTTATGGTGTAAAATTGTACGCCAACGAGCATAACAAGCCAGAAAATTTATTAACATTTAGCAACTCAGCGGTTATTTTAAGATCTGTGTAGTGAATGAAGCCATTAAAGGAAGCCCCCTCTGGCTACAAGTTTGGTCCCGCTGTGGTATTCGATCGAGTGGCCCCCCATTGGATAGTTCCGTGCTTTCATCTACCCCAGTGTTTCAATAATATTAATAATCATAGTGCTGTATAAACTGAAGCCATAAATTAAATTCCAATTTAAAAATTACAACGACAGATACTTTTAGAACGGTTTAATAGATATGATTATGTTAAAATTCGAGATTTATTGTAAGAGATTTTATCCGCATTTATTACAGGTATGCCTAATGTTACCTATAAGGCCCTGGCAACTAAGCTTGAAGCCTACGCCTAATCCCTACACCTAAGCCTAAATATATATATGCTTCCCGGTTCCTCAATCTTCCTGGAACCATGTCTTCCAATAGGTAAGGCTTTTACGGTTGATATGACCGCATAGGCATTATCGATCATGGCAAGTGCATCAGGTCCTGGCAAATTTCGATAGTTTGATGAAAATATGTCGTACATGCGGTTCATTTACAAGTTGAGCTAAAGTTTTCTAGGAGGATCCGAATTTTTAAGGAAATAACTTGCGTAATGCGGCTTATCGTCTGCATATGGGGCCTATGCGGCCGCTGTTTTCAAATATGTGAACAACGTTTGAAGATTCATACGGCCTTTATGACTTATACGTAATCAAATACTGTATACCCAGTGGGTCGTTGCCTTCATTATAGCAATCATGGACCATTGTAAATCATTTTTAATTATTTCAGTTTGAGGGGGCTGGAGCATTCAAAAGATGTACGTATTATGCTGTTTTTGTTTCCTCGCCACAAATCTACGACAGCTCGTTATTCAACAACTTGTCGGTTTACCAACTGGCTGTTACAGCGGGGCATCCTGGCCTAGGCTCCCAACAACATTAAAAACTTTTTGTATTAAAGTTTCGGTATAAAATTGCTTTCGCCAATTCGTTTGCATCGCTCGCGGGGTTTTTTAAAACTATATTTCATGCGACCATGTCTTTTAGAAATTTCTGAATCCGCAACTGCGCAGCTGCTGATGCCTAAGTCTAAGGTTCAAGCCTAAACGGACGACAAGTTGTTGATCTATAAGGTGCGCGTGCCCTCAGTTAGCCCACATCTTATTTGACCAATAGTGAAAGTTGGCATAAATTATTTTTTCGGAGGTTGCACGGAATGCATCCACAAAATTATGAGGAAACGAGTAAAAAGGATTTTTATATTTTAGCTCATTGTAAAACTTTTGCGTACACCCTCGGCTTACACCACAGAGAGTTAACTAATTACTGTTGGACGGACGAACGAGCTGTTGGCCGAACCATGAAATGTCTGGTGTGCTGTGAAGGTTGATAAGTTTTACATGGGCGACGAAATGCCATGATACCGTTCACCGGTTGTGACAATGAACAGTCAAACCCGTCCGATAGGGTTTACAAAACACCCTACCAGATCAGACTACAAAGTTCCTATTTTAAACTGCATCCCTCTAGTTCATTTAGCGGTATTGTTTTTTCTCTGTGAAGTTTAAGCATCTGCTTTATAAATCTTTTTAAATACCGATAGTTCGTAATTATATTTTAATACTTTACCATACGATTTTACCTCTGAAACTTTGTCTTGCATTTAAAGCAAACCTAATTTAAAAAAGTTTAAATTTTTATTTTACGTAAGTCATATTTATAATTATTTTCTAACATAATACGGGTGCTTTGGCAGTTAGAAGCACTTGGATCTTGTACGGTGTCTTATTGATTTGCTACGAGTATTTGCAAAGGGTTATTAAGAACACGGAATAATAACTGCGTTTATGCACGATCTGCAGCTGCGTGCGCAAAATTTGAAATAAGGGGATGTTATTAGGTAACCAAATCTGTTGTCTCGCCGTCGATCAAACACTTTTATAATTTTACCTCATGGAAAGAACAGAGTTGGTCGACATCTGTGGAGGCTATGTATAACGCGGTTTACAATAGTTGTAATTATTCAGTTATAACATTTTGATTTTGCAATTTCGAGCTATTAACTGGCCCATAGCGCCAGATTAACATGCTCGTGGAGAGGGAAAATACCAACAGTTTTCTATTGGGCATGACATTTATTTCTCAAGACTTTACACGCGTTGCAGAACGTTTCGATGAGGCGAAATTTTTTCAGGGGTGGGGCTGAGACTCGCTGGTCTCCTGTACCTACAGACCCGGTTATTACGTGCATACCGTAGTGACCCGAATAAGAGGGGGACTGATATATATTTGACCTCTCCAGACGGTAACCCTCTTGTTATTCGGTTACGGACTGTTATTTATTTCTAACCCGTCCTCCACCGCCCTTCTTTACTGATATATATCCGGTATTATAAGTATCCGTTGAATTAAACGTTTATTTGTCTTGTATTAAGAGCTTGAGGGATAATACAAGGTTATGCTTAGGAATTTACTTTCAGAACTTGAGTATACTTTAAAGTTTCGATATCAACTTTATTCGGTCCTGGAGTCATTTATGTACTACAATCGGAGACAATTGACACTTATGGGCTCTTATTAGAGTTTAGGGACTCTTTCCACTTACGGACTCTTATTAGGAATACGGACTCTTGGACATTTTATGGATTCTTATTAAGGTGCAGAGATACTTTCCGCTTACGAATTCTTATTAGGGATACGGACTTCTATTGATTGGGAATCAAAATGGGGACCCCCTATATTACCCCCTCTTATTTGGGTCACTATAGTAGGCAATGATAACAAGAATTGTTGCAAGACGCTGCATAATTAATCGACTATCATTGTAAATTTACTTTCAAAACTTAATAAAGAAAAGATACAAAGTGTTTGTATTGCATATCGTCAGCTAAAAATCAATCATCAAAGCGAATTTAAGTAATAATCTTTCTGTTGCGCAATTAAATATTCATTACAAACGATCGCTAAATCACTTGTCATGATGCCGAACTTTACCATTATCTGAATTTTTGATAAAGAACGAAAACTGCGCTACACTTTTGATAATCTTTTGTATAAAATATTAACCGTTAACAGATTTGTACTTTTATCCGTTAATTATTGTGTTGCGATAAACAAGCGCGTTAAAATCGAACAGTTTAGCCGAAACTTTCATTAACGGCAATCCGGTTGTGTTTTGAAGGCCAAATCACAAGCGATTTTATTTCCGAACCGTCGTTCTGACTTCGTTTGATATGTTTTTTAAGAATTTATTTTCGTAACACAGTCACCGTACGTCACCGTACGGCGCCGTCCGTCATCGTGCATCACACTTACGACACCGTCCGTCACCCGTATGGCGCCGTCCGTCATCGTGCGTCACCCGTACGGCACCGTGCGTTATCGTACGTGAATTTTTGCGTACGATACCGCACGGTGACAAACGGCGTTGGACGGTACCGTGCGGGTCACGGGCGGCGGCGCAACGCAACAAAAGCGTAGCGCAACCCTTAGTGCAAATTATAACAACTTTTACAGCAACTGCTCAGTAGAAAAGCAAACAACTGTGGGACGTATAGCGGTATTTTTAAACCTATATCCAAATAGCTTATGAGACCCATGTAAGTATAGGAGCCTGACTACTACGCGTAAGCCTAAAAGCTATCACTAACATACATAACCTTAATCCTAAGCCTATAACATAAGCAGAAACCAAAGCGTCCCAGACTCTCATCTCGTCAGCGCCGACAGTTTTCAAATTTTTTGTTTAAACTCTTGTTAGGCTGGTGAGCATTCTTTGGGGCCTTCCTTCCAAATATGGGTATAGTGGGTGGCTGCTCCAGCCCTGCATATCGTCAAAGCAACGTACCGTATACAACGAATGTCGAATTAAGATGATGATTAAAGGATCGTGAGCAAATTTTAACAGAATTTTTCTGAAAAGTCTTTGGTCGCATATTTTTACAGTTCCAAAGGTGGTAACCACGCGTACCCTTTGTTTTCCATAACCTATAAATACTACGCAGTATAGTTGTCATGAGCGTAGCCAGACGTTTGAAAAATGAAAGGTACATTCTATAAAAATTCGACTGGAGGTCTTGTGTTACCAGCTGTAAAGTATGTAAAAGCGCTAGACATAAATCTCAAAAGTGAACACTTTGGCTCCAACGACTTAACCCTGGCTATACCCTTGATTGTTTTTATCGAATGTAAAGTCCAGTGCACCCTAGCAAATTTAATCAACCGAGTTGTTGTTGAAAACTGTTTTCGAAAAACTGATTTGTTTTCAGTTTTAATTTCATCTGTCATTTTGAGTCAAGTTGTGTTTTGAAACATATCGCGCGCATGAGTGAGCATTTCACGAAAAAAACTCGCAGAGGGCCATACCGTAGTGCAGGAGCAGGCTAGCAGGGGCCCCCAAAATTCCAGGGGGCCCTTTTCGATGATTTAAACGTTTTTCAAATAATAATGTATATAAGCGGCTATTTTTTGTTGAAAATATTGATATGGCGGGGCCCATCGTTGGAGTGCCCCACCCCAATAGGGCCATGGTGATATGGATTGTGACTGCTTTGGCGCAGCCATACCGAGAGTACTTCCGGGGGCCACATCCCCAGTTTTCTAAATGCTTTTTTCTTCCTGGTGAACCAACTGACAGGTTGAAAATCGTTAATGATGTTTCTATTGTATTTCACCAACTAATATACTGATCGTGATCCGATGTCGACCCAGATCAATTTATAGATTTGGAAACGCCAGGGACTGCCATAAGGGTATGGGCGGTATTAAAAAACGTGGGTAAAAATCGTCTGTTTAATACGGATGTTTCAGACGGGTTTATCAATTAAAAATGTTTGAAATCGAGGTTGCAAAAGTTTTTGGCCTAAAACCTTCAAGATGGGCGTAGCCAAGGGTTGCATTGGGGGCTCAACCACTCTTAAAAGTTTTGCCCTCCTTAATACTTGAACTTAAACTTATAAGCAACGAATACCTCTGTATGCCCCTGCTAAAAATGTTTGCTTTCAATAGCAAGGTGAGCTGGTTACAGGTCTGCTACAAGGGGCACACCAATTGCAGTAAACACTATTAACTGTAGTATATGCTTAAGTATATCTAGTTACCTGCCTGGTGCAGTTAAATTTAACAAGTCAAGTTTTGAAAGTTGTAGCCCTCTTGACTCGTAAGCCTATTTGTATTTCAACTCCCCAATTGCCAGTTTGTTAGGTACTATTTTTAGAACACAACTGTGCGCTTGCGTGAGTTGAATTATATAATATTTGAAAATTATGGTTCGCTAATGATTTTACCGGACGCAAAAAATCAGTCATATGGATTAAGTAAGATTATATTAAAAAGTACATGATTAAGTTGTTGTGTTGTCTTTTCACAGCTTCGAGAGTTGTTTCTGACTTAAAACTTTCAACCGTTGTCGTTAAATTTGGTTTAAAATGTGACGTGCGCCAATAAAGTTTTAGCCGATTTTTAAATAGGTTAAGTGCCGGACCCGGTATCAGGCTCCAACGGCTAGGCAGGTATCAACCAAAAACAGCCGTTTGATCCATTGCGAACAGCAATGTCGAGCCCGGATCGCGAAATCTCAGACGGTATATACAGCAGTTTAGCTTTTCAGGATTTATGTTACAATATATTAGTAGAATGATCTTGTTTGTTATAGTCCCAAAATCAGTTCTGCCGACTAACCTAAAATATTACGGTAAACTTTATACCAATACTTAGTTAACTATATGTTTACCAAACTTAATCAAATCCCTCCAATTCTTTCAGCATCGAAAATTAATATTATTGTTTATAATTACGACTTGGCCCTTGGTGTCTGTTGAACAACAACTGTCAAAAAATGAGCACTTCAACTGTATGGTTGAATTCAACGTTTGTTCCAATTCAAATAAACATAACAACTGCGTTTATTGATGCAACGCTGCGTCAAGCAGATTTACGCTTACGAGTTTACTCGATAACTGTACCAGTAATGGCATGCCTATGCGCCATGGCAATAATTGCTAATTTATACATTTTATGCTCGTTGAAATGGGTGAAACCAAATTATGGCGGCGGTGCTGGAGGCACTATTAGTATAGCATCTGGGTTAAGTTCGAGAACAACGTCTCACAATCCGACGCTGGTGATAACGTTAAGTTTAGCGGCTGCTGATGTATGGGCGTCGTTCTTTTTGGTTGCAGGACTGATAATTAACAGTTATTTGCCTGTTGTATTCGGCGTTATACTATTCGATACGTTTTGTGTTGCGTTTATTATTGAAGGTAAGTAGTGTTTTATGCAGTTCCCAATCTAAATTGGTTGTGGCAACGTTAGGTACTACCATATGAAATAATTGTTGACGGTGTACAAAAGTAAGGTTCTTAGATTTAATGATTTATCTGCTGTTCGGTGCAGTTCGCTGTCAATCTAAAGCAAATGCCACTGACAGTTTGCCTTAATCAACAACTAGTGTTTATTTGACACGTATAACAAGAATGAATATTGAATAAAATTGACAAGCGCAGAACATTCCTATCTACACAGTCTATGCCGTAATTACCCTCTATGGGCATGTTCGCTCCACTGTCCCAATATTGTTTCGGTAGCATTTAACAGAAATTTTATGTTGGAAAACATTTCCTTGCCCGTCTATTAATGTTCTTGCTTCCACTACTAATAATTCCTAGTTGCGTGACTTAGAATAAAGTTTTAATTCAACATTTTTGATATGTTACAGGCTTTCGTCTTGGTGGTATATTCACGTCAATTCTGCATTTGGTGTTTTTGTCGATTAATCATTTGTTCGCTACTTCTTACCCGCATTCTTGGCGTCGTTGGTTTTCAAATTTTCGTGTTCGATTCATCATTTTCATGTTGTGGGTGCTGCCACCGTTTGGATTTTTAACACTTTTCGCCAGTATCCCCAATGAAGGGTTTCAAGCAACTAGATGCGCCAATTACGCAAGGTAAGTCGTGCGTGCATTTGTTTTTTTGTCATATTTTGAGAAATAATTCGTTGACTGGGATTCAGCCAACAATAGAGCTCGTAATGTAAAATATGCTAACTATGCTGAAGTGAGTGCAGTATTACATTAATGTCTTTGCTATATATTGGTGTAAGATAACTTGCAGCGATCACACGATAGAGAATAACGGACGAAACCTCGCGATAATCGCGAGCGAGAAGCCGAATGCAATTTTAGTACTAAATCTTAATACAAGATTTTGGCTTTAAAACTATGGCTACGTCTCTCACTATTCAAACCGTTTAAATGTTTAACTTGCATTATTCGGCGTGCATTTCCTACCATTTGATATAAAGTACCATTTAAATTTTGCTTAAACTTCAGCTTCGAACTATTCTCGTATCGGCTGGCGATGTTTCTATTCTTTGTCATTCCTATGGTACTCATGTGTTTGATTTACATTCGAATCAGTCTCAGTTTAGTTCGGCAGAGTAAAAAAATGATCAAACAATTGCGACACGCGGCCGGAAACAGCAGTAAAGAACAGTCTGACTGCGGCAGTTACGGTCATCAGCAACACCATTTGAATAATTCTTCAGTAATACGAACCCATCAGTCTTCACAACGACCAGAATCGCCTACCACACTAGATGTCCCAATCGAAAAGGAGGGACCCTATATAGCAATTACGAACTCAGAGCCCCCTTCGATGAACACAGGTGTGGACAACCCTGTAAATAACGGACATCGTCAGTCAATTGGAAACCTACCTTTGCAGACACGCTGTCGCCATGGTGATCAGGATAAACTCGCTACTCATCACTCTGTCACTGAACCTGCAACCTGTACCCGTCCAGCCTTGCATCATACGCCACAATCTGCACCACCTGTTGCCAAACCTAGAATGTCAACAAAATCGTCGCTTATTATCAAATGGCGTACCGAAGACTCTCAATTCTCCTGTGATGAAATTGTAAACTCATTAGCTTCCGGTTCAAGGTCTACTTGTTCGAAACCCGTTTATCACCGGCCATCCCGATGGCTGCGACGCCAAAACGCATTACCTGACCGGAATCAGTCGCTGTATTCAGACGCAACTGAGCTATCAACGCTGAATTCAGATTCACTAAAATCTAACTCAATTCGAAATCGGGGCCGTTCAAGTGGAACTCAATATAAAACTCAACTTAAACGTAAACGACGCACGTTGACAACTTCGCTTGTAATCGTTGGATCGTTTATTGTCGGTTGGCTGCCAGGTAAACGTTTTGGCTGGACAGAAATCGGGTCCAAAGCCGAAAGAAAACCCATCTGACACTCAGTCGCGCTCTTGTACACTCTTCGTCACATTTAAATTTAAGGCTTATGCTTTAGGCTTAGGCTGAGTATTACGTTCAGATTTAGGAAAAACCGTAAGGTACAAGTTTGGGCAAAAACTCAGTCTTAGGCATAACGGTTTCGGCTGGCCTGTAAGTAACTGCGACACCCCACATGCCATACACTACCGGATATAGATGGGGCTCCACACTCACCACCATAACATTTTTTATGGCAAAATGGTACGGTCCAATAAAGTTTAAAATTTAGAAAACCAGTTTCCAGTTTTTTAAAATTAATATTTTCAGGTACGTTGTTTCCAGTATTTTTGTGTCCAAACGACTGCATTGTTCGTATTGATTTTGTCACGTCGCTGATCACAAATATTATTTCGAATTGTTTAATAATTCTAAAAGGCCTATGGAATCCTTTGATTTATTCTGCCCGAATGCCAGAAGTTCGCGCTGCCATGAAAGATTCACGATGCTGTGAAAGGTATTAGTCTTTACTGTGTTTCGCAGAATTGTGCCTGTTTTGTTTACGGTCCAATAAGTTTGATTAAACTATATACATTCATGTTTGGGGTGCAAATTTTAAAAGAATACATTTGATAACTGTCGAACTGGCTGTAAGGGTGCTAAGTTTCATTGTGTAAAACGATAAGAACATCCTACGCAAACTTTTCTTGCTTATAGTGTCCAAGTTAGATATTGACCCGTATTCTCAATGTGTGCAGCACTTATCGCCAGTTGGTGATAGACCTTGTAGTTTTCGAATCAGCGAATGACGAGAAGCGAAGTTCAGCACATCTTTCGCATTTGATTTGTTTTACTACTGCGCTAGTCTTGCAACCCACAATTGCAGGAACTTGTCAACTTTGAAAACTTATCGCCAACTGATGATAAATGCTATACACATTTAATAATATGAACCATTGAAGCCAACTACACAATAACCCAATTTTGCAACAGCAGAACATATCTTCTCCCAAAATGTCTCGAGACACAAGAAATACACAACTTTGAACAAAATTTAATATTGATCCTGAATTCACAAAATTTTATATTTTAACATAAGGTTTTTGCCACCCGAAATGAAATTCTGGCTACGTCCGTGCTTACGTTTTTAGTTCCAGAAGTCAATCTGAGCCACAACGACGCTCGCTTGGGGCAATATCCCAGGTAGCAGCAGCATCTATGATTGCTACATCACCAACAAAACCAAACATTGTACCGCAGGTGACAATAAACGGTGGAAATGTGGATTCTTGAATAAAACATTCTAAGCCCTGTTATTGTTCATTTGTTCAAAATGCTCATGTTCAAATCAACTGAAACGCTTGTTTCAAAACGACTATAAATTCTGAAATTTTGTACTTAACAATTAAACCGAAAACGTTTTTCTAAATATATCTTGATGTTCAGGATATCCAGTTTTAAATACATACGCTCTTTTAGATCTAAGCATTAATGTACCTTATTTTGATTTTTGATGAAAAAAGCTTAACCTCCCGCATACCCCCAGTTGGAAGCAATCGGATTTCTGTGGCCATTACAGAAGATCGTACTTGTATTGGACACCTGATTCGGAGCGGGGCTGCAAATATCGCTACAATTTTTTGCCCAAGTTTACTATAATGTCCTGCTCAAGAGCCCACAAAGCAAAGGCTAAACCTAAATCTAAACCGAGGTGTAGCATAAAAATAAATCTAATTCTACTCCTACTCCTCAGCCAGTCTAAGTCTCCCAGCCTCTGAGAGCTTCGGTCTCCGCTTTCCAATGGGCATGCTTCTATAATTAACATGGGCCATTTTTATATAAAATTGATATACGTTGCGGTTCCGCGTTGACGGAGGTTACTCTGGCGCTCTAAATTCTTTTACTACTCTCAGAAGATCATTGATACCAGCCTTGGTCTAAACTAAAACAGTAGTTACAGAGGTTGTTTATTTATGTTGCTCAATTGTAATATGCTTTCTTTGACACGAAGAGAATGTTGGGTGGAACTATGACTGTATAGGTTTTCTTAACGTTGATAAATTGAAAACAGATGATTCTAGACACGCAGCCAGTCCAACGTAATTTTATTAGGGATTTCGATGTATTTACAAGCCAAAACAAAGATTTTCCAGTCAATGCCATATTTTTCCTGAGGGCAAAGTTTTCCTTGTACCCCTCTTTGGCTACTGACCGTAAAAATTTTAGTTTCGGCTACAAAAATTGCTGTGCTTTGTTGTTATTACATTAGCAGCTATCACAGCTGCTAATGCAATATTTTGTATTTCGTCATTAAACACTTCGGTTTGAGCAACAATTTTGACTGATGAAAATAAGATTTGGCAATTATGATTGCATAAGATCTATTCTGGGACGACTTGATCTGTCTTTAGAAAGAAAGTTGAAAAAATTGAAGTTTCCTTTGTGTAAAACTGCACTGCCTATGTGTTTAAAAGCTACTATTTGCATTTTATTGCATTCTTGTTTTCTATTAAAAACTTGTGTAAATCATAGCTTTTACTCAAATTTATTGTCTATGACGATAAAGTTTTTAATTTTCAATATTTTATTAGCCATATTTGTTTTATATAATTAAATAATTAGGCGTCAATTTGCACACTGGGTAACGCATGACGATAAACAAATTGTTGCTCACATGACACGCGCAGCAGAAATTTCAGTGCTACGAGAAAACTCTGTGGCTTTATAAATTTTCTCTGGTTAGTTTCAATATCTACATCAAGATGGCACATCAGTGCTCTAAATTTACGAAAACGTAGGATTTTCATTTCTAGCGGAAACGTTCCCCAAGCACATATTTGAATAACCCACCTACCGCCGCAACCGAGTTGGTTCCAAAGTGACATGGTGTTGAATTTTTTCGCTCATAGTTTAATAATCATTCCTTCCTAACGGCACGCAGCAAAGCCTACATTTTAGCATAAAAGTTAAAAAATTAGCATTTCACTTCTTCACTATATTAATTGTCGTGTCAAAACCTTGAAACTTTTCAAATATTCTCGACTATAACGCAAAAGAACATTTGGCTAACAAACTGTTATCTGAAAAACGCCCAACATTAAGAATAACCAGGTACGCTCATCAAGTTGACATAATTGCAAAAGTTTCAGATATACACCTGCTTTTTTGGTTTTCGTACTGCTCTACTGAAAACACTATATACTAGTCAATGTTCTTGATGTAGGGATGCCTTTGGGTTAGTGCACTTAAAAATCTAAACCCTCTTTCTATAATGTTTGTTTCCAACCGCGAAATTTTGTGATGTATACACCAATGTCGAGTGATTCTGCATTATTAACAGAATGAGAATATTACCCGCAGGCATCCGCGTTTACCTTTCCACATTCTCGACGCGACTAAAAGCGGATGACGCATAAATCTTTAAAGACGCATCTGTTATTACTGACAGTCCAAGCATTTCGACATTCAGGTCAAGTCATATGTTAAACCCGACATAAGTTGTTTCATTGCAAACACTATTGCCAAGCTAAAACATTGCGTTAGTCAAACAATGAGGTTAATCTATTGCCAAGCTAAAACAATGCAGTTAGGCTAACGATGAGGTTAATCTTAAGGCTTGGTTACCAATTTTTACCTGTCCAGCGTTCAGATTTTAATGAATTAGACAATAAACAGGCTGTATCAGGTAGTTGTATGTACGGCATGCGTCTACGCTGGCACTTAGGACCACTCGCTTGAACTGCACTCATTGTGCTGTATACCAGAACAGCTTGACTTGAATTTCAGCTTTTATTGTTTAATTATTCGATTTATTGCTATTTTATGTTATCGGTCGGTGTTACGTTTACTATGTTGCGTGTGGTTGCTTCTATTCGCCGGATATAAAAATTAAATACCCAACGGTAAAATCAATACGATACTTGTTTTAACTTTGGAAACATTTTTATAGTTTTAAAAACAGAACTATGTCAAATCAAAAACTTGCGAGCCCAAGCAGAGTCTGCAGTAGTACTACAACTGTAAAGTAATGGGTAGCAGTTCGAGCCACTAGAGACTTAATATCGTGCTTTGGAACTTCTGAGTCAATTGCCGACAATTATGGTGTGACCGGTTATTCGGATCTTTTATCGGTATAGAGCCATCCAGAATTAAAAAAATCAGTGCATCCGTTTATTTCTCCTTTAAAATTTTAAAAAGTCCGGTGAATATATGATGGATGCCTCAATTGTATTAGCAGAAAAATCAAACGTCTAGGAAACTTTGGCCAATATATTTCACAGGGGCATCCTTTTTTGCAAGGCGGAAAACTTATCACAAGATGTGCAGCCCAGCAACTCGCATATGACGGGTTTAATCCGCTGGTGAGGTGGGAAAAATCACAGGAAAAATTTGGGCTGGGAAAAGTGGAAAATTCAGACGCCTGATTCTTCAGTATTGGAACCACTTATGTGGGGAGCTTGGAGGGGCGGCAGCCCCTCCATCTTGTTTAGTGTACCTTCAAATCGCCGGGTGGTCCCGCAATTTGTCATAATAAACATGAATCATTGTGGCGGGAGGAAACTTTACCATTGTGGAGAGAAACTCCAAAAGGGCCGGAATTCTATATGTTTTAAATTTTTCACTTTTCCCATTTTCCAAACAAACCCTTTGCTTTACGTTTTCCCGACCAACGTAGGGAAAATCATAGGCGTTTTAAATTTTCTCCTTTTCTCGTTTTCAAAACAAAATCCACTTTCAAACTTTCACTACCTAACTAGGAAAATATACGTTTTAAATTTTCCACTTTTTTGTTTTTCAAACAAAACCAATGTTTCACATTTTCCCTACCAACCCAGGGATAATCTAATCATTTTAATTTTCCACTTTTCCCGTTTTAGAAAGACAAACTTTACACTACAGATCTTGTAAATTTTTCAGTTTTCCAAGCCAAACTTATGCTTGTGATATTTCCTACCAAATCAGCGAGTTCCTAGCTGTCATACAAGAGTGGCTGCGCTTCACTTCTTGTCATAAGTTTTCCACCTTGGCAGACAGCAAGTCTCAGTGCTATACATGGACCGAACCTTTCACTTCAATATCCCTTTTTCGTTTCTGTTTGTGTTAAATATTTTTATCACCTGGTGAACGCATGATATTGTGGAAATTGCATTCGTTTAGAATTTTAAAAGCATGTGCACTTTCAAACATCAACTACCTCCCATCTAAATACGGGGGGACGGCAAAAATGCACCGCCCGGTGCTACATTTTGTACCGTACAAATTTCGGTACTTGCACACTATTGTTAGAGTGATCATCCACTCTTGATACAACCAACTCCGCGGTCTCACAGGTTTATTGACCGTTTGTAAACGGAAGCAGAACAACTAACATAAGCATTATACAAGAAACATAGGCGCAACGTTTTTAATTAGGCGTCGCGTGATAAAATGCTCATTTTAGAGATGTCAAAACATCAACGTCTTGTTTGCTCGAGCGTGGATGTTGTTTTTACAACAAACTCAAAATTAAATCCACATTTGGAACACAATTCTCTAATTAAACGTATAGAACTTTGCACAGAAATAAATATTTTTCTTTCAAAATTTTAATAACTGAATCAAAACCCGTTTTCTACGATGGAGGCTTCGAACATCAACCATACCGGCATACGAGTTTGATGCCGGAGCTCAAGTCAGTTCTCTCTCAAATCGCGTAATGATTGTCATACACATTATATTGTGTACAAATTTTCATTTTTATCTCATAGAGAGGCTTCAACGTATTAGGAGGGCGGGGAGAGTTCGAAGTCAATGATTTTTAAAATTTACTTATAAGGTTACTTTAATATTCTTTGGTAACTGTGGGTCAACTTTGCCTTGTGAAAGCGAAATCTGATCAAATGATTTTAAGACCATGAGAATGTTGTGAATTCAATCTTTACTTAAATGGCGGATTCAATTTCGCGCACCCAGGCTTTGCCTGCCCATAAACACGTCATAATACCGAAATTTTGTATTAAGATTTTTAAGACTAAAGTCAAAGACTTCTGGATCTGCCACTGCTTTATTTGGTAGTTTGCAATATGCTGATTTACACTTTCTTTCTAAAAACCATATAGTTTCGTGTTTTCTAAATGTCAAAACATTTTTGTTTTCTTCGCCAAATTTTAACAGTTGTTCTTTGCTGCGCCGTAGCGTAATTAAAGCGCTGTTTGTTAAACAGTTTGTTATACCAACACTTTTTTTAAAAACTACTAAGAATAGTTCAAAAATGGTCATATCGTCTGCTGATTTGCCTTTTTATGTGCTTCGCAATGGCTTTGGTTATTAGCATTTAAGTTCATCTGGCAACGAAGTAAAACAATCCAAAGCGTAACATGCGTTTGACCACGAAGTTAGTTTTAGACTTGGGTCTGTTTAGTCACTGCGACGGATTGTGATGCTTGAATAAGCTTATATACTATTAACCCTACCCTGTGACTGACGCCTATTTCCAGATAAATTTGAAAGTTAAACGATTTTTAAGAAATTGCGTGTAAAATATTAAAGCATTTTTGGATCATAAATTTGAAATTTGCACGGAAAGCGGCCATCGATCAATAAAAATTATCGCTAACCGGTGTATTGTTAACGCATTTTTCAAGTTGTCTCATGAAGTTTTGTAAAAAATTTTGGCCAACGTAAAAAAACTGCGGCGGAACAGTATTATAAGCATATTCCTAAACCTAAGCCTAAGCCTAAACCTAAGCGTAAGAATGAGCATATTCCTAAGCCTAAAGCTAAGCCAAGCAAAAAATTGTCTAAAGCTTAAGCTTACTGTTTTTTAGTCCCACAGATAACCGTTCCGCCCCTGATCTTTACATGGGCCAAAAGTTGGGAGGAATATTTTTACACGAATCCTCTGAATACCCAACCCATCTGTAGGGTGAAAAAACACACTTTTCGAGTTTACTTTTCGTTTTAGTTTCATATAGAACAAACTCCAGATCAAAGTTTATTCATTACAGCACGTCAATAAAAACAAGTCTGCTGTTTATATATAATTCCTTAAGTAGTTAATTTTTCATCCCAAATTAATTAAGACAAAAATTATTTAAAACCGCATGATACCTCAAACCCGTTGCCAGCTCTGACTGCTGGAAGACCAAAACCATTCTAGGAGGGGCGTGTAGCTGAAACGATAAGCTTCCATCGTTGCTAAACATTTCTAGCACAATCAAAATCTTGCTAGAGGGGCTGAGCCCACCAACCCTTATAAATACGGGTTCGTGATACCTTACAATGGTTTTACCGTATACACGGTATACCTTTCTTGAACCATACGTTCTGCTGTATATATTGTGAAAAAATTTTCCGAACTTTTCGCTTTTCTCTCAGTCTTGTGAGCTAAAGCTTTACCTCGTTTAGCCGCCTACTGTCTGCAATGCTGATGTCACATTTAATTGGCATTCTTTGAATAGTATTCATTTCAAAATCCAAATGTTTATAAACGCAAGGAACATAAATCATGTATCGACATTAAATTTAACGCAAATGTGTAGCAGTTCAGGTTGTAAATGTTTGGAAAAGTTTAATGGAAGATCTTGTATCAAAATAAAAAGGGCTCGTTTTGGTATAGGAAATACTGTTTACCCATGTTGCATGCAGCAGTGGTGTAGTCCAGATTCATTTCGTAGCGGTATAACTATATTTCAAAGTTTTCTTGCAAGTTTGTGTACTGACTGAGGATAACTTAGTTTAGACTCTACAATCCAGCAGGTTATTCTGTCGCTGTAGCCTGTTAAGGCAGTCAAGCAGGAACGGGGTATGTCTGAATATAGTGGTATTAATGAGGCTTTAAATCCCCATTTACACTAATGTTTTACTTTGCAGTTTAAGTCGTTTATTGGGAAAACGAGTTGGCTTTTTGATTGCTTGGTGTGCTCTTTTTAGAGTTATATTAATCCTTGGGTGCCTGCTATACTTCGGATTTTTTATCGGTCTTGTTTTCACGTAATCCTCTTTACTAAGGAATTGCGCTTGCAAAAATGAATTCATTGCAAATTCATAGGTACTTCATGATTCTCAGTTTACCAATGAACACCCCGCTGAGGCGGTTCAAAAATTTCAGACGGGGAGACGGGCTGGCAATAGACCTTATCATTTTACAACCAAAAATTTTTAGCAGAGAAATTGTAAGGCAGAAATCAATTCATTTTATCGCAAAATAATTTCTTAGAACAAAAATTGTAAGGTTCTTATTGCAAAAATATTTCTGGGGTAAAATTGTATTTTTACAAAAAATTTTCTGAGGACAAAAATTGTAGGGTAGAGCGAGAGCTTACCATTTTATGGCCCCTCTGGATCCACTAGTAACACCCCACCCCGTGCCGCCGAGGTATAAACACTGCAAAGATCCAACGGGTTAAATAGCGGGTTTTCGGTGTCATACGACGTTTTACCTCCCCGGACAATTCCATCATCCCCCGGAGAACTCGTCGTAGAACAATTCATCTCCGCGGAGAGATCCTCCTACAATTATTCTTCTCGAAATAATTGAGGACAATTTCTCCAACCATGTCGCAGGACGACTTATCCCTCATGCAAAGATCTTGTTCATCACCATTTTTTCTCAACACGGAGAGCTTTGGTCAAATATATTTTCCTTGTCCTACTCGTAGGCGTATCTACGTTAAAATGTTGATAACAAACCAGACTCGCCGACATTTTAGCACGACCATCGTCATTGCGATTATAAATATTGAGGTGCAGTGTGCGCTTTGATTAAAAGTTTCTGCATATATTCACTAAAATCTGTACGCATAATATTTGAGAAATGGTTTCAAACATACCCAAACACTTTGGCCGTCTTGAAATAAGAGTTGATATTTATGCTAAAAATATAATTTTGACTAACGCTAAAAAGCGGTCAACTATTGTACAAAACACTATGTAACCCCATATGTGTTGTTACAACAGTATAATTTTGTATTTGGACTCATAACAATTTTGATTCAATAGTTAATAGATGAAAATTGGCTAGTAAACTCGTTTTCTACAATTTTAACTCAAACTTAGCCAACTGTGATTGGAGTAGGTTCGTCGAGCTGGGCTGTAATTTTAAATTACGTTTACAGTTACTTCCTTTTACGTGATTACGCCGTCGATCTGTATTATAAAAGAAATTTGGTTTTACTGCTATGTTTTTACATCGAGAACAAATTATGTTTATCACAAAAAAATAACATATGCCATTCGAATAGCTTATCAAACTTTATCGAATTGGAATTCAATCCTTCCATTAAAATTAATTACGCCTCAGCCGGGATGCAAACCAGTGAGTTCAATCCGTATTACCTTTAAAGCTTGGTTACTCATATTGACTGGACCTGAAAATTAGTTATCAAATATTAATATATTCCGTGCACGAAATTTGTGCCTCATAAATTTGCTTCTTGAATATAAAAGATTTATGTTTTAAACATTTGAGGCACAGATCTCTGTGCTTCTTAAGACTATTAACGTCTTTCAAAATTATTGATCTTGTCAATTTAATAATGTAACAGTCTGGATGTTTCAAGTCAATTTTTATGTGCATAACAGTAAAAAACTTTTACTTATACAAATTAGCACTGACACGCCGTCTGAAGCAATTCAAATACATCTATACAATTATTATGAGAGGCTCAATCACGCAAATTTTTAAATGGCAAAAAATGATTGAGCAGTCTGGTATTTATATTAATAATCACGACGATAATAAATGTTGGTGTAGTTGGTTAAATCGTTTGCTTACAAGTAGACTTAAAACATCATTATTTGTTTTTAGTTTTCTTATTAATAGACACGATTATAAACATGGTAGTAGTACTTGCCAGCGCCTTATTCATATTTTTCAAAGATTATCAAACCAGTAAAATTTGTTTTACCACTTGTCAAATATATGGCAAATTGTGTAGAGTTTTTCTGGTTGGAATTTAAAGTATGGCTTCTGTACACTGTTCTTCCTGCGCGCTTAGGTTTAGGGTCAAGTTTAGATTTTGAAAAAGTGCATAGTAAGCCTTTACCTAAACCTAAATGACTTAAACTTAATAAATGTGGAAAAAGTTATTTTAAGTCTGTGCTAATTTTACAAAATAGTTAAAGTTGGCTTTAGTACACATACGTCTCACAGGTTTAGGCCTAGGCTAAGCCTTAGCTATTGGGAAAGACTTACCTAAGCGTAAACCATTATTTAACCATAAAACCGTAACCACAGATGTCGGGTAAAGGTTACAAGAACCTTAGTTTTATTTAGATTTATATTGCGCAGGTATGAAATAGGTAGCTATAATCGTGTTCATGTTTTAGTATTGAATCAAGCTGATTTGCTTATGCAAAAGAAAGTAAAATTCAATTCATTGAATTTCAATTAATTTGTTCTTTTACTACCTTACAGAAGTGCTCTGACTCAATCTATAACTGAAAAATTAAGCAGGGCTACAACAAATGACGCTTCCTCCTCGTTTTCTTTCAACTTTCTAGATGCGGCGTTCCGTGAAAATTCATTGACCACATCAAGTAACAAATCAGGTTAACAGTCACTGAAATCAAAGTAAAAATTAATTCATGCGAGTAGATCAACTTTAGAAACCAATTTCCCAATAGAAGCCCGGTCGTTGCGTGTTTATGATTCGCAGCAGGTGTAATAGCAAAATTAGTACGTGATACCCACGTTACATTATACGTCTAAAATCTAAATACCGTGCAAGGTGAATTGAATTAAAGGGGTAAAAAAAATTTAAACATAGAATTCTTTTAATGATTGTATAAGGAGTTTAGTATTTAGACAGGTATACAGCGGTGCAGAATCCTGTTGAAGACGCGTGCGTTCCTCGGTCTTACCTCTTTGCAATTATTTTTCTGATATGTTTAAGCCGAAATGTAATGGCAGAAAAAACTACAAACCCGATACAGCGGAACAATTGTGACTCGCAACTTTTCACAAATCACGGCAGCTAAATGAGAATGCAAACCAATTTTTGAGATGCCGTGTGTCAACCTTGTCGGTTCATTTTCGGCGCATGTACGTAAAGAGTGGCGGATACAGAAATTGTTGACAAATGGGACCTATATATAATATATAGCGAAAGTGACCTCAAGAGTAGATAGAGCAAAAAGCTAAACATAAATTCAAGTCGATAGTAAAAATTTGTAAAATAAGAAGCTTAGTGTTTTTATAAAAAGTTTTCTAACTCCGGGGAAAGCAACGGCCCCCTTTGTGAAACTAACCGCTTTGTTTGCTTAAACTCGTTTGCAATCGTTTTACATGGTTACAAACAAACAACGGCGCATCGAAGGCCATAAACAACTAAATTGATTTTAGGGTCGTCCGGATGGTTTTTTCAGGCGAGTATCTACTATTTCATTTCGGGAGGGTAAACCTTATGCTAAAAACTTTGTGACCTCTAAAATTCTCATGATTATTCTAAATCTTGTTCTACGTTCTTTGTGTTGTTTCTCAAAAGATTTCGAAACGGTCTATATCCGTTTCATCCCTCCCAGAGTGTGTACGCTCAATTTGGGGTTTTTCGATGTCTTTGTTCCGAGAAACACATGACTGCTTTCTTGAATATGTTTGGCTTTTACAAGAGATATGTTGTACATTTTTTCTTATTTAAAAATTGGACTCTAACATTTTATGGCACCACCGGCATTTAACCATGAGGATCCACGTTTTATTTTGCCAGTTTCAACACTAATCCCACCTTTGTGGTTAAACTGCAACTTCAAAGATTATATTTTTTATATTGGCTTCATCCGTTTCACGAGAGGGTCGCAATTATTGGTGAACTCGATCAGTTCTAACCAATGAAAATATTGGCAGTAATTTAGGCTCTTTTTAGTTGAAGCATGCATATTTTCGTATTAGTACTAAATGTGCTAATATTTTGAAAATATACTAGTGTTTGTCGAGCAAAAGATTTGCGTTGTTGAAGAAGCTCAGCGCTTATGTAACAGGCTCTCATGCCGTTTCAAACGCGTTTAAATACATCGGAGTACGCGCATTCATCAGATACATTTTGTTTATCTACACATTTATTATTCAACGCTAAATTTAAAAACGTTTTGCAACCAATACCATTCTGATAAGATGTATTTCGCTACCCAGGACGTATCTTTACGCAATTGTGAATTCGATTTTTGCTGCTTAGGCTGACCCTAAGTGGAATTATTTCTGATCAATTCAAATCCGATCGTATTATTGATATTGAACAGTTTCCAAATAAAAATAGACTTTGAATTTAACCACTAACAGCCAAAGTTTGCTTGCTCTGTTCTGATTGGCTGTAACGTTTTGCACAAAAAACACCAATACTCGTAAAATATGCACGCAGAATGTTGAAATGACCTGTTCGCCAAAAAATATTTTTGCTGACAATATTGAATTAAAGCTTCGCCAGACACTGAAGGTATTATTCTATATCAAATTGCATTACCACATGCTCGAAATAATCCTGCAATTAAGACTGCGAAGTGCGTTTTTTGCACTTTTCACTCAGTGTTTTCTGCATCAGAAAATCCAGGATCCGTCGTTGTTTCCTATCGAAATTTGGTAAATTAGTCTTGCTGATGCTGGCAAAAACTTTTTGGTTTAGTCAGTTGTTTTTAAAAAATGTTTAACATTTTAAAGGTTCTTTACCGAGTGGTACCATGAACAGTGAATCTGCCAAAGCATATAAACTTCAATTTAAAAATTTTTTAGTATTAATCGAGCTACTCGAGCAGGACGCGTGATGCGTTCGCATACGATTCTGCATAAAAACCTCTTGGGACAAGGGATCAAGTTTTTTATTAAATTCTATTAACACGTCGAATATATTTGGTAACTCAAAAATTTGCCAATATTTAGCACAGCGAGTTTTATTGTTTTTCCTCTGAGTATCTAGACGGTATTGCAAATAATAAGTCTTAAAGTGTATTCGAAGTGCTCTTTTGGGCTTTGAAAGGTTGATTTAGACAATAATTAAAGTTTTAATTTGAATAAACCCTAAAATAAATTGCAGCACTAAAATACATTTATAAAAGCGATTTTATTGTATCGCATGTGTCACGAGAAGCGGTTGCGCTAGATATATGCGGCAAGGCTTCACCTACTAGGGACAGACAAGGCTATGTTGCTTGTAGACATCTTCGCCCGACGGGCTAAAATAATTGTCTGTCAATAGTATTAAAAGAATTTTCCGTAAGTAATTTTTTCTGCCCAAGCAAGAAATCTTCTAGTCCGTTCTGTTAGCAATTCATGGTTACAAGACTGACGATTTTATAGCACTCAATTCATGCAGTTTAATTTTCAGTACAACTAATGGCAATATCAAACTACTACACTGAAGCATATGTGTGTTTTATTCAACAGTACGTCGTTTTACTATCCGTTTTGAATATCAAATTACTGTTTGTTTTCTTCTAAATGACAGATATTGAGTGTTTTGAGCATATCGTTTTGTGTCAACGCCATCGCGCCAATTTGTCCGCGTTCCGTGGTACAAATATTAAAAATAGATTATTGAAAAACACATCGCTTTTGGTTTAGAATTGAAAAATTGCCGAACGCTTGCTGCATTTGATACTCATTCGGTACACCGGGCGGTGAGAACCATTGTCAATTATTACCCCACATTGTTAGCTGTGTCCTCGTTCCGGCAGGACAATAATCGAGTAAAAATGTAGGTAAGGCGTTTGAACGCAGTTGAGCACTTGGATTGATGTGATCAGCAGGAAAAATCGACTAAAATCTTCATCCATTATAGATATTTATATATGCATATTATGTATATACAGTTTGTTAATCGCTGATGATGATTAAATAGCGCAAAAACTCGACTTGACAAATCACAATGTGGTTTGAAAAAGGTGTGCATCCTCTGGCCGCCAATCTCGAGTTACGTCGTTGTTTTAAAGTGCAAATATAGCGAACACAGTCCCTGATAAACACATATGGCAAAGCTGTTCCCGCTAGCTATGTCAATGCAACCGCACCAATTTGCCACGACATAGTTAGTCGAAAAGAAGGCAAAATGGTAACCCAGAGTATAAAAAATATTTATTAAACACTTATCAGACAAATGATTCGTTTATTCAATCTCAAACGGTGGATATTGTTTTATTCTGAGAATAATTTGAAATCGAAAATTGTCTCTAAGACCAATTGCTATGTTCGTTAGTTTAAAATTGGGTTTTTCATTCGTATTGCAAGCTAATACAGTTTTTTTTGCGAATAAAGGTAAAATCAATAACAAAAATCGAAGATCTGCAAAGATATTTGTCGGAGGTGAGAAATACTTATAGGTCTTCTGAACAACAATAGAGACGAAGTGATTTTGGCGGTCAAGTCAAAATATTTTAAGGTTTTAGTTTTGGCAAATATTGAGATGAAAAGCTTGGAATTGATGTTTAAAATTATAGGCATCTATGAAAATTGTTGAGAATTTGGCTAAACAGGGCGAAAAAATTGACGCAATGTTGCATGCAGATTGTTTATTTGAAACTTGAGCATTTGAGTAAATTGAATTGCTACGAGATAAGTATATCCAGTTTACCTGATTTTGCTTCAGTGTTGATATTAACGCAAAATCGGATTGAAATTTTTTATCCGCTTCGGGATCCCCTCTCATTACGCACCTCCTTATTCGGGTTACTACAGTAGTCAGCTGGCTTTGCGCCATGCGCAAACGTTTGCCAATGCACAACATTCTGCATGCAAATTTTGCTTTCACAGAACAATCACGTTACTGTTCTAAGAAAATATTGTAAGAAAAGCAATGCTGGAACGTTGTCCAAAATTCGTATGTAAGGTATTTTAGTATTAGTTATATAGATTTAATTTTATACATAGATCGTCAAATTAATTACCTATTAACTGTTAAACGTTGGAATCACACGAAATGGGCAATGTCTGTCTGCGGCGAAAATCAGTCTCAACAAACGAACACATCATTGTGACGCCGAGCGACTCTCACAGTTTGAAAAATTCGCCTCAAAAATCTTCAACAATTATCAGCAAAACACATGATCTAGCAAGCGGTGACAGTTTCGGATTAAACGCAACTGTAGATTATCACATAGCCTCCTCCGTTGAAGATAGGTCAACTTCATCAAGATCTAACTCAGCGGCACCGGCAACATATTACGATCATTCAAACAACGTGAAATCAACTTGTGCCTCCAAAAATCGCCAATCCGAACCTGGAAACGGCCGACCCAGAAAACACAAATTTGCCGATAAACTATCAACTGGTCTATCATTTAAGACAACTCAAAGGGCATCAGACACTGTCAACAAATCACGAAACAACCAAGGAGCCGGGGGTCCAACACGACTGCTAGCTCAACAGTCTCGTGTACGACAAGCACAACGCCGCCATACAAGGCCACCTGCTGGAACCGCTCAGGGCGCGACTTATCATCATTTAGGACTAGCAATGATGCAAGCTGGAATGTTTGCAGGTGATTTTGCCCGTCTTAATGCGTCTACGGACGTTACAATGAAATCAGCCATGCCTGGATTTAGCTTAAGGGCATCAGCAGAAACAAGCGCAAGCAATTATGCGTTGCATTCTGGTGTTCGAGGTGCCGCACCTCATTGATAGCGTTATATATAATGAAAGCAACTGTGGCACTTTTCCAGCTTATTCCACCTTTATTGACCTGAAAAGACTGACATTTAAGAACATATGTAGTGTGCTGAAGTGTGAAGATTGGTGCGAAATGCAAACTTAACGTTCAAGAAGCAACTCATGAATGTCCCTAATTTCGTAAATTTTGTAACCAAAATCTTCACATTTTGCCTGGAGTTTGACGCTTGAAAGATTTGTCTGTTAAATGTTTACGGGACAAATGGCAGAATATTATGTTGCAGCGGTCAACCTCTTAGACATGTAATATTCTTAATTGCCACTTCAAGCCAAACTTAAAGTCCTGCAGTTTAAAACAATGCAACAGCGCTTGTTTTGCATGATCCTGAAATAAAGACTTACAAAACGTGAGCTTGAGATACTTACTACATATTGTAACATAGCTGCTCTATCCAAATTGATGTTTCCTAAAATGAAGGTTAAGCCTAAGCCTAAGCTTAAGTTTGGAGCGAAACCTACGCCTTAGCCTAAGCATAAGCCTCAGCCCTATCTTAAGCCTAGACCTAAAGATTTAAATTGAATAAATGTACATTAAATATTAATGCGCTACACTTATCCCCAAGCAAAAGCCTCAGTCTTAGCTTATTAGCGTAGACGTAAAGATTTAAATTAAATAGATGTATACTCATATATAAATGTGCTGACCAAGAATTTGATAGTACTTTGCATCCTTGTTGCCATTGCCAGCTTTAGGTTAACAAAATTTTGTCAAAACACAATTGTGCGCTGCCATAATAGTAAGTAGCTGATAAAGGTTTTGTTTGATCCCTTTGTTTGATCCCAGGTCTTGGTTATACTTTCATCGATCCTAAGTTTGCCAAAATACTCGAATTTAATAAAATTCGCCATCCTTGGGTTTAATACTGCCTTCGAAATCAAGCTTCAACAAAAGTTTTTAATATATCAATGAATGGGCCCATGTAAAGATGAGGGGCGGAACGTTTTTCTGTTGACCGCAGTGGAATAAGCTTAAGTTTTAGAATATTTTTAGCTAAGGCTTAGGTTTAGTCTTAGGCTTATGTATAAGCTCATTCTTACGCTTAGGATTAGGATTAGTCTTAGGAATATGCTAATACTTATTACATTTCCGTCCTTGATCTATAGGTACATTGGGCCAATTATATTGTTGCACACCGTTTTAATGCCGTATATAGTCGAATGGGCCGTCGATTGATGTATCGTAAGCTTTTGGAACATCTACACGCTTTTGTTGTAATCAAATGCCATAAACCTAAATACAATAATTGAATTAGTGAGCACTAAAAATTTGGGTCCAAATAATGATCCGAGGCGGAACGTTTTTTTTGGGATTGTAAGAGTCAGTTTAAGCTTTAGACTAATTGTTTGTTTAGTCGTAGGCTTAGGCTCAGTCTTAGGCTTATTGGTATAAGCGTGTTCGTACGACTTGGCTTTGGCTTAGGCTTAAGAATATGCTTATACCGTTGTTACGGCCCTCTTCTGTACATTGGCTAAAAATTGAAAAGCTTTGCTTCATGATATTAATTATCAGTAACGAAGGGTGGCGTAGGGCGGGTTAAAAATAAATAGCAGTCCGTAACCGAATAACGTGGGGTACCCTCTAATGAGGCCTAATAAATGTCAGTCCCCCTCTCTTATTCGGGTCACTACAGTATCCAAGATCGATGTTATATAGATTCTAAAAATTTGACTATTGATTGGGATTAATACTCGACGTAACACAGTTGGACATTGGACTACGAAGAAACATATTTGGCGTTTACAACACCAAGTCTCTGATTGGAACCGCAAAACCCACTAGAATTTGTACGAGTAACTGGCGCTAAAAGGGTTACTCAAAGCCATCCTGGCAAACAATGACAACGCAAACGATCATCGAACAAAAGCATTGCTAACTCGCGTTAATCAACTGTTGGTAAACATTGGGTGCCGTTGCGCAAAGTCCCTTTAATAATTGTTCGGGAACAGTCTTGGGTTTTCAAAATTTGTGTCGAATTTAGAACGAAATGCCCAATAATTCTATAAACATTCTATGTGTGATGCAGCGTGCTGCAGATTCTCGAACTAAGAACTGGTATACTGCAGTCGTGCAACAAAAACGATATTTGCTGTAGTTTTGCAGACAATACAAAGTCAACGTTAACCTTTTCAGACATTGTTTAGTTTTGCGTACAAGAAGTTTGTCATGCCAGGACTTGATTTTCTGACTCATGGGTGGGGGGCGTTTACCATTACTCTTCAGTTATAAGTATTTCAAGTGTACTCTATGGTCTTGCGAAGATTTTGCACTGTGCATGCACGTAGTAATTGTTAAACATTGTGCACTGTGTGTTAATTCACTTAAACATATTGTTTTGAAGTTGCTCACAATGAGAATCTGGGTTAAAACAGCAATTGAAATTTTTTCCATTAGTCAGAACTTGTTTTTTGTATAAACCCTTTCTCACATGAATATATATTTAGTGTTAGGTTTCAAGCCAAAACTCAAATCGCAATCTACGGGGGGAGTTGTTTATCAATTATGAAAGTTAATGTCTACATCGATGTAGAAAACCATGTAGTCTGTTCAATTCGACTGAGATACAAAACAGCACTGCCCGAACGACCTTTTTTCCGGGCGACCTTTTGTCCGGACGATCTTTTGTTCGGACGACCTTTTGTTCGGACGACCTTTTATCCAGGCGGGCTTTTGTTCGGACGGCTTTTTGTGCAGACGGCCTTTTGTCCAGACGACTTTTTATCCGGCGGACACATACATATATGCAACATGCTAAATATATAAATGATACACGGACCTGAGAACATTTAATACAAAGTGGTTTTTTAACAGAGGCGGGGATCCGAACAAAAAGGAAGTATATTTGTAACATTCACGTAATCAGTATAACGTGAATGACCCATTACCATCAAAACTCAGCTAAAGGAGCTTGACGCTCTAGCTGCGCGAGGTTCTCATGTCTTGTGGAGATTTTGCAATGTGCATGCATACTCGTACTGTATGTTAAACACTGCGCATTGTGCGTTAATTCACTTGCATGGATTTCCGAAAAACTTACTCAGTCTACAACTGTAGTGAGAAAAGGTTATAACAGCTAACATTATGACCAATAACAGAAATAATGTTGAAATTCGTATTAGTTAGTCTCAATGTTTAAGATTTAAAGACAGAACAATATAACTTTTATTAGCCGTGCGAACTATTAATTAAAATTATGGTATAAACCGGTCAATGTTACGCTTATGACCGTCCTATTGTTTCTAGACAGCAATGTATCACTAAGAGTATACACAGCAAATATAATTCGGACAGTGGAGACACTTGGAGAGAAGTGTACTTAAATTTCTGCATTTTTGCTGTCTCCCATACACGAAAAACCTGGTATTTGTACAGAATTTTTTCCAACCGTTGTATAGTTAAAATTGAAAAACTATAGACGGCTTGCTCTAAATGGAAATTTAATTCCAGTTACAAATTGTATACTGAAAGTTAAGTTTAACATACCTCACATCATTTACGCATTATTACGAACAACTATAAAAATAAAATGTATAAATCAGGCATCAATCTTTCTAAAACAAAACCGACAATTGCAGAGTACAACCGGAGGTCTGCCTTCGGCTCCTGCTACGGCAGAAAATCGACCTCAGGCTCCGGTGGAATTTTTGCCGGAGGTTCCGGCAATTTCGGTAGTGAAATTTTGCAAAGTTTTACAAAATGCACATGTTTGGCGCGTTTAGTTTTAACCACTTCCCATTTTCCAAACAAAGCCTAGGCTTCTGATTTTCCCTACCAACTCAGGGAAATGCGAAAATCTAGGATTTTAACTTTCCACTTTTCACGTTTTCCGAACAAAACCACTTTTCTCGCTTTCCGAACTTCTCTTACTCCTCTAACTTTCCCTACCAACCAAAACAAATGATATAAAAACTACGTTTAAATTTTCACTTTTTCACTTTTTCTGTTTTCCGAGCCGAACCACACATCCCAATTTTCCGACCAAACCAACCACAATGTTCCTTCCCTACCAGACGTTGAGAAGCCTTACGTTTAACTTTTCCACTTTCTCATTTTCTGCACCTTGCCTACACTTCTATAAAATTTCCTAACAAACAGAAAGGAATTATTTACCTAGGTACGTTTAAATTTTCCGCTTTTTCAGTTTTCCGAGCCGAACCACCCATTCCAATATTCCAGCCAAATCAACCAACGTGTTCCTTCCCAAGCAGACCTAGAGAAATCCTATACATTTAACTTTTTCAATTTTCCAGTTTTCCGAACCTCCCGTGCACCTCTCATTTTCCCACCAAACATGGGAACACCTAGGCGTTTGAATTTTTCAGTTTTCCCAGCCACAATCTGGACGTCATACAGGAGTGGCTGCGCTGCACTCCTGGTCATAAGCTTTCCACCGTATGAAACTGGAAACCCCGTGTTATAGATTGGCCGAAAATCTTAAAAATTTCGATTCATCCGCCATTTTTTCTTTATTTTTTGAAAAATCAGTGAAGATATGCACGCCTTTTAAAGCCTGTTTTCGTTTCCGTTATTTTAATCAATATCCGTTTCGTTTCCGTTTCCGTTATTTTTACTATCCGTTTACTCTGTGGACAGTGCGGACAATTGGGACAGAGGGCGCAGCCGTTTTCGCTCGGGATTTTGGGAAATAGGGATTTTAGGAAATTGGGATTTTGGAAAATTCCGCGGATATATATCGATACTTCCCGGAAATTGCGATTTGGAGTGCAGCCCTTTCCGCTCAAAATTTCGCTCGTATCCTGCTTACTGCTTAGCGACATTTGAAATTGGGGGTCAGGTGGGAGAATGAGAAGTAAAAAATCTGACCCACACACAAAGTTTACTCAACCTTTCTGTTTCGGAGAGCGTTTGTACCGTACAACAGCGGTAAATGAACTGAACGTTGCCCCACCCCCACATTTCACTTGTGTTAAAGGAAGGTAATATGTGCCTATATTTCTATTTGGCTGCCTATTTTGCTGTGCATTTGTAAATCAGAAAACTTGTATGTTATCTCCTGGTTAACTGCTGTTTTGAAGCAATGGAGCGACCGTGTCGTAGAGAGCCTATCTATACAATACATATGGCTTTATCGATTTGCATCTATAATAAAATGATGTCTTAAAGCTTATAATCACTAAGCTAGGTTAGCGTGAGTAGTTAATACTTTTTGCATCGATAGCATTTTGGAAAATATTTATATGTTGTTTTGTTCTCCGAAAAGAAATTGAAACAATAAAACTACTAAACCTGCCTGACATTGTTAAATTTACCACTCAAGGTTACGTCGGAAACGGGCCGCCAAATTTATATCAGGCCACGGAAAGTCGCTAAGGCAAGAACTTACTTGTATTTTTTTTACAATACCAAGGACAAACGTATGCATGTGCGGGCATGGCATACCTTTTCCATTTTCATCGTAACAAATCTGCCCTTTCGACCTATTATCTGTTGGGTACTGTATTTCACATCATGTTACTTTCGTGTAAGCATGTGAGACATGGTTGTCCGTTATGTGCACATGCAATATACTGCAGTGCATTGTATGCATGCTAGCTGGCAGCATACGGTCGACACATTGTCGACGAAAAATGCAGTTATAAAGGCGGGCTACGTGGCGCAGTGGCAGAGCGTTCGCTTAACTATTCGTAGGCTGAGAGTTCGATCTTCGCGCCGAAGGCTCGCTTTTCCAGCTGCTTAGTAGAAAGATCTGAAGTCCCGGTCCCTATCTAGACTGACATGGGGGCTATGCCGTGAGTGCAATGATAAACTGCCGCGCTATTAACACAGTATCCAGTCGAACATAGGATGGACGGTCAAGGGACGACCTTGTTGAAAATAAGGGCATGTAAGCATGTGAGACATGCTTGTCCGTTATGTGCACATGCAATATAGTGCAATGCACTGTATGTATGTTGCTTTCACAATACGGTCGAAACATAGTCGACGAAAAATACAGTTGAAGGGGCGCACTGCGTGGCGCAGTGGTAGAGTATTCGCTTAAGGATCCGTAGGCTGAGAGTTCGATCCCCACTCCGGAAGCTCACTTTTCCAGCTGTTTAGTAGAAAGATCTGAAGTCCCCGGTCCCTACAGAAGACTGACATTTCGCACTCAGCTAAGGTGAAATCTGCCGCACATTAGCATTTGCCAGCACAGGAAGGGCGTCATGGTGTTTGTGCACTGTGTAGGTATTGCACTGCGTTGCAACATTGTGGGCGGCATAATTTTAAATACTTATAGCAGTATTGCAACTGCACAAATATTACCAGTGCGTATGCTTGCGAACGCCGATATATAACAGTTTTATTTATAATACAGGAACACATTGTCCAAAATATTACACTATAAAAGCGGTGTGTAATACTTAGTACAATCACGTTCCGTCTTGTCACGGTTCTTATAAGAGTTTTGCGTCAGTATGGCATTACTTTTCATAGATCTTCTGTGCTCACATTTTCGATGAACGGTAGTGATGTGCCGATACCCGAATTTTTTGTTGATACATATGCCCGTTCTATTTCATATTTTGCTGTTGCCGAAACAATTTTGTGTTCATGATGTTTGGAGAACCATTACGATTACTACAGTGCATAATCATACACCCATAGACAAAAAGCATAGGAAGCATAGACGACTATTGAATTACGAGAGCTGTTCATTTCATCCAATTTTTGTTCAAACACAAATGCAGGAGATATCAGATTTCATGGTTAGGCGCTCTGCTATATGCCAGTAAATGATATTCAAAGCAGAAGCTATCCAACTTACTGTTCAGTGCGAAGAGTATCAGCAATAAATCTGCAATTTTTACCAGTGCCGAATACTGCCAGTTACTTTCGATGCCGATACTCTCGCAAAGTGCCGTTTTTACTTATGCAGATTAATTATTTACACATCTATATATAGTAAGGCCTTGGAGTCGTTAAGTTCATTCAAAAACAAACCTCATTTCTTAGTTTAGGGTTCTCATTTTATTATCAGTATATACTTTGATCATTCCGCCGCTAAAATAGTCGCTCAATATCTATATTGAAATGGCTGATAAGTTCGCTGGTCTTTACAAACTTGAATCGAACGATAACTTCGATGAGTATATGAAGAAAATTGGTTAGCGTTATTTTTATAAATAAGTTAATTTAATTGGTTGTTCGCAAGAAAATTCTTAAACTACATTTAAATTTAAAATAACAGCTGTTTGGGCTGGGCCCCAACATGGTGGCTGTGGCCAACACGTTAGTTGCCGGGGCATAGCATGGGCCAGTTTTTATATACAGTCCTAGTTGACTCGTATGAATAACAATCCTGTTGCACTCGGGTCTCGTTTCAAAAATATGCAAATTTAAATTACTGGAAACATCAATTTTCAACACGCAATAGTTACATTTAATAATCGTATGAAACTCGCGAGCGAAACGAGAGAATGACTAAACGTATTTTTTGTGTTAAAATGCTAAAACTGAGGCTAAGAAATAAATGAAATTTTCAAAGGGTGTTATATCCAACCTATATACATACTCCCGACTGTCCACCTTTGTATATATAAAGGAAAGATAGAAGAAAAACAATGAATAACTATTCATTCATCAATTACAATATATTTTTGAAACTGTGTTGGCCACCATATATACGTTAGAGATGTCCCGGGGCCTGGGCCGGAGTGTGTCAGAGCCGGGGCCACACGGACCATGGACGGTACAGAAAACAATGTCCCGATGCACATTTTAGCCAGAATCCGAACCAAGCACAGTAAGTTTATCACATTACCATAGGCAAAATGTCGCGTGACGCGATATGGCAAAACAAATGCATTAAACACTAACTTCACAACATGCGAGTATTAACAAAATGTCGCGTGACGCGATATGTTGGAAACGATATCGCAGTTTCACCCAGGTACATTCATACGCAAAGGTACATAAAAATGGAAATTTAGCATTCTTTGCTGAATCCGGACATGGTAAAATCATGGCCCGGGACATCTAATATACGTATTCCGTAAATCGTATATACGTATATAGCTTATTTTGATCGTTACGTATCTTTACGTGTTCCTGGCTTCAGTGAAAATCACGGCTTCGAACTAAACTCCACATCTTATAGTGTAACTGCATAAGTAGTATCGTTTACCTGCTTTCAACAGTATACATTATGATTTTAATAGTTTGTTGCTTTTATGACTGCATAAGACAATGTTCTCTATTTAACATGCAAACAATGAATTACATACACAAAAATCCTATTAGATTGTACTGCCTGTATCTGGAGCAAATTCTGGCTTTTTAAAAATTAGTCAATATTTCGCTACTACTGTGGTCATTGGTTTCAGGTGTCAACTTTGCTCTGCGTAAACTGGCGTTAGCCACGAATAATAACATTGAGTTTATTGTCGACGGTGATAATCTTACTATCAAAACAACAAGCACCGTGCGTAATTCAGAGGTAAAATGCAAACTGAACGAACAGTTCGAGGAGACAACTATGGATGGTCGAAAGTGTAACGTAAGTTAGATTTTTTGTGGTAGTTTAAGCTGCTGGGAGCATTTTTGGAATGTTCAGCACCAGCTTTATTACTTCACTCGTGCGTGTCGGTTGCATATGTCATGTGCGATTGCTGTTTTTGTTGCATTTTTCCATGGAATTCAGACAATGTAGCAGTGTAATGATTTGGATACTTTATATGTATGCTATGTCAAACACAGTGCGCAACCAGATTTCAAAACACGCGAAACTGGTATATATTACCTGAACGTGAAAAAATATATACCGGATATGCTATAGAACTAGTAGAAACGAATTGTTAATACCGAACTTTATACCGGAACCGAATTGCAGAAATATATGCCGGATTTGATTTCGGAAACTGCAATTGTTGTCCCCACGCCTGGGCTGGCAGGATGGTTTTTATTTACGTTTTTGTTAATGGTTGGTTGTGGAAAGTGCATTGTTTTTACCGTTCATATACTGTGAATGTGAATGTATTTAACTTGCAACACATGCATAACAACATGATAAACCGCTGGTGTAGTCTTATTTTTGGTTCTGTGGTGCAAAAGAAATATTTTATTTAGTTTCGATAACGTAAGCAGGGCAGTGCGTACCTATATACAATGTTAACATATAGTTAATATTTATTTATTCTGTTTACTTGCACACTCTTTAAACTTCAACACAAGATAAGAAGTTTATTTGTATTGCGTGCATTGAAGTGTTTCTGTTAGTGATATTCAGCGAAGTAGCTTTAGCATAGAAACTTATGCTTAACCTCTGGACTAGGCTTAATATAACGTAGGCGTTTTTCGTTTTTGTTTTACTGACTAACTGGCAGCAAATCTGATTTTCAAGAATCTAAAGTTTTTGCTGTCTTAAATTGATGCTGAATGAATGTTGATAACCAGTAACTACTTTAGTTATCGAAACTCAATGAAGAATGATTTAACTACGGGTCGCGCTATACTTTTGATGACGTGCGGCGCCGTCCGTCACCCGCACGGTTCCGTCCGGCGCCGTCTGTTACCTGTACGGCGCCGTCCGTCACCGTGCGATATCGTACGCAAATAACTCACGTACGATAACGTATGGTGACGGACAGTAACGGACGTCAAGTATAGCGTGACCCTTATTGTTTAGAGTGCTGTTTTTTCATATTATGGTTACAAACATTGGATATTTTGACCTGTAAGTAATTAATTGACAAACTGATACACACAATGGATTTTAGTTATAGAAAGTTTAACATAAGGTTCAAGTGTTGTAACACCTACTATAATAGCTCAATGTTGAGAAGCTGCTTTGTAGTGTTTGTTCTAATGTGAGTTTATTACGTTTCAGACCACGTTCTTTGTTGAAGACGGAAAATTGGTGCAGCGTCAAATAGCTTCCAAGGCAGGAGAAAAGAATTCAGACATTATCCGTGAACTTGATGACAAGAATAACATTGTAGTTGTAAGTTTTGTTTAGTTTTGATTTCTTAGCAAAAAGAAATTTATATAGTAAATGGATTTATTGTTTGACCGAATCAGTTTTTCAGCACAAATTCGTCTTACGTGTTGGTTTAGTAATATAAGTTCACACGACTTTTTACAGCGTAGCTCCCACTAAAGTTTTCAGGAAGTTTAGGAATAAGTTATGGTCAAGGTCCTGTGTTTGTTACTGATGCAACACAGGGATAGTTTTCTCTGTAAAAGACCGAAGTCGAGACTAAAATGTCTCGGTGTCGACTATTTTCTTATGGTAACTGAAACAGATTTTTCAATCAGATGAAAGCTGAGACTTCCCGATCCGGAGAGCAAGATCAGCATCCTTAATGCCACGAAAGAGATTGATTTACCTCCCGTTACCAAACTATCTACAGATAAAGTACCCAATATTTTAGCGATGTATCTGTGAAGACGTCGAAGCCAAACGGTATTACGTTCGCCAATGAATGCGTGAAGCTGATCTACTTGCCTTACTATCCGGGTTTAGCAATACGATTTTAGTTGTTTTTCTGTTTTTAATGAGTTGAACTTGCTTATATACATATACTTTTGTAGTCAATAAACCGCCATTTTTATACAAAGCATGTGTTTGCAGCTAGCTTCCAATGGATGCATATGCATAAAGTGACCACGCATGTGATTTTTAATAAATTTATGACCGTTACAGTGCATGTTTACACTGATTATGATAAGAGAAGAGGTGTTGGTGATTAAACAGAAATGAAAAAGCGTTTTGGAAACTCAAAATTGTCCAAAAGTTTTTATTCAGTGCCATCTTTATTCCACCCTGAAAAATTTCAAGGATTAAATAGCTTTCCCTGATTGTCAAATTTTGTAAATTTGATTGATAAACTGGATTTCTTATTAGATTAGTTTATGAATTTTTATATGATTATATTTTATATATGCATGCTATTACTGTTAAAAAATAAATCGTTTATGTTGTTATTAAAACACTAAAACATTGAAAATAGGACCTATGTTACTTTAAGGGGCATAAAGGTTTCTGGTGGGTTTATAAAAGAGTAGGTTTAGATTCTAGGTTACAAATTTTTTTTGCTTAGGCTTATGCGGGGTTCACGTTATAACCGTGGCATGTTGGGACACGTTTTGTCCCCATTAGCATATTGGGTAACATTTTGTCTGCTATCATCTTGCGTAGGTCACCTTTTGTTTTTCAATATATGATATTCGACGTATTGTCAGCGAATGTCATATTATATTTGCCTGTCCCGTTTTCCCAGCGAAAATTTGCAGATGTCCTGTTTTCTCTCATTTGCCCGAAACAAATCTGTGTGTTTTTTCGTTTTTCCAGCGAAAACTTTCAACTGTCCCGTTTTTCCATTTGCCTTAAACAGGCCCATTGTCGCGTTTTCCTAGCAAAAATTGCAGCTGTCCCGTTTTTCATCTGCCCGTTCCCAGTGAAAATTTCAGCTGTCCCGTTTTCCATTTTTCAGAAACAGGCCTGCCCCATTTTCTCTGCGAAAATTTGCAGCTGTCCCGTTTTTCCATTTGCCCGAAACAAACCTGTCCCGTTTTCATGTTTACCCATCGAAAAATTGCAGCTGTATTGTTTTATCATTGCCCGAAACAGGCATGTCCCATTTTCCAGCGATAATTTGCAGCTGTCCCGTTTCCCATTTGCCCCAAGCAAACCTCTCCCGTTTTCCTATAGAGAAAAATTGGACATGTCCCGTTTTCTGATTTGTCCGAACAGGCCTTGTCCAATAATTGTCCCGTTTTCCCAGGAAAAATTTGCAGCTGTCCCGTTTTCCTATTTGTCCGTATGCAAGTGTAAATGAATTTGCCTCGATTACATTCCTGTATTTTGCTGTCCTGCGGAAAAACGGGCAAAAGTAGCATTGGTCACAATTTTTAAGATTTTGGATTAATTTCGTAATTTTTAGTTCACTTCGAACTATTTCACCTTCTCTGTAAATGTATAATTGTCAGATATATACGTGATTTATAACTAATTTGAGCGTAAAAATAGTTTCCGCTATTTCTATAATGAAAACGAACCTCGATTTTCCACGGAAACTGATGTCCGGTAGCTCAGAAACCGGGGCGGCCCTAAAAGTACTAACATGAGCTGAAATTTCATAGAATGGATAAAATATTGCTAAAAGCAGATATTGATTTGGCGCATACTAATTACATATAGGACTCAGCATGTGAAAAGTTCTAGGCTCTGAAAAATTAAAACTTCTAGTTCCGATTCCGGTATTAATTTTCTGTTACGCTTTCTGTGTAATTTACTTCTGTTTTACACCTTGCTGGAGGGGTAGCGACCTTCCAACATTTTACTAAATATGAGTGATTTGACCAGAAATTGTCTTGTATTTATATCAAGTTTTGAAATTACAAACTATCAGGGTATAGCCGGAGGTAATGCCGGAAGCGAAGCGAAATTAGGACGTTAAATTAAGATTGTCTTGTTTTAAGAAGATCTATAAAGGTGTAATCAACAATTTTGGTTTTGAGCTCGTTTCCCAACAGTTATCTTTTGAAAATTGTTCGAAAACTAAACGAAACTCACCGAACGATACAACGATTTTTATAAAACTGTAAAATATTTGACGATCGAAATTGCCGGAACCTTCGACTGAAATTCCACGGGAGCCGGTGGTCGATTTTCTGCCGGAGCAGGAAACAGATATCCGATTGTATCCTGGGAAGAAATGTTTGTATTGCCCTTTCAAAAACAGGCATATTTCGAGGTTTTGATCAAATGAGCTGAAACCGGTTTTTATAAAACTGATAAAAGTTTCAGTAAATGGCTGTGTATTAGTTTTGGTTAAATTAACTGCTCTGTAACGAACTATACCCAAATTTTACAGTCTAACGTTCTTCGAAAACATAGCTGATGTTGATTTGCGTCTGAACTCAACCTGTGATATCCTACGTTCGATTATAGCTGCAATATGCATTGAGATTAAAACTTCGGTTTGTATATAAATAACAATTGGTTTTACAATTTGTTCTATCTTATCTTTAACAGCCAAACATAGTTTATGTGCCACTTGGTGTATATATTTCAGAAACTGTTATGAATTCATTTCAATTGTTTGGGCAGCCTGCTGTCATCAGTTTTGGTATTAATTGGTTGGGATGGGTTATAGCTTCGCTGTTTGCGACGGAAAAGTTCTATGACTTAACAAGTGAGCATTATTCAACAAACGTTTTGAATGACTGTCAAGTTTATGAAGTTAACCCAATTTTTGCCTGTTTCGATCACTTAAGCCAGGCTACTAATCTCGTTTCAAAATCGCAATGGCTACTGGTAAGGATTAACTATCCGGGGATGTAATCTTTGCTACTACCCATTAACGTAATAAATCTACTGACTACGTAGAATCCCATGCATCTACAATCGTGTTTAAATATTCTTCAAAATATACGTTGCTTTTATATAAGACATTGCTATTTATTTATTATTGCAGGTTCCATAACGTACATTTCAATTATTGCTCATGCTTCTTTGATCCATCGCAGACGTTGTACTGTTCGTTCAAGAATACAAGGATGTATGGTTATTGTTTGGGCTTTTCGGTGAGTCGTCCACCACAAAATTTGTAGTTTAAGTGTAGCGCTGCACATTCTTGCGACACCGGCACCGAATTCAAGCGAACATCTTTCATTTGAAAAATGAAACATTTAATTTTATCTAGCAAGCTTCTAATATTACAATTTTCATCTTTATGCTGCATACAAGCGTAAACAAAGCTGTTTCGGGTAATTTATTAATACATTTGCTAAAATTTGCGCTGAATATCCATCCTATTCCATTTTACGGGAGCTTAAATATCTGCAGTTCTTTCTTTAAACTGTAAAAAGTGTTGTCTACCTAGATTAAAAATTGTCAAACAATTTTTGCGAAGCTGTTTTACAAAACAGGTGTTTCAGGGTTCAAAGACGAATGCATGATTACAACATTAACCTGTTTCTAGTTAGAGATTGGCTTTGTTGATTTCTGTGAATTATTTTAATTTAAGTGTTGCTAATTATAGGTTGGGATCATTCTTGTTCACCCGCTTGTTAGCCTCCGGACGTGATCGGCGCTTTAACAAAGTTCGCGACAAACCTTCATTATTTTTTGTCTACTGGACTTTACAAGGTAAATAATAACTGTTGGTCTCTAAAACAGCAACTAAATACAACAATGTACGAGCAATACACGCACAGTGAGCAGTGCTTAACGTATATAACATGTATGCGCAGTGCAAAATCTCCACAAGACGTGAGAGCCTACTCGGGCTCGAGCGTCAAGCTCTATAGCTCAGTGGTCATCGTAAACGCCTCCCACCCGTGAGACTGGGAATCGAATCTTAATTTGAAATTACATCTTATATGAAATTGAAAATATTCATGTGAGAAAGGTTTAAACATTGATTATTGCGTTTTTAAGATTCTAATTGTTCCAGTAATCAAACCCAGAGACCGCGTTATTACATTTTAGGCGACGGTTTCATCATTTAGAATTACGGAATTATGGCAGCAAAATCCCTTCACATTTCTACTTATGCTTACTTTTTGATTTCCTATTTTTGCTATGGATATAAAACCACGATAAGATCTGCCATTAATAACATCAGGCCTTTTTTATAAGCAGTGTTAAAACGAATACGGCAAGCTTTCACACTTAGAAGTTGCGGTTCTTGTACAGTTTTATCTAAAAGTTTAACCCCTTCTCACATTGAGTTGCTTATAGGCAACTCAGCGCAGTGTATATACGTTAAATAGTATATTTCGCACCGTGTTTATCAATTGCAACATGTATACGTAGTACTAAATCACCACAAGACGTGAGAGCCCCCTCGGGCTCGAGCGTCAAGCTCCTATAGCTGAGTGGTGATGGCATACGCCTCCCATTCCAGTCACTGGAGTTCGAATCCTAGCATAAAAGTAAGTGTCAGGGAAAATAGAAAATATTCATGTGAGAAAGGGTTAAGCGAAAAATTTTCAGTTTACTATCTTTAAGCTCAGACTCAGGCTTTAAGAAAAAGGCTAAAGAGCACAATTAATTGTTGAGATAATGGCTCAGAAAAAATGATTGGCTAGAAGCTTCAAAACGGCAGAGCTTCTCATACACAAGTGCCCAATCACAAACCTTCAGAATACGGAAATTAGCGATAATCTGTCAAATTACTGTTTCAAAGCTAACTGTGTCTGCTCACTTGCTATTGCTCGTAAGAATAATCAAAATGCAATCATTCGGATAAAAACTTTAACATTTGTTCACCCAGCTCCATGTCAAGTAGGCATAGGGTCTATTCACAGGAGGACAGCGAGACTGAGGAACTTAGGAGACAGGAAAACGTAGGCTTGGGCCTATTTAATTTATGTTTAGGCTTATACGTATAGTACGTAACCGCCCGTTGTTTACTTGCGCTAAAATTCACAGCTACCCCCTCATTGCCTTTGGAGGAGCCCTTTAAAGGCATGAACGCCATGGTTTTGTATTGAAAAAGATGGATCCTAAAACTATAGTCGGTTAGCTGTCTAAATCACCGGCCAATATATAGAACAGCTCCGTAACAGTAGTATAAGCATATTCTTAGGCCTAAGCCTAAATAAGCGTAATCGTAATTAAGAAATATTAGTCTATAATGCTAAAGCATACTCTATTGCAGTCTTGCAGAAAAACGTTCCGCCCTTGATCTTGACATGGGCCGAATCAACGCTGATTGCAACTGAAAAAGCAATGTTAAAATTTTCTAAAAAAACTTCAGTTAGATTCAAAATTCAAGTAAAGTCTCGGCAGAATACTCCCGTCGTTTTAGCATTTAAATATCAACCAAAATCAATGCACATCTGACGCCGCGTCTATTTTATTTATTTAACTTAAACTGTTTTGTTTACATGTTAATGAATATTTTATGTTTCTCAACTGTTTGACATAGATTCTTCAAATTTTGAGGTGACAAAATGTGATACAGCAAAACCGCTGTAAAAACGCCATTCAAATTTTGGATTGCGTCATATTTACAATTTTGATCAAGTGCAAACATCAACTGATTTTGTAACTGCAGTTTGCAGTCACGACATGGTCGAAAAAAGCAATCGACGCGTTTATTCGTCGTTCTTCTAATATAAACGACCCATGTATAGATTGAGCGCGGACCGGCTCTTAATTGGTACGATTAGGTTTTAGGCTTAGGCTTAGGAATATGCTGTGATCTTACTTTGAATATATAAACTAACCGGGGTAAAACCGGACGTTCTCCTTTATCTCTGGCTGAAAAACGAACTCCGGCAGAAAATCGAACTCCGGCTCTGAGGCGGGGATATAACTTTAGCCGGAAATTCCTACAAAAATTATCTTTTTGGCGCGGTTCGCTTTAAATTTTGCACAATTTTGAGGAAAGAAGCGTATTAAAACAAAACGATTGAACAGCATATTTACAGATATTTGCTAAAATTAACAAATTAAACATGAGTTTAACTATACCTGATTTCGCTACACCTCTGCCTCCGGCAATTTTTGATGACCTCCGGTGCCGGCAAAAATCTTCACCTCCGTCTGCAATCTACTAAAGCGTCAAAAACCTTTTTTTGAGAAATCTTGACAGCCAATTTAACATAGGAAATTGCATCAAAGTTAAAAACTCACTAAAGCGAAGAAAATAAAAAAACAAAATTTTACCAATACATACGCCGGAATAATGAACTAGAGCTAAATTTTTTGCCGGAGGCGAAGCCGAAGGTTGATTTTCGATTGTATCGTAAAGCCTTGGTATTTTATTAAAGTGACTTTGTGGATTGCATTAGATTACTTGTTCTACAATTTAGCAGAGTCAACTAAAATTGAATGCGAAGGAATATTCTAAACTGTTT